>OY740773.1:35699550-36299550 GCA_963513935.1 Aphrophora alni
AAGAAGGAAGAGTAAGGGTCTGTTTCAAGACATTTTAAAATAATAACATAGGTCAGTTATACTTCGATGTTAAAGTTCTAAAATATTTTTTAATAAAAAAAAAGGAATCATTATTAGTGAACTTAAAATATGAATACATTTACAGTAAAAACGTTATCCAACTCCAACTCTTAAAAAAAATCCAAATACCCATGTCTTTAATTTTCTAAGTTATAATATTTTACATTTATAAATCAAATACAAATTTTTTGAACCATACATATTACAAAGACATATTACCATACATATTACAAATGCATATTATTAACCATGTAAGCCTCATATAGTAATCACTTTTAGATGGTCTTTTTCTTAGTTTTCTTCTTCAAGTCAATTGACTTAGTACTCGCTATAGATCTTAAATTTTAAATCTCAAAACTAATATTTTACTCTAATTCCAGAATCAGAATTTTATCATTTTTATAATCAGTCCTTCGAGTGATAATAATTTACATTTAGTATAATTTTCAAGGATATTAATTATTTATACTTTTGAAAACCTTACTTTAGAGATAAGGCTGTGGAATGTATCTACAACATATATTCACGCAGATCGAAAACAATGGTCACGTTGTTCCATACGATTTACTAGTCATATTAATATGCCATAAAGTAAACACTGCTCGTCATGACATGTCATTAGGTTAACCCTTCGTGTAATTGTGGTTTACAGTTCACTTGTCTGTTGTGGCGATTTGTCAGTTTGTCTTTGCTAGTGATTGGGAAAAAATTCAAAAACTCTCGTTACTCAATTGACAGATATGAAATTAATAAACAATGTATGCGGATATCGCTCAATAGGTAGAAACTGTTCAGATTCAATTTGAAAATTTGTTGTGAATATTGCTTTAGTAACGTACGTCATCTCAGCTGTTGAACTGACTTAATTGTATATTTCAATGCATGTAGTGAATGTTTGACTTAATATCTCATTGATCCAGGATAAGTGATAGGAATTTATAACTGTAAGATGTTAGATCCCGTGGGATTATAGTGGACTGGGATAGTCAAAGTTTATACTGTGATAAGGCTTTAATGTTTGACAAAACTTTATAACATTATCTATAAACTAGTGAGTGTATGGGTTGGGCTTTAAATAGAAACAAGATCTGTATATATAGCTTCGTATATGCTTGGAGAACGTTTATAATGGGGAAATAAAAAAAAAAGTTGAGTTTCTAATGGCAATATCAGCTGATTCTAAAAAAAAAGTTCATTGAATAATTTCTGCCTTGGTTAACCCAAGTTTCTGAACTGATTTTGGTAAAATTTATTATATGAATACTTTTGGAGGTATCTAAAGTACTTTTTTTTAAAATCATTTTCATAATATAACAGAATTTTATTGTATATACCGTAAGACCAAAATAGAAAATTTATAATTTCTTAAAAATCAATTTTTTTTTGTTTTGTTTTAGATCAAATCGTTCTCATTGTTTGTAATAAGTAGTGTAATGAAAGTTAAGTGATGGGTTTAAAATCAATATTAAATTTTTCGCGTAACTATTGGTTTTGGTACCATAATTCCCAAACAAATGTGGTTTTTAGAATAATATGTGTATTTTGTCCGTTCGTCGGTGCTCTATAATCAAAATGAGTTGAGGATTTTGGTATTAAACTTGGTATGTCGGTATATTTTAGGAGTATGTCGTGGAGGTTCTTTTTCGGTTTTTCTATTACTCAAATTTTAGAGTAGTTGCAATAAATTTTTATTTCTCAAAATAAGCTGGAACTAATATTATTACTTTTTTAAATGTAACCTCTAGTGCTACTAACAATTCCTATAGGTCACCACTTCTGAAAAAAATATATTTAACTTTCTTTTTTTTTATCGACACGAGTTTTGTAACGTCTTCTTTGCCAATTTGACTACCTTCACCGGGATTACTTTCCTCTCCCTCTAGTCATACTGTCCTTCTTTAAATATACTATCACATGCTAGTTTGAAAACAATGTGTTTATTTAATAGTAGTTAATTTAAGAAATAACAACTGTACAAAGCTATAACGTAGAATAATTGTACGTTAAATAAAGTCATAAAAATATGTTATAGTGTAAAGTTTATTCTAATAAAAACAGCGTTAACACCCCTGTAATAAAAATTTATTGTTCGCGACCGTAACAATCGTCGTTATTTTATTGGCGAATCAATAGGTTACCTGGTATTTGTTTTAACTGTTGGAATAGACTTTTATTATTTAATTTATTAAACTGTGCAGTATTATTTAAATTTAGAAATTATTTTGTTGAAATATGAGAACATCTGTGGCATAATGAATGGTGATTTTACATTGCACTAACTTTCTCAAGCACTTGTCTATAAAACCAAAAATAATATTCCTCAATAGAAGGTTTTTTTTATTAATAAGTTATTGTACTCGTATTTATTATGGGAGCTCTGTTAATGTAAGATTATCAACTTTTTTTTCCAAAAATGTTATAAAGATATTTCGTATAAATATCCTTATATTTAAATAGACCATAAGCGAACTTAAACTGTATTATAAACTCGTGATAAGCGTAAGTCGTTGATGGAGGTTTTAATAATGGCTGTCAAATTTTATTCTTTACCAAAAATAACTGAAATGTAATTTTCTTTTTATTTAACACGAAGGTTTGGAAGATTAATAATTTGGAGCACATAACCAAAATTTAAGTCATATTTCTAAACCCACTTATGGAAATGAATTGTAACATTTTTAATAAATAAACAATATGATTTGATGATGGGTTTAGGGATTTGTGGTCAAAAGTAAAGTGAGATCTTAGATGTATGTTATAGCCTAAATGTAATAACTTCAAAATTCGTCTTAGCCTAATAATTTAATTAACTTAAAGATCTTGGAAATTTTAAATGAATAATATAAAGCACATATTATAATAACTACAGCTAATTTAAATAAAACTTATTTTTAAACTTACCATTTCAAAAACAATAATAACAGTAACTTTACTTAATAACCTAAAATGATTGAATAAGAATGTTTTATTATTTTTTTGTAATTTATTATATGTTTAGATAATTATTTTAAATTCAAATTCAATGTATATTGTGTATTAGTTAATTTAAATAACAAACTGGTTGAATAGGATAAATTAGGTTAGTTTTAGTGTTTACAACGAATTATTACAATAAAGTGGAACAGTGCGAACTGGCGGCGAAAGTTAGAACTATTGTTGAAATTCCGGCAGTGATATTTTATAAAAACATAAATATATAAAAAGTGAATGTGGATGAATTAAAACCTTTTAAAAACAATTTTAACTACAGATATGTCTACAAACTAATAAATAATGTTAATATACTATTTAAAATGACTATGAAAGGACATTAAGAAAAAATATTTGATATGTTTGAATGCACTGCCATACGCAAAGCCGATAGTGGAAAAATATATCAGTGATGGCGGGACAGCGTTGTAGCCCGGGTTGTTGAAAGAAAAAGTAATTTATAAAGTAGCTGAGGTAATACAAAAAAATTGAATATCGTCAAGAACTTGAACATTTAAACAAATTCAAAATTATTTATTTGGACTGTAGTGGGTATAAAGATTTAATTATTATAAAAAGGTTTGAACTGTAAAAATTGTTAATATTAAGATGATTTGTATATTTTAAGATAGAAGTTTAAAACTGTATGATAGCCTAGTTGCACATTTAAAAATAGCCCGAATCCGAAGACCCGAGAATAAAGAGTAATTTAAAGAATTGAGTTGTTGTTATTTAATAGTTAATCATTATATTTTAAAGTAAAGTAAACGTGCTAGAGCAAAACCCAACTTGACTAAAAAAAAAATAATAATAATAATAATTGTGTTATTATAGAATGTGTTTTATAAGATTAATCCTGTGGCAGTTACACTGAAATTTTTAGTATGATTTAAAACGCCACGACTTACGGCTAAAATATTATCGGATATTAAATTTGATTAAAATTTATTGTTTGGTCTTTGGTCCATCGCACAGACTACAGACATTGATTCAAATAAACTTTTTATTTTTACTCAGACGTCTCTAAAAATGTTATTTCAGTAAAGAAATTTTCATGTGTGTCTCTTTCTATACTGCGCAGGTATCTTATAACTAATTTGTTCCTAATTCTCTAGACTTAGGAAACTGAAATCGTCTCAGGATGTAAGGTTAATAACCCGACATTCCCACAGGATGTCTTAACTTCAAAGTTAACTTACAACTTCTGCCGTTAATGAGAGTTTGGGCATAACTTTACTTTATGGGAAACGACAATACGGCTAAAGGAATTTCATAATGCGAAATAAGTTTTTGCCAACTCCACAAAGACAGAGTTGTTTTCAAGTTCTGTGGAGTAATAGATGGTGTAAAAACATCAGTTAAGTTTGTTATCCAATTAATTCTGTTCTAACTTTTCAAATGCGGATCTTCCAAATTGTATTTGACGTTTTTACATTTCTCACATATGCGTAGAATAGGAAAAGTTAAGTGTTGAGTCAAAAGTAAACAGATTTTAATAAATTTGAATTGTTTTGCCTATAACTCTGTACATTAAAAAAAAAATTGAACCATAACTCAAAATTTGCACGTTATGTAGGAAAACATATTTCTACAAGTTTCATAATGGTCGAAATCAGTGTGCAAAGAGGCTAAAAAATTAAAATTAATATTCAGAAATAATAAAAAAATAAAAATTTAAAAAATGCACTTAATACTATCACAACCATTAAAAAAAAAACCCCTAATTTCATTTATATACGAAATTACAGTATAAAGTCTCCTTTGTTAAAATAAATAGTTGTAGAAAAGAAAATAGCTTGTCCAGGTTTATATTAAACGGTTTTAATTAATCTCTTCACAGCTTCTTGTAGCTCCATAGCAAGAGGCCTGCAAAACCCGATGTCATTAATCTTGTCTTATCGGTTTTAGATAAAACAAATCGAGTTAAACTGAGCCCACTGAAGTTGCTGTAAATGGAAAGAACTTGTATTTGACTTAAATTTTAGCTAGCAGAGCTAGTCTATTTTTTAAACATTTTAGCAACTTATACATACGAAAAAATCAACGTTGTCTACAGATAAAAATTTATGACGGTTTAGGAGCTGTTGGACTGCTCACTTTTGAAAATATCACCAACTAAGGATCACGACTGCAAATGAATCGCTTAGCAGTTTTTGTTATTTTTATGCAAGAGTTTTAGATTGTATGTTTATTTACATATTGTGATTTACAACATAATGTGTCACGTTAATTTTAACTATTTAAGAAAAAAATAATCGAAATATTTTGTTCATGAACAAATATTTATTAAACAAGACATTTATACAAAACAAGTTATTAAATGACATAATAGAACTCAATTATTTTAGAAACATTTAACCCCAATACGTTTTCACATCTTAAAATATTAATTTAATTTAAATTAATTTTGGATAAGTAAAAACTGAATTCAATTCTAGACTATGCTTTAACTATGTACATAAAATTTGTTTTAAGTAAAGGCCTCTAGTGAGTAAAATTCCATCCTCTCGAATTTTACTTTTTCTTAGAATTTGATGGGTCAATAAAAGATACTGAGTTTTTGTGGATATTTCTATTTCGTGATTTTCGAACAATGAGTGTCTGTTTTCTGCGCAGGGTGTAAATTCAAGGTGCACGCTGTCGTCCACATCGTAAATTCGTGGACCCTTTTCAATCAAATTATGTATGTAGTCATATGTAGAGAAGATTGTTTTTTTAAAGGAACCTGCCGTAATATAAACTAAAAGTTACAATCTTCTTCAAATCGCCTCCAACGGTTATCAGCAAATTTTGTCTATTTTAACTGTATATTGGAAACCATATATACCAATCCCGTATATACCCTCCGGGGCTCACTTATAGTGAGTACGGAATTGTAAATACCGAGGAAACATCGCTGAATCTACCTTTTCGCATAGTTTTAAGTCAGATCCCTCTCTTTAATCTTTCCTTCACTGAATCTTGTTCTATTCCAATCCGAAATCTTTTTAGAGTACTCTTGGGCTAAGGGTGTTTATTTTACGTCGTTCCTTCCTTATTTTTTATAAGGTAATGATAAACGAGAGGGTGTTGTTCATTTTATACAATAAAATAAATTTTGTACTTTATTACAATTGTATACTAAAATCAAATTAAAATTATATATTAGTATCGATACATATGTATAAAAATGCTGACAGATTTTTCCTTATAAATTAAACGAAATATATTCAAACAAAGTTACAGAAATAACATTAATATTTAACTTCAGAGATGAAACATCTCTCGACTGCAGATACTTTTACTTCAAAGTGGATTCAAAGATAATATTTGGGTAAATATTGTAGTTGCAAACGAATCGACTTTGCTTTTTTGACTGATCTTGATGTTTCGTAGATTACTTAGATATAGACTTTATATTTCTTACGACATATATTTATTATTTATGTGTTCAGTTAGAAACTATTAAATTTCAGAAAGAACGAAAATATATTTTTTTAATTCGATTTTATTTCAGTAATTCATCTTCTAACTTTTTTTTAGTCGATTTAGACACATTTAACTTTATGCGCCATTTCTTTGTCCAATTACTCACTTTATTTAGGGTTTTCTAAAATATCTTTGTTACTACTTTGAGAGTATTTGGTGTTGGCATAATAGCAGTATCATTGGGAAAAGTAGTAGTGTTGTCCCTCTACTCTGAGGTATATCTCTTGTGAAAAGCAAGTACAGGGTCGGCGTCTGAGGCTCACTTGTAGACATTTCCTTGAGTTGGGTGTATTCATTTCCATTTTTTACCCGGAAGAGTCTGTTTGTTAGATATGACTTCACAAACTTGCTATATTGAAATGGGTAGTCGTTTTATGTTCAGGAGAGTGACTTTGTTGCCACTTCTTTCTGAGTTTCTCTCTTTATTGTCCATCTCTTTCTATCTCCATTGGCAGGTTGATATTGTTATTACTTCTAATCGTATCATATTGAGGTGTATTATCTCATTCTAGAGGTACTTTTTGTACATTCTTGATGAACATATCGAATTTATCTTCTAATTGTTCCGGAGATCTTAGTAGTACTTGAAGCTCTTCAAGTTAAACCCTAAAGTTCGTACCAGTTAGTTTTGTTAGCACAATAACCCTATAATTTGGAACAATAAAAAAAAAAGGAATTTATTTTCCTTTACTACATACATTCGTCAATCCTGCTTGTTCCCTTTCTAATTTAACAATACATTTTTTTAAAAGTATTTGAACTTGTAAGAAAAAAAAACAAAAACAGATAATTATTTTGGTTGTTCATAATAAAAATTCATTGTGTTTATAATGATGTAATCCACACAGTTAAAAAAATATCCAAATAAACAAATAAACAAAACAAAACAAAACTGGGTAGATGACATTGATGCATATAAAAGAGATATAGACAAACTCGCAATAAATTATTATGATAATTTTATTCCTGCTAGAGAAAATTTATAGTTAATCTTTCTGTAAATTCTGTGAAGGTATTGTCTCTTTCATAAATTCCTCTCCTCCCTCGAAACTACTTAAGCCTTACACCTATGAAAGTGGTATGTAGCATTGTAGGCGTGGAAGTACGTCATAATTTTGGTAAACCGCAACTGTTTCATGCGGTTTGTTTAAAGCACATTCATGCTAAGAGCTGTATACTACTCGAGTGTTTTAAATCATCTCGGGTCATGTGACTTTGAAGAGAAGTAAGCCTTGCCAAATTGAACTTTATTACTAATAGGTTACTTCCAGCGTAGACTTTACATGAGACAACAAGTACTGTATTACGAAGTTTGAACCTTAGCACTTAAAATCTTGGTCGTGTCAACTGACGTAGTCATTTAAATTTTTTATAAGTGAAAAACCTAGAGATCATCATCGGTTTAAAAAAGACAGCCTTCGAATCCTTTAACAACGTCACGGTCGGAAGAGAACAAGAGTTGGTCAAGAAAGTCTTAAAAATAATAGATCCTACTCCAAGATTAGGCGAAGAAAGGTGTAAATCCAGCAAGAAACCTCGGTATTACTTTACCCGTACTCACTATAAAAAAAAAACGGAGGGAGGGAATATAGTAAATTTTAGTAATTTCAGTGTATATTTTTTATAGCAAAAAAATGTTGATCATCATATTTACAAATATAGAAATAAAAGACCCCAGCTCTGGAATAATTTTATACCATCCGGGTCTAAAGTGAAAAAGTGGGTCAAAAGAATCATATTAGGAATGATGCAAGAGAGGGACTCAAGACTAGGTGAAACAATTTGTAGATTCAGCTAGGATACCTCGGGATTTCCACAACTGTACTCACTTTAATACTTGCTTCATTACAACTGCGACAGCTTCTTGTAAAAAAATGAAATAAAAAAGGTTGTGTTGTGTTTTCACGTCGCAGAGACAATTCATATGAAGGATGCGATACATTCGACTAAAAGTAGATAAGTTCCAGTTCGCCTCACCTATGTATAACTTTCAGTTGTAGTAGGTTTAGTATGAAATGAAAAAACAAAAATAATAAATGTCAATTATTACGATTATAAAATAATTATAAATATATTATGTAAAATTTCAATAATTGGACTATTGCAATGTTTTTAATTTTTATGGTTATAATTTTTTTACGATTTAGTTGTTTAGTCGTAACTTTTATTTTTGATTGTAAAAATTAAATTTATGCGTCAGTATATTCAAATTTTAAACCATCTCAGCTATCGTTTTAAGTTTAGAACTTACTGATGAAAAATTAATGAATTATACATTTTGAAAATTTGAATATAGTCATCCATTTAAATTTTTTTGACCGATTTGTTTGGTTAATAAAATTGTCCAAAGACTAGTAAAACCTAACTAAAATGACTACTATAGAGTTTTTGATCATATTTACAGTCACTCACACACTCTCTCCCTCCCCCCCATCCCTAACCTTTCTGTAACATCTCAAGAAGAAGTCTAAATAACAGCCTTAGTGAATCAGGTTGCAGGAACCTATGAAAAAACAGGTTCTGAGTTGTAGTATATTGAATATGTTTCCATTATCCTACCACTGGTCCATTTTTAATTCCTAAATAATATAGTTAAAAAACACGGAACATAATAAGAATCTCATTTATCAATTACCGGTTATAACATTATAACGTTAGAATAGTGATTGACAAAAGCCCTAATTATGATTAACAGCTAAAGCTGCTATTAGCTAAAGCGAAACCCAAAAAATATGCTTCTATCATTTCGTTTGTACTTTGTTTGTAGCAAATAAGTTCATTTGTTTAGGTTAAAAATATATTCTGTTTTTAAAAGGATTTTGTGTATTAGCTAACATAACCATATTAATAACATTAAATCACACAGCCAGTGTCTGATAAATCAGTTTCCCTTCAGCATTGTATTTAACTGCTGAATCCGCATTCCTGCTTCTTAGCTGTCAAAACAGTTAAAAAGCTTCAGTTGAAGATACTACCAACACAGCTAGTCTATGCACTGCTAATTGTAAAGCTGCTAATTCTAGATGTTAGCAGTGGTATGCAACTGCTAACGTAAGTCGGCTGCTAAGAATTGGCAGGTTTGGTAATTAATACCACATCACTACGTTACAAAAAGAGGTCATGGTTCGAAACCAAAGCTGTGTTCCTACTTTTCACTGCGCCAAACATATCAAGATAAGCTATTATTTATTAACTGATACTGAATCAACATCTTTCTTTATTTAGTCTTTGGTTAGATGCCCCGCTCTTATTTTTATATTAAGCCATTATCGTCAACTCTTATTCCCTTCCAACCTTTTATGGCGTGGAAAAAATTGGCAAAAGTAACAAACCTTCTTGCATCGTAATTGTACACCAGGTGAGTTAAATATATACTACGTTGAGTGATATAAAAACATTAATAAATTGATAATTCTATACATTTAATTGAAAAAGTCTCGTTGTTACAATCAAGATTTAAGTTTTTCTCTCAGTATAGACAAAGATGTTTTCGAGGCCCTCTATAGACTTACATCCATTGCAGTGGGAACTGGTGGAATCTCAATCAGACTTATAAAGGGTTCCTACATTGCCTATTATTGCGAATATATTTACTAAGTCATTAACGGCAGGTCCACTTATTTGGAAAATTGATATTTTCCTTCAAATAGTCAAATTATCTATCCCATATGTCCAGCTGACGTTCGGGAGATAAGTATATTTCCAGTAATATCTGGATCGTATTGTGAATCAGCAAATTACAGTTTATCTTGAAGAAAATGTATTTTTCACTTAATTTGAAAACAGCACAACTACAATCCTTCACTGTTTAAAAGACTACATCAAGAACGCCGAGAACTTACTATCCTCAATTTGTTTAATTTCTCTAAAGCTTTTAATTTTGTCAATCATTCTTTGTTAATCATCAAGTTAAGAAATATAGGTTTATCTCCCATTTTTATCGAATAGGTTTAGACATAATTTTCTGATTGAAATCAACCAGTTTGTATTACAGAATAAATGTTCAGTCGGAAAAATATCAGTACGGGTGTCCCTCAAGCAACAGTTTTAAGACCTAGAACTATGACGTACAAAGCATCTCCCCATGTGCAAAAAACATGGACTTTACATCAATAGAAAAACCAAACAAATAATATTAGGATATAATAAAATTTTGTTTATAATAATAAAGGATTGTTAAATAAAATAGACATATTCACCTTCCCTAAACTAAAGATTTACGAAGAAATTATGGTCTATTGTTTTAAAGTAAAGGACTTAGGAATAAATTGCTGACAGTTGAATGACAAGGAAAGACTGCGTGAATAAGACATATAATCAATGTTTAGCTGGGATGCAGTCAGTCGTTGGAAAAATGCAACAAGTTTTGCAATTCCGAATCAGTGTGAATTTATTAAAGGTTTCTCTTTAGTCTTTTTACACATACTATGACACTGTAGTCAGTGACATATTTGTATTTATAGCTGAAAAATTGCAGCGGTCACAACTATTGTACACACTTTATTTTTAATTTAAAGAGTGAAGTTCGTGTAACTACTTACTACACACAGTACACACCCTTAACATATTAAAACAAAATAATCTATGATTTTAAACTTTGTTATTTTCTATTCCACAAACCGGAGTGTCCAACTTATTAAGCAGAAAGGTTTGTATATACTTCTAATATATGTGAGAAGAGCACAAGACAGGTTTGCAACAGAGTTTCTATTCCAATGCACTGAACAGTAAAGTTTAATAAATCATTTACTCTGTCCTCCTTTCCTTCTGTTGAATTGACTCCAAGATGAAATTAAGTCCAGTTTGTCCAGTTTTGAAACCTGATAAAATCATATTTTTATCCAAATGGACAACGCACCCCAGCTAAAGATGTAGGACTGGTGAAAAATAATTTCTCATTGTGATTGAGTGGGAGTGTAAATATGAATTCATGTGTAATAAATATTATTAAATTCATTGTAAAGGTTCCAAGTCACATTGCATGTGAGCACTAAATCTAATATAAAACAATAATACAACCTTAATAAATCTCTCAGTGACATATTAAAATTCCTTTTGTTAATTCATTAACGCATTTTAGGTAGGCATCCCATCATCAGAAATCACAAATATTTTCGTCGATACTACACATTAAATAACACAAATCACAAACACAAGGCACATACAATAAGAATAAATTAACTAATTAAAACATAGGAAAAAAAGAAGCCCTTAAAACATGTGTAGGTTTAAATATATATGATATTATTTTATTATATTTTTCTAAAAAATATTGTTCATAATATTTATTATATATTATTTTTGTATAATGCAGGTTTGTGGTTTAAAATTACTTATTTTTTCTGTAGTGTAATTAATTAATTGATATTAGTTCTATGTTTATTTTCCAAGCTATGTTTTAATTAAGATCATTTATGTTGTTTCCCTTATTTCTTACGGTATAGTAGACTATTAAATTTATTTTTATTTGTGTTATACATAAGAAATGTAATTTTGTATGGTAAGGTGAAAGAGAAGACTTTTGAGTTCTAATCTCGTCTTTAAAATAAAGTCAAATATATTCATTTATTCATTCATTTATTCAACCCCAAAACTATTAGAGTATATGAGGGCCAGGAGTCTCTATTTTATCCTCTTTTTATGTATCTATGTTGGCGATGATGACTGCAAAGGTTTTAATATAAAACTTCACTCGTAAACATATTCAATTTAACAAACAATTACTGAATAATACCCTCGCTCGACACGATATTGATTCCGTTTTATTATTAAAAGTTCACATTGAGAAATATTTAAGTATATAGATACAACTGACTATATATTAAAAAAATTAATATAACCTCGATAATTAAACTTATTCTCGCTTGGTGAATACCAATCAGCCGATTTAATAGTTTCTCCAGCACAGTCTGCTGTCTTATTTGCTACTTGAGAAGGGAAGGGATAGGTTAGGTTATTATTCAGATCCATACCACTTCTTAGTTGTCGAATGGGCTTCAACTGTTCAGTGTCCAATTTGGTAACCCAGTCCTACCGAAACATCTCCACAAATTATTTATTTATTTGCTTGAATTCTGCAAAGAGGCGATGCCTTAGCCAGGATTTTATTTGGAATGGGTACAGAGAACGAAACTAATCAATTTATAAAAGAGGCCTCTGCGTTTATAATATGGATTATGAGGCTGTGGAGGACAAAAATTGTTAGGCATAAGTAAAATTGTTGTTTTGTAATTATTCATGAAAAATTTCGGAATAATTTAATTAATCAATTTATTTAATTTCGATTATAAATTTAATTAAATAACATGACAGACAGGTTTAATCAAGAGGCACTTACTTGTAACTTTAAAGTGTGAAAGAGGTTGCAAAATGATGTTTACTTTTTTTTTTGTGAAATTTATATTTTTGAATAATAAAATAATTCAAATAGTAATTCAAAATATTCATTTTGTGGCTTTTGTAATGATACAGTGCTCTACATGTTAACCAAATTTGGTATGTGAGCTTATTTCAACCATAAATGATTTTATGTATAGCACCCATTAAAATAATACTGAAAATAACTGCTTTCTGAAAATCTGTTTTAACCCAATGTAGTCACTGGGGATCTTAACAAAAAATATTGGTGGCCATCTCTAAAAAAAAATCTAGTTTATTAGTTATTGGTAACAAAACCAAATATGGCATACAAGACGAATTTCTCAAAATCGGTTTTACCAATTTCGAATCAAATTTTAATGTAATATTCAAACTAATGACCAAAATTCGTGTACAAAAAAGTAAGTAATCTGGGTGCAGATTTAATTTTAAAACATAACCTTAACCGCCATCATTATAACCTCAATTTTAATTAAATAAAAGTACCATTGAGGACATGTTTGTACCACAGGCGAAGAAAGTTTATTGCCTACCTAAATATATACCATAATACTTTTATTGTACGTCAATATTAAGACGGAGTCCAAGTATTATTTTCACTTTTTATCTGGAAATTACAGAACTGATATTATAAGTACAGATAATTTTGGTTGGTTTTGAGGACTGCTGAATAAGAAAGATTGTGCAATGTTTTTACGCAGTTTTAAAACAGTAATTTTGAGTTATATAAACAGTTTTCTTAAATAATGTTCAATAATAAATGCTGTTTTAAAATAAATTATAGTTTCTCCTAGAAACAAGTTGTTTTTGTCTTTTTTTCTCTTTTCGTTGTGAGAATGATGGACACTGCAGTATAATTTGAAGTCCTTATTGGAATGATCACTACATAGTGTAATTAAGCATACCTATGTTATATTTACTGGTAGGCGGGACTAGCGTACAGCTCATATATTTACTTCACGCCATGCAATATTGCTCCCTTCGGAAAGAAAGGAATAAACTATCGTACGCAACTCACAGCGCTGACGTGGCGGGACTCAAAGTGTACAACGGATTGTTCCCAAGCCATGCATTGTGAGAAATTATTGCCGTTCAAGGAATTGTATAGACTACTAAATAAACTACGCACAAACTGTCTAATGCACATATACAAAACCAATTACCAACCAAGTTCAACATTTATAACGGACGGTTAAAAATTATAACCTTGACATTTCATAAGACCAAAACTAAAATGTAATTTCTTAGGATTCACATAAAAACAATGATTCGGATCTCCTCAAACATTGATTCCCACTCACATCCACAAAATTAAATAAAACCAACCAAAACTAACCGTAACCAAAAATGTAATTGAAAAGTGAAAATAAATTGTCCTTGAAAAAATATTGTTCATAATTAAATAAGTGTTTAAACATCCTTCGCTACTGCCATAAAAACATCCCGAGCTTGAATTTTATTTCAATAAAAGCTAGCTTTAAATGACGACGGGTATGGTTAAGTTTTTTGGCATTCTTACCGCAAAGTATTTTGTTGTGATTTTTTACTCATATGTTAAGGTCACTAACCTTCGCATTTCACTAAAATTGAAATAAATCTCTAACACAATCCTGAAAAATTACTATGCTGACAAATTACACATTTGATAACAACAGAAATGCTGATTATTATTATTTTTATTATTATTACCGATGACTCATAAATTTACATTTTTTTTATAGTTGGCGACCTATACAATTTGTTAGGGCGCTTAGAAGCTACACTTGAGCAACTTTTTATCAAAACTTTAGAGCCTAATATCAGACAACAGACCGAAAGATAATATTTACAAAACCATTTTTGGGCTCAAGGGACTTCAAAACTGATATATCTACGAAAAACTTTGCCTAGATGTTATGTGCCATCACATAACTTTCTTTATCCTACGTAGAATGTAATATATGAACTCAGGACACAGTCGGAAAAGTCGGAATATCTCAAAATCGGGGAAAACAATTTTCATAAAATTTTAGTGAAATATGCATATTTATAACAGCAAGTAAAAACCTTATGATACAGATCCCCAATTTTTATTTATCGGAAAAAGTTTTAAACCTTGAGATAAGATATTGCTACCATAAATATTGAAATAAGATATTGCTACCATTCTACTCGTTTGGCAGACATACTTTTTGAGATCAGGGGACATGAAAACAGCTAATTTCTTCAATACATATTTATTGCTCCAAACAATTTTTGACCCATCACATATATTTCTCTTTAATATATATGTGTGGATCGTCACCCGATTACCTGACGTTGGCGTAAATCAATTTCGTTATGAAATACTGACATGATTTAATTTATTTGTTTGAAAGTTAAATTATAGTTTAGTCATAAACGCGATAAATTTCATGATTTGGAATTAATGGGAATAGGTCAATTCAATTTTTATTATGTTATAGCTATTATAAGAGGGTTCTTTCTCTCATAAAAGAAAAAAAACACATTACGATCTTAAAATGGGTTTTAATGATTTTGTTAAAAATGTGCTCAATTGTAGTTTCTATGGATTCAAAAAAAAACCTATTGGTTTTAAAGGTTCTCACCAAAAGTACTGGTTTGGTAATAATATTCGGGAAAAACCTCAAAATCGTCCACTGGGTTATTCGAAACTATTTAATTTCTCAAAATGTGTTCTCCCGATTTCCTTAAATTCTTATCCTACTGTAAATATTTATAAGCCAAACCTGTATGCAAAATCGCTAATAAATAAAATATTACTGTCCAGGAATGCTTGACAATAAAAGTAAAAAAAAAAAAAAAAAAAAAATAGACTGTGAATACAGTTATTATGCTTGTTTTTAATTAAATAATTGGTATGCTCTGTGGACCTCTTAAATGGCAGACATAAATTAAATTTAGGTTCAATTAAATTTAATGTTTTCTTAAAAACCGGTACCATAATTCATTTTCTCTTTTTGACTGAGAATGAATTACCGGACTGACATTTTTGGTGACGATTAGTTTTGGTTAGGTTGTATTTGCTTTTGGGAATGAGTGAGTGAATAACTTTATGCAATGTTTTTTGTCTAAACCACGCTTGTAGCTCATTTTTAAACTCTCTTTTTTAAATACTATATTTTAAAATGCCTTTATTTTAAACATATCAACTGTTTAACGACCACACTTTAGTGAAGTACTTTCTAGTATCGAAAAAAAAGGTACTAGAATTCGATCTTGTTATTCAAGAATATATATAAAAATGAACAATTAGTTATTTTATAATAACTTTAAAAAGATTTTTTTTAAAGCTAAAGTAGAACTTGTTTGTTATTTTTTAGTTAAAATGCTGTAAGCTATCACAGATATATGTACACTAAATATACATTTAGGCTTGATTTCGCTTCGGAGATTTCAATGAAGGTATATAAAGGAGTGTTGTATTAACATATCTCTACCTATAACACACTAAAAAATATATTATTACTAACGAATAAAAAATAAATAAAATGAAAATAAACTTACGTCATCTTGATTTTCATCTTGTTTGTAATAGGAAGCACAATCCTCACAGACCTTTTGATGGCATTCGTAGCAGATCCTAGCGTAATCATCAGGTTTAAAGCTTCTCAAACATATACGACACGCACCGGCTTTATGTACTGGCTTTTCAACTTTGGCTCTGGACATAAATAAATAAATAAAATGTAATATAGAGTTTACAAACATTACACAGACCATTTTAAATGTTCACAAGCATAGAAACACACAATACAAATTTAAAACATGAAATAATGTTAACAAATTCATATTTTAAAGTTTTCAATAAAGTAACTTTTTTGTTTTACGTTCCTACAAACACGTAGGTATAGAATGAGGTTTGTGATAAATAAAAATATTGATTTTGAGTTTTCCCCGAATGTATCATTTTGAAATTTCCTGAGGCAATTAAAGTAGTTTTTGAAATGATGTCTGTCTGTATCTCATTTATGTCTAGCTGTTACAGCCTAATTAAGTTAATAACATTTTGAAGAAAGAAAAAATGTATAATATGGACTTGTATTAAGGGTTTATATTATATATGTGTTTTCATTTTTTCAGTAATTACAAAATAGAGGATAATTATTATAAAAATAAAAAACAAAATTCCGATTTTCTCTAAATCAGCTATTTGATCATATTTTCGTAAAAATGTAAACAAAGTACCAAAAAAGAACGTACAGTATTGGTCGTCATCTGTCCAAACATGCTGGTACGGAAGTTATCGTTAAAAACAGAAAAATTAGTTCGTGGACAATGGTATTTAAAAAAGAAAACATATTTTGGTTGAACTTATTACTTGTAAATAAATATCTTGTTTAATATTGCAACTGGTATTAAATTTAGTCAAAATAGGCTCTCTTGATTGAGCTGTAAAGCACTGCACATTTGACAGACGTCAATCTAAAGACCACCGTTTTGGGCTCAGGAGACATCAAAAACTACATTTCTGCCACAAGTTCAACAATGATTTCTTTCCTTATTTCATCACAATAATCTTACTAGTCTGAGCTTATAAAGCATTACGAATTTGAGATACGTCATTCTAAAGACCACTTTTTTGGAGCTCAGGGGAACTCGCTAACAAAATGTGGGTGACAAGTTCGACAAAGATTATTCTACCCATGAAATAACTTTCTCTCTACTTAAAAGAGAGAGAATTAATTAGAAATATATAACTACACAAAATAAAAAATTTAACAAGGCTGACAGCAACTATCCAACTTTCTAATAAGAAATAATAGTTATTCTTTTGCTCTTTTGGATATCTGAAAGTAAACGCTAATGGCGATTTTGAAAAATTCCATTTGTAATAATGATTTTGTAATATCTTTTGTTTTATAACTCCAAAAATTAAATATTTTTAAAGGTGGAACAACTTTTACTTTATGTTTAGGCCTAAATTAAGTGAAATTTAACTAAAATTGTTAAATTACACTCGGAAGAAATAGGATTTTTATGTTTTAGCCTAAACAACATTTTTAATATAGTTTGTCATCATCGTCATCTTTATTTCTAATAGCTGTTTGTGAGTTTCGGGATTTTTCGTCAATTCATTTCCCCTTTGACCCAATATTGTGATCCACACCATTTCTCATCTAAACTGATCTCCCATCTTTTTTTCTTCTGGCGTAGCAACTATCACTTGCTTGGTTACTCGATATTATTATTTCACACAAATCTATGCTACTAATAACCTCACTGGAACATTGTAGAAATTTTCTTGATATCAAATCAAGTTGCGTAACCAGAAATAAATTAAAGGATTATAAAAAATTAACTTATCTGGAATTGTTTAAAATCTATTTCCCCCTTAAATAAATAAAACCAGATGAATCCACATCTATTTTTTACTAATTCATTACTTTTTGTACATTTTTGTATCCTGTGAATGTAAAATTATCCTGTAGGACAACACATGGACTACAAAAGAATATTTCAATTTACAGCAATGAATGGAGTAGAATAAAACCCATCAAATGAAATGAAAATAATTAAAATGAGTAACCAAATAAAGATTCGCTATACACAATGATTTCTTTGTCAACGCTGTCAGGAGAGTAGGTGTGTTTAATTAAGCAATTGAAATCTAATTAAAAGTACCATTCATGAGTTACCGCAGCTCTCACCGTAAACAATATACTCAGGTTTTTTTCAAACGCCTTAAACTAAAACAATGAGTGCCATCATGGTGCCCCATCCTACAATGTAATTCTAGCAGATTATATAGATGTAACGCACAAAAGTTGGTTGCTGCAGGAAATTTTAAATTCCATTGATGGATCCAATGGTTAACCAGTAGTGTAGTGTAAGTTGTTACACAAGTTATCTGAATCTAATAATTGTGAATCACTAATTTCTCTACACCGGTCCTCGTAGATGTGTATATGTTAAAAAGTCCTCACTCGGTTAGCATAGTGTTAGTGTATAGGGTTTAGCGGGCCTCGAAGATGTACATATTGTGAAGGATCCTCTAATCAGTGTCGGTGACTCAGCACTGCTGAATCTCATAAAAATACGCATACCATATTTATGCTTGGGAGGTGGGAGTTAGAAATTATATTTTTGACAATAACTTCGCAACTTGTGATCGTAGAAATATGTGATTGTTACCATTACAAGCAAAATTGCCATTTACAAATGTTTATATAATTTAGTGTAAAGGTAAATTACATTCGAGATATCAACTAAAACTATTTAAGACGGACGTCATTTTTAATTAGTTTTTTTCTCAAAATTTTAATAAGATTACATGCACACTATTAATCTCCTACACCAAATTAATTATTACTATATTAATTTATGTTGTCACTTTGTGCTTACGTGCAGACGACAATAACATTTCCTGAGGCAATGAAACGTAAAGATCAGTCAAATGGTCGGCTTTTTTACAATTACAAAAGTTAACTCATACTTTGTATAATGGGTATGTAAAAAATGTAATTTTCACCGTGTAGTTGGTAACTCTGTAGTTGGTAACTCTGTAGTTGGTTACTCTGTAGTCGGTAACTCTGTAGTTGGTTACTCTGTAGTCGGTAACTCTGTAGTTGGTAACTCTGTAGTTGGTAACTCTGTAGTTGGTAACTCTGTAGTTGGTTACTCTGTAGTTGGTAACTCTGTAGTTGGTTACTCTGTAGTTGGTACCTCTGTAGTTGGTAACTCTGTAGTTGGTTACTCTGTAGTTGGTAACTCTGTAGTTGGTTACTCTGTAGTTGGTAACTCTGTAGTTGGTTACTCTGTAGTTGGTACCTCTGTAGTTGGTAACTCTGTAGTTGGTACCTCTGTAGTTGGTAACTCTGTAGTTGGTTACTCTGTAGTTGGTAACTCTGTAGTTGGTTACTCTGCAGTGACACGTGATTATTTTGAATTTATTCGTTCGTTTGTCGATCATATGCAGGTCGCCCATTGTACAAATTAGTAGGTCCTACATAAGAATAAATTAGGGATAATTATTTCAAAAAGGGTGATTTTGTAATAACACAACCATCTTGCTTATCATATTCATTGAACAAAAAAACCTAATTTACTTTCTAAATTTCAAGTAAACTTGTGAGTAGTTTCTACGTTAGGTTTTTTTAAAAAATATTATGTTTATATTAATTCCTCTTATTATATTCCAACAAGAAAACACTTGTGAACATCATTCAATGCTGATTCTTTAGCTCCATAAATTAAGTTATTATGGAATGTCGTATGACGAAAAGTGAAAATTTTCCTCAAGAAACATTTTTTTAAGTTTGGACGAATTTATTATACCTTTGTTTCTTTTTAACAATTTGGACTAATGGTTTGTAAAACTGAGTTTACACATCAAAATTATATGAGTTTACAAAATTCCGATTATTAAGTGATACTTAACTAAATTCCGGTGATTTTTTTAACTTTAAGGTTATTTTTTTAACAATTTAGTTTTTAGAAATAATTCTTTTATACTTAGCTAGTATACAAAGTATAAGGTGAGTTAAATGTTGTTCTCAGATTTTTGTTTGATCTTGACGTTTCATGAACAGGAATCCATCTGCCCGTCGTCGTTATCTTTAACACGATAACAGCCACAAACATTAAGATATGAACATGGAAGTTGCTATAGGGGACTACAATGTGCACATGTAGAAACCTATTAAATTTCAGAAAAATCTAATCTAAAATGTGAAAATGACTCCCATTTGAATAAGATATTATTCATATTTCGTATGTTATTAAATTAGATAAACATTTGCAGATTTCAATTCAAAATGTAATGTTGACAACCCCACCTTTCTACAACGATAATAAATGGCGAAATTATTGTACAAAAAATCATTTTAGACCATGGCTTTCCTATTAAATTGTGATATTCGTTTAGCTACGAGCCGAATCACCATCACGAACTTAGCGATTGGTTATGAGGTTCAGAAAACCTGTGGAACACACCTGTGTTTTAAACAAACTTACCCTACTGGTTATGAGGTTCAGAAAACCTGTGGAACACACCTGTGTTTTAAACAAACTTACCCTACTGGTTATGAGGTTCAGAAAACCTGTGGAACACACCTGTGTTTTAAACAAACTTACCCTACTGGTTATGAGGTTCAGAAAACCTGTGGAACACACCTGCGTTTTAAACAAACTTACCCTACTTGTTATAAGGTTCAGAAAACCTGTGGAACACACCTGTGTTTTAAACAAACTTACCCTACTGGTTATAAGGTTCAGAAAACCTGTGGAACACACCTGTGTTTTAAACAAACTTACCCTACTGGTTATGAGGTTCAGAAAACCTGTGGAACACACCTGTGTTTTAAACAAACTTACCCTACTTGTTATAAGGTTCAGAAAACCTGTGGAACACACCTGTGTTTTAAACAAACTTACCCTACTGGTTATAAGGTTCAGAAAACCTGTGGAACACACCTGTGTTTTAAACAAACTTACCCTACTGGTTATGAGGTTCAGAAAACCTGTGGAACACACCTGTGTTTTAAACAAACTTACCCTACTTGTTATAAGGTTCAGAAAACCTGTGGAACACACCTGTGTTTTAAACAAACTTACCCTACTGGTTATAAGGTTCAGAAAACCTGTGGAACACACCTGTGTTTTAAACAAACTTACCCTACTGGTTATGAGGTTCAGAAAACCTGTGGAACACACCTGTGTTTTAAACAAACTTACCCTACTGGTTATAAGGTTCAGAAAACCTGTGGAACACACCTGTGTTTTAAACAAACTCACCCTACTGGTTATGAGGTTCAGAAAACCTGTGGAACACACCTGTGTTTTAAACAAACTTACCCTACTGGTTATAAGGTTCAGAAAACCTGTGGAACACACCTGTGTTTTAAACAAACTTACCCTACTGGTTATGAGGTTCAGAAAACCTGTGGAACACATCTGTGTTTTAAACAAACTTACCCTACTGGTTATGAGGTTCAGAAAACCTGTGGAACACATCTGTATTTTAAACAAACTTACCCTACTGGTTATGAGGTTCAGAAAACCTGTGGAACACACCTGTGTTTTAAACAAACTTACCCTACTGGTTACGAGGTTCAGAAAACCTGTGGAACACATCTGAGTTTTAAACAAACTTACCCTACTGGTTATGAGGTTCAGAAAACCTGTGGAACACATCTGTGTTTTAAACAAACTTACCCTACTGGTTATGAGGTTCAGAAAACTTGTGGAACACATCTGTGTTTTAAACAAACTTACCCTACTGGTTATGAGGTTCAGAAAACCTGTGGAACACATCTGTGTTTTAAACAAACTTACCCTACTGGTTATAAGGTTCAGAAAACCTGTGGAACACATCTGTGTTTTAAACAAACTTACCCTACTGGTTATGAGGTTCAGAAAACCTGTGGAACACATCTGTGTTTTAAACAAACTTACCCTACTGGTTATGAGGTTCAGAAAACCTGTGGAACACACCTGTGTTTTAAACAAACTTACCCTACTGGTTATGAGGTTCAGAAAACCTGTGGAACACACCTGTGTTTTAAACAAACTTACCCTACTGGTTATGAGGTTCAGAAAACCTGTGGAACACATCTGTGTTTTAAACAAACTTACCCTACTGGTTATGAGGTTCAGAAAACTTGTGGAACACATCTGTGTTTTAAACAAACTTACCCTACTGGTTATAAGGTTCAGAAAACCTGTGGAACACATCTGTGTTTTAAACAAACTTACCCTACTGGTTATGATCCATTGATGTACCAAAACAATTTAACACTTCTTATAAGGCCTAAGAATCCAACTTTTGGCACTAGATTTAAAAGATCTGACTGTATTATATTGTATAATGTGGCTCGGTGAGTAAAAATATGGCACCAATCAATATGTTTTTATTATAAAAAATACTTTTGGGAATCATTAAATGCAAATTTTGTAAATGTTAAGTGACATAATGTTAAAAAGCTGTCATAATGAAAAGTTATTCAATTTTTTTAATTGGCTATAATTTTCGTAAATTTTCTGGCATATTCTAGTTAAAAAATTTGTTCAGTGGTTTTAAGGTCAAGTCTGTTACAGTTAACATATTTTTTAATAAAGAAGTGTGGTTGATACTAAAAAAAAAAAATTGTTGTTTTAATTTTATTTAAAATGGAATACCACCAAGTACCTACGGTCTCTAGCATAAATAGTTTAAAAGAAGTGTTTATGTAGTTCAGTGACGCTGTTTCTGTTTTGAAGAATGAGACAAGTAATTGGTATTTTGGATTGGTTTCAATTTCTTTATTTTCTTCAGTTGCATCAATATCTTCCTCTTTGATATAGCTTTTGTACATTAATAAGTTATGTTTTTGTGCTGCTATGATATTACATTACCAATTGCAGGAAATATAGACGATTGAACAAAACAAACTCGGAGACTTAACAGATACTCTTGGTCCGAAAAAACGATTCGTGCCAGTCGTTACGAGCTAGTGGATAATTATCCGATCGATTATTTCACAATGACTCATGAATGTATTATGGAGTATGGGAACTCTCCACAATGTCTATTCCGTCAAGCCGCTCTGACTGTTAACACGTTCTACTAGATTGTGTTGTTCTCAGATCTATTCATGGATAGAACTTTCGTTCTATCTGCTAAGATTCTTGATCTCATTCCTCTATAGTCGCCTTAACTTTTTTTACACGTTATAAAAAACCAAATTCATTATTCAAGGACTCTTTACAACCGTGTAAAACGTTATTTTATTGTATTAACGTTTACTTTTAAAATGATTGAATTACAGTAGAAAATCGTGAACTTTAGAATCTTTATCTGTTCTACAGTCCATTTCTAGTCTAATCTACAGCTGAGTCAACATCTACAGTTAAAATAAACTAAATAATAAAGGAAACAATCTAATTCCTTTCTCAATAGCAAAGCTACTGCATACCTTCAAAACTAGGACCTGATTTACAATTTCACTACTATAAACGTTTAAAATATATATGTAAATTTATGTTGTTTTTTTTTTAATAATATTATTATTAAAAAAAAAAAGAAACAATGTATTAAATTAGTATGCTTGAATTACTTAATTTAATAAAAATCAATTAAATGTAATGCAGCTTGCTAATTTTAGCTCACAGTACCTACGTTGGACGTTCCAAGATTATCTTTTATCAAAATTATATTGTCAAAATTTATAACTATTATATATATATATATATATATATATATATATATATATTTTAAGTTTTACATTTATTTAAAAGGTTACGTATGAAATCGTTATAAGTTTTTCTTAGAATACAAAATTACAGTAGTAATTAGCGTCTCAACATTTGGGATTAGGTGTGTATCAGTTTTCTGAAAGGTATAGATAATTTTTTTCTTTAAACAGGTAAGCCTAGAAAACATTCTTAATTATTTAACTCACATATATAAAATAAATATAATGTAAATAAAATAAATCACATATAAAGAGTACACTCCTTTTCATGAACTCTTTTATCACCCTGAGTGCGGCAGCTGTCTTTTAATTTGATAAAGCTTATATTTATTAATTATTTTTACTGTTGTTATTTTTATCTAGTTTTAAATTAGTAGTTTTACTGTAAGGATTAATATAATATTTTGTGATAAGAAAATGACGATCACCTCATTAAAAAAAAATTTTAACTGTTAAATTTGTGAATGGTGGTTTATTCACTTATTATATTTATAATTTAATACACGCTTTCATAACAAAATTGTTTACAATAATCGTTTGTGTTTCTGAAACAAATATGGATCTAAATATGAAGATTAAGAAATATAATTTTGTTTTCATTTTGTTCAAGAACATTGATTAAATTCAGTAATTTTTGCAGCAAAACAAATTTTATACTTCAATATGGTTTTAGTTTTTACATTTGATTGTATAATAACTTTTTTTCAAAATGAACTGAAATTGATTAAATTAATTTAACCTTCTTGATAAAATTTTTAAAAAATATTCTGCATTTATATTTCAGTAAAAAGTTGTTTAGTGTAGATTTTGTAAATAATAAACACAACATTTAGTAATCAATAAACAAAGTAATCATCTAAAATATTGTGACTATTATTAAATTTCTTCACCATAATAACGGCAGTAAATATAATCGAATACAGAAATGCAAGATAAAGCAAATATGAAACTACCACCCCTTGGATCATGATGTAGGGTTTTTATTAGCGGAATTTACGATCCTGCACGCTTCGGCTGTCCCGCCACATGAAATACACCACATGAGCTTGAGTTAATTGAGAATGAAATAACTAACCAACAGGTTGTCGAATATAGAGTGTCCCAGAAGACATGTCCTTATGACATAAATTCAGGAATATAAAAACTGTGGTTTACTAATTTAGTCAAAGTATGTTGGACTCAAGTTACTTATGTTGTAATCAAGTACAAATTCAAGCGACATTAATTTGACATTTCAAATGTATACGTACATTTTTTTTATTCTTAAAAATGGAGCTATTGGAGTTGCTTTTTTTAATTTGACCATTTGGTATTTTGTCTGTATGTTTGTTTGCTTAGTAGTTAAGGAAAACGAGTCAACCAACAATTTTGATATATACGAATAAAGTACTTTGCAAATAAGCTGAGTTTTGTATGTACTATGTTCATTTTATATTCTGTTTTAAAATAGCAGCCACTCAAAGCAGTATTCTACTGTTCCAAGGCATAAACGTGGTTGTTCCGACAAAGATTATAAACGTGTTTGCATTATGTAGTACTAAAATTAACTCCATGAACGTGTAATAAAAAATAATTATACAAAAGAACTTTCAATGAAAAATTAATTTTTAAAAAATTCCTCTGATGTTTTCAAAGGATTATACAAACTAAAATAACATATCATTCTACAAAACTATTACTCAGTTTTGATCTCTAAATCTAAATACAACTGTCATGTATAGACAATAGTCAGTTCGTTTATACTTCAAACGATAAGAGAAGTCTAATGATCACAGAACCACTACTCTTAACAAAATTTAGGGGTGGATAGTTTTATCAGTTTAGTTGTCATAAGTTTCTATATTATTCTTGAAAATTTGAAGCCAAACTTATAATAAAGCAGATACTCTATAAAAGTAAATACACATTTACTAAATAATTAGATCTAGCCTACAAATAAGAAGTTGAATTTTTTGTTTTATAGAGTTCAAGCTTCTATTTCACATATAAATCAAAACAAATATACATTTAAAACAATGACTGCCTGAAATATTGTCAGATCTAAATAGATTTTAACAATAAATTGAATTCTCTGTTTGAAGTTATTTGTTATTGATGGAAGTTCAATTTTATTATTATACATTTTTCGGACATTTGATCTCATTTGTGTGTTTAAAATCAAAACACGATGGTAAAAAAGAACGAAAATTTGATTATAATACCCCTACAACTAAAAAACAAGTTGAAATTTTACCTGTTAAATCGCCACAAGGAGTTGTAACCCGCTCTCGTGCTAGGAAGCTTAATACAACTAACAATAGGCCACTCCCCTAATAGTTTGTCACGCCTTCTGGACCACTTCACTTGTTGCTGTATCTTTGATACAACAACACGTTTTTGACGTTAGTTGTGTGTTACCGCGATGGTGTTTTTTTGACTTCTCAGTTTCAGCTCTCAGATGCATGCTTAGATATTAAGGTTGGTGGTATTCTATTTAATTTTACTTCTTACATAGGCTTAGTCTCTAGTTTCATGTTTCTTTAGTTTTTAGTCACTTGATAACGGGAATTGATTCTTAGTCCCGAAACGTAGTGTTTTGATTTTTAACACACAAATGATGGCAAATGTCTGAAAAATGTATAATAAAAAAAAATTGAATGTTCCAATTTCACAGTAATAAAAGTATGTTGGTATTATGAATGTATGTTGTGTCTTCCAAAATTGTAAACATTTGTAGCTCATAGGAATATATCCAGATAATTTTCAGACTAATGTCTTTATGTGTATTTCTGTTAACATCTGTAACCTGAATCCTACTGTTTTAGATCCTACTGACTAAAAATGTTATTGTCTGGTACTGTTTTGTGTCCTAAGAATAATTCATTTTGTGACAAAATTGCTCTGAGTTGGTAGTTATTCTAATAAAAAGTGGGACGACTTTCATTGCGAAGTTCTGTTTACGTTGATCAATTTGATTTTGGTCTGAATTGTTTTAGATATGGGGATAAATTATTGTTATGTCTTATAATTTTAAACTTTTTTTTTAACTAATAATATTTGTAAAATAAATGTACCTCTTCTCTTAATTAAAATACATTATATTGTTGCACGTAACGAAATACGCAGGATCTAAAATGAAAATCCAATCAAACACTAACTGAATAATAAGAATAATTAAAAACAATTCTTACCTACAATCATAATCCATTGAGTCGGGTTTAAACATCATTTAGAATTCATCCTTTTTCAAAATAAATGTACTTATTTATGAACGTCCATTCATTGACAAGTTATAACAACTTGAAATTTGTACTAGTCTATCCTGTCTTCACCTCCCAAGTAAGTTTCAATCAAGATGTCAGAGTAAGTAGTCTTACGCAGAGAATAATTATACTAGAATTTCGAACGAATGATGGTGTTGGTTCTTCCACACTGTTAACCAGCCTCACTGATGATGTGAGTAAAAGTGAAAGTTATTTATTTGGGATAAATTATTTCAAGAAGGATGTGAATATGTGAAAATGAACCTCGTGCTTGAAGGTATAGAGATAGTAAAGACCTAGAACGTCTTTCACTCTTAACAATGAATTAAAAATGTATTAGCTTTTTTCAGTTAGTAGTTAAATAGACATTTTTATAAAAAGGTTTTGAATAATTCTGCAAAACTGTAAGGTAGATTTCATGTCGCTTGACACTGCAGTTCATTGAGTTGAGTATCAATCTGGTTATCAAAATAAAAATGAATAGGACGAAACAGAATGGAAAAGACCAAATATGCAATGGAACCACAAGGATTATGAACAATAATACCAGATTCCAGAGCACAGTAAAGTCCAATTAGTTTTTACTTAAAATAGGAGACATATTATTGATGTTAAACTGATTAAGGCATTGAACAAAGTGTAATAGAATTTATTTCTTATATTTTGATGGCATTGAATTTGGAATCGTTGCATTATTACTTCGCTTCTGATATTTGTATAAAATATTGGTCACTTGTAGTTGAGTATCAAGAATGTTTTTGTACCTGTAACAACAAAAATGATGTCTTGTTACAAATAACGTGTTTGTCGTGGGAATTCGGAAGTTTTATTTCATTTAGCGATTAAATTTCCCACAGTTTTGATAATTGAAAGTGAAGATTCTGAATATTTTAATAGCTTAAGACCAATATTTATTGCGTCTTCTAAAGTGACCCTCACACCACCCTCCTATTTCCTTAGCTTATTTGTTTAAAACGTTTATTAAATAAAGAAAATTTATTCTTTATTTTCATTAAAGAAATATTAACTAAGACAACACGTTTTAAAGTTTAGAAATACTAGATGAGACAAAAATAAAAAGTTCTGATTAAGTTATGGTTACTATAGTTCTTACAGGACAAATTAGAATAAAAATTTAGTAAGCAGTCGATTCTTCATTATATATATATATATATATATATATATATATATATATATATATATATATATATATATATATAAATGTTAAATACAAAATCACGCCTTCTTTAAAATTTTAAACCCTTATATTTTTGACATTATAATTATCTACCAGTTTGGTGCTTATGTTTTCTTTGGTTCTCGATTTTGAAGAAATTTTAGTAATACTATAAGACACGTTACCCCATTCAAATTTAAAATGTTAGAAAAATTGTGACCAACTATCTAGAGATAAAAATACCAAATATAAAACAAATAGACAGCAGACATAATTCATAAAATAGTATAAAGTTCTGTTATGGTAGAGAACCAGAGAAGCACTTCTTACATAATGTCTAGTACAATATTCATATCAGTACATACAATAGGATATTACATTATAAAAATGATAACAATAATACAGTATAGTGAGTACGGGTGTTTTGCATCGCTTAACTCTGGACAATATGGAAGAGCATTTATTGGTAATTATACAATTTTAGTAATTATAGGAAAATAAAGACGCCAAACTTTAGTCTCAGTTGTAATGTGTGATGAGAAATTGGTGCAAAACTGCCTTACTTGAAAAGTACATACATACAGAGGAGAAAAATTAATCATCGCTTTTTAAAAAAAATGAAAAACAAACTTTTCAGTAAAAAAATCGCGACAACAATTTGTGGTATGTATTAGGTTTCTTGTAAGGGTGAATTATCTTTAATGTTTTCAAATAGTCAAACATCTTTTCATTCTTGAGTGAAACCAATCTGTCGAAAAATCATCAGTAGGCTATCATTGACATAAACCCTACGATTTCTTCTTTTTTTCCTCCAAGACTTATGTCATGATGTGGCTCCAATAGATTTGTGTTAAATGGTTGGCATTTTGGGACACAAAAATATCAAAATATTTATTATGTGTTAAAGATTTATCAAACGTACATGTTTTTTTCACTGTACTTCAAAAACTCATGAATCATATTTAAATTGCTATCAGTGAAGATTAATTAGTAAACATTTTCTATTATTTCTTCATAAATTAGATTAAAACTAATTTACGTGTAGGTTTGAACACCACTGGAAATCATTCCGATTTTTACCGTTTTTTCACGAATTACTACTGTAAGTAATTTTAATATACAACAAATTCGACACACTGGACACGGATGTCAATGCCTTTAAGATGACCAATTCCATTATAATATGAGCGTTTATAAATTATTGAGAGTCACAATAAAAATTAAATAATATAGGATGAGTGTTTGCTCGGAATTGACGCGTTGCATTGCAGATCATGCTTTGCTTCTTCTTCCTACAAATTAATCGATACACTTAATTTAAGCCATAAACTGCACTTCTCCTGAATATAATTATCGATAGATTCCTAGTTTTGTGTGATTAAATGAAACATAAAGAATTCATTACACGAAAACTCTCTACAAGAATTGCAAAATTTATAGTTTTGTGTTATTTAATTTTATAGAGTCAATATTGACTTTTCGCTGATATTAATTTGATTTTAATAAATTTAGATTCTAGATGGCGTTACCGAATAATATTTTTACTCAATTTTTTTAATTTGTGTTTTCTTACCAAATTTGATAAAGCCTAGTTATTACAAAGCAGTGAATGGAAAAAAGAATAACCAAGACACAATTTGGTTGGCACAAATGGTGCTATATTTGTTTAGTTATAAAGGGATGTTATATTCCAAGTTACCCGATTAAAAACTAAACAAATTAATATATTAAATAAAATCGTTCAATAAGCGCTCGTTATAAGAGATTCAGGACTAAAACACGTTGGAGCTGATACCAAATTTAAACTCAAATTTCCAAAATTAACTGCATTATGGATTTTATACACTATAGTAGAATAATACATATATACAAACATTTGTATTTTTTAGAACCTTCTTAGTAATTTCGACGAACTTTAATAATTACGTTGGAAATCTAACTCTTTCAAACTCTAAAATTTTAACCATCTGAATATCAATGAGAGGCAAATATGCAACAGAGTCAAATATGGTTCTTACCTTGGAGAACCTTTGTAACCTCTGTGTTAAAATGTAGCAAAATTCTAGTAATTTCTTTATTTTGAAAAATAATAAATTAATTAAGCGACACCTGAGGAGGATTGAAATGCGATATCAGCGGAATTCATGAACATTTCAAACATCACAATTAACACATAAAGTAGACTTTGGACAAAATCTATATTGCAAGTTAATATACATTAGAGTGATTTCAAGGTAAAACCCATTTATCTTGGCACTGAAGTTCATGAAAATAACAGTTTTTGAAAATGAAAAAGGAAAGGCCAAACATGCAGTGAAAACACGGTGATTCTGGACGATTATGGCCAATTTGATTTCTAGCTTCAACGGGTCTTTACTTAAAATATGAAATATAGTCCTGTTGTTAACTTGATTAAGCCCAAGGCATTGTACACGTTTTAATGAAATTGATTAAGGCTTAATTTTAGTGTCTATATTATGGACGGTATTGGAATTGAAAACCTGACTACATTATATCCCTGCAGCTACTTGTTATACCTATTGGTTGATACAAATAGACATTACCAAGAAGTATTTTGTACATGTAACAACTAAAGATGATAAGGGGTCATTGAAACGTTATCTTGTTACAAAGAAAAAATTTTCGGTTTAAGTTTGGATGGTTTTCTTTGTTTTTGTGGTTAAATTATAAACAAGTGTTGCTCATAAAATTGAAAATCGACAATGTTTGACACAGACTTTGAGTTTTCTAAAGCGACTTTCTACCACCTTTTTACTTTATTGAAAGGTAATATTTATTCAAAGCGTTTATAAACACTTTTATATTTATTAAAGACATTTTAACTAAGTAATCATATTTTACTAACATTTAAAAGTTACATCTTTTAGTTGTCACTCAAGTTTAAATAGAAAAATGTATAAAGAGAAACGGGTTTGCGCGTAAATAATAATTAATTATTACCATTATTTAACCTTTAGCGTTAACATTGAAAAATAAACTCTTCTTTTTAATAAAACTTTAAAAATATGTTTGATTTTATTCAAAAGAATATGTATTTTTGATATTACATTTTAATTATAAATTTATTGATAGGTAAAGTAGATAATATATTTGCTTTATCTTATTGAATTTCATAAAACATAAAATACTAAAAAGTCATTATTGTAACAAAAATCATCAAAAATAATTATTCATTTGGTAAGCATATAACTACTTAGGTATAATAATTTGGATTTAGTATTCAAGTGCTTAGTAACAGATGTCAAATTTTAACTCATCTAAAAAAAAAATAATAATAATTTGTTACTGATTGTATAAAGACGAGAGAATGATACAAATTTCCAAAATTTTTTTTGCAATTCCACCTTTAATCTCCCTCACACCATTTTAAAAACTCACATTGGAACCTTGTTAATTTTAAAATTTCGAATTATCTATTCTAGATTTTATTCGAGGTGATGCGGTACCACCAATAAATAGACAGATATATTTAATAAAATGGTGTTCTTAATGTACATAATCATGACATGGACTTTGTAAAAATTTTACATACTTTCTAGTACTTTCTAAATATTCAATTACAAAATAATAATAAATAAAAGTAAACTCCAGAGAAGTGTTGTTATAGGACATTTGTAGCAGTTAAACCTAATACATTTGAACTATTATAATAATTTGACTTGTCAATTAAGCAGAAAGAAGGAGTATTTTAGATCCCAATTAATGTAATTGTGTTTTCAACGTTTTGCAAGCTGAGCAACGAATTTAAACCGTTTTGATAAATTAAATGACTGAATTATAGGAGGTTAAAAACTATACAAATTAATTGAAATATAGTAGAGTAAATATAGTACATTTTTAAAGTACGCCGTGATCATCGCTCTTTGACAGTGCACCGTGATCATCGGTCGAAAGTTTTAATAAGGTACCCGACCCGATTTTCAAGTTTTCGAAAAATGACAACGAAAGATTCACAATTACTGTATTATTGAATTTTTGTGTTAGAATAACAATTCTAAATAAATTTCAAGGCCCTACAATTTTACTAGCGATGCCGAATATGTCAAAAACCGATGATCAACGTGTATGTCAAAATCGGATGATCACTGTTCATGTCAAAATTGGATGATCACGGTGCACGTCAAAATTGGATGATCACGGTGCATGTCAAAAGGCGATATCACGGTGATTGAAAAAACAAATTTCTCATGATCATCGCGCAAACTGTCAAAGATGATCACGGTGAAATAATGTACTTTTTTATATGTATAAATTTTAAGAACCACCAAATTTGCATCAAGTCAGAAGTGGATACGAGCATTTGGAAGGAAATGTGCCAGCCCCCTTCACTTTCCCTTTTTCCCACACGCCCCCGCGCTAAACCCATACCTCCATCACCAACTTCCTCATTAAAGTTATTTACCAACCGAAAATTGATTTTTTCAATGGACCTCGTAAACTTATAGAATGTTGGAAGAAGTGTATATTTGAACACCTATTGATATTTATTCGAGTTAATACGTGACCTGATTTTAATAAACAGTACTGTGAAATACAAGTTCAGGAATTACTTATTTATACCTCCAAGGGTAGTAATTAAATTATATGAGCCTTTATAATATCTGAAGTGCTAATAAAGCTTCAATATATATTGAGCGTATGCCTGTTGTTGACTTTGCATTATAGGTCAAGCTATATTTTATTCTACACATTACCCAGATATTGCAGCGGAAGGCAAAACAAACTACTATGAAATTAATTCCAGTAAATATATCACTCTGTTGAGTTCAGTACAACTTAATAATGTACTATATAGTACTATTTAAATTAGACTATTTCCAGTAAAATGCTAATTCCTTATAGAATGTGTTTGTATGGAGGTGGACTACTTGTCCAATTTTCTGAAAACGGTTCTAGATGTTATGTACAGATTTTAGAGATTAGATTTATGAAATAAATTATGGATTAATTTAGATTTTTCTCATTTTCGACCAAAATATAATCCCATACAACGAATTTCCGTTGTAGAACATTGATTTATAAATTTAGTTGCAATAAAAGTAAGCGAATATATATGTACATTTTTATAATCGTCATTTTAATTAAAATCTTATTATTTTATAATTGCTTTTTCAATTTTCTTTAGAAGCTGAGTTAAAAATTGATAATTTTTAATAATTTTAAAGTAATGTGTTAACTATACCAACTCTAGGATGTTATTTTCATGAATTACTATTTGACCTTAATTTGTTATAATTTAAATATAAAACGATATATCGATATATACATTTCGTTTTAAAATAATTGTCTAGTGAGCTAACAAAACTTCATTACAGGATGAATGTTTGCCTTGAGATGATGTTGCATTGTAAATCAGGCGTTACTTCCTCCTATAAACTTACCGAGATATTGCAGAACAAAACAATTCTGTAATTTATTATAAACTTTGTACAGCGTCAATTATCTATAAGTCTTAAGAAGTTTCTGATTTATACATAATGTCTGTTTTATTACTCTGAGTCATGTATTATATTCAGTCATATTCCATTAACCGCTGAGATTTTTTATAATCGCTTTATAGATATAATGCAGTCAAATTTTCATTATTGTCTTTTTAATGGAAATTATAATATATATATATATATTTTCTAACAACCGGCTTTAAAATTGATAAGATTCATCATTTTAAAGGCAAGTGCTGACTACATCACCTCTTTTATGTAATTTTCATAAATTCCTACTCGACTTCATTATAATGAAAGATAAATAAAACACATTTAGAAACCTATAAAAATATCAATTTTATCCACGTCTTCATTAATTTTAATATAATTAATTATATAAGGTACCAATAAAACATCAATGCATGATGAATGTTTGCCTGGAGATAGCTTTACATTGTAGAAAATAATTTTAATTACTTTTACACATTTACAGAGGTAATAAAAACGAAGGTAAAACACAACTATTGTGTAATTAATTAAAACAAAGTAAACCAACTGTCAGTACACTTAGTACTTCCTGATTTATAGAATGTCACAATATATATTATATTATAACGCACGCCAAGTCAAGTACTACTACTTTCGTTGTAAAATTTAATTGTTATTGTGTATTCTATGCTTGAACCTTCTCAAGGTAGGACTACTAGACCACATCGGTGCTAATGAAAAAAAAAAGTTGGATCCACGAACTAAACAATTGCAACGTGGATTCTTATAAATTGAAACGTACACTATCATTTCACAACCGGACAGTTGCATCTCGTGCATAATTGATCATTTCATCTGTGTTTATGAGTCAATAAATACAATCTTAATGTACATTCCATCCAACCGGATTTACGGTGTGCATAGAATTTAATGCATTGAACCTTGTTCTTTTCAGGACCAAATTTTAAATTCTGCCTGCGCCTATATGATATTATTTGTGCAAAAGATCATAAGAATTATGAAAATGCTTAAAAAATGAGACAGCATTTTTTCGTAAAAAAGTTGTTTGTTGTCTTCGTTAAATTTCAGTAGGACGTTACGACGAAACAAATATATAGTTTCGGTCCTAACACTTACATTATTTTACCAATATAGGATTTTTCGAATGTGACTAATGTAATAATGTCATCATTATAACGTTCGATTCCATGAACATTGCATGTGTATTGGAACCCTCTTTGTATTTATTATGGTTTATAAAATAAACAACTGTACACTTAACATCTCCATTTATTTTGATGAAGAGATACCTATATGCTGTATGTAAAGGTCTAAGGTAATTACGAAATATAAATTTTATTATGTTTTAAGCTTGAATTTAACAATGACGTTTTAATAAAAAAAAATACATAATAAGTTTTAAAGTTAAATCTTTTAGTCTCCACTTCAGTTTATTTAAACTAGAAAAGTTTATAAAGGTATTTAAGAGAAACGTGTTTAGGAATAAATTTGATTAAATTATTGTGGCTATCTAAAATTACCTTTAAAAAGAAGCAATACAGGGTTAACATTCAAAAGTAAACTTTCCTTTCCACAAAACTGTTAGAAAATATTTCCATTTAAGATAACAAATCTGCGTTTTTTATATTAATTTTTTTTAAATCTTAAGTGGCGGTAAATGCTAATATTTTTGCCACAAAAATAATAAATTCGAATTTTATTATTAGTATAAAGTTCCTAAAAATAAACAAATAAAAATAATCTGCTTACTTGATTAAGGGGATAATTCTGCCATTAGTGTATAAAATTATTATTTGCAATGTTAAATAATTGTAGAAATCGTAATATAGGAAGGGAATTTTGAGTCAGATCCGAAATAACCAAGAATCGTTTGAATACGAATTTAAGTCACCCTTGGTATTCGTATTTCTTAAAGGGGACAATAATAACAGTTTCCAACAATTTCGAACATACTTCTTCTTTAATTAACCTCAAGTGAATTTGACAAAAGTTTAATAACTCCTTAAGACACCAGACGCTTTCAAACATTAAATTTTTAAAACAATTCGACTACCTATGAAGCGTGTAAATAGTACTACAGAGTGACAGACATAGTTCATAAAATAGTCTAATTGTCATCTTAGGGTAGAAAACCATCGCAAGTGCTTTGTCAAAATCTTTACATAATTTCCAAAACTTTCCTCAATTTTAATTATAAACATAATTATCCAAAAATGCACAACAGGAAAAGGGTTAAAATGCAATATTTGTATCAGTGGATTGGTAATAATATTTTTATTTACATTTTTCAAATTATTTTAAACCAAATTTTTGTGATTGAACAACTCTTCTTCTTTTTTTATACTTATAGATTTTCATATACAATATATTAAACACTCTGGAAAAAGATATTTATCTATTATTGGTATAAATAATAAATAATAATAAATGACGTCACATTTAGGTCAACCTCAACTTCCGCCTGCTCCTATAGTTATCGATATATTGCACCGTAAGGCATAAGAAAACTACTGTGTAATTAATTAATAAAAGCAATGGAGCTTTGCAATCTGTATGAGTATCTGGGTAACTTAGTAGGGTACAATTTATAGAATACCAAGCATATTGTTCAATTTATGACTCAAGGTTATTATATTTAGTCTCATTTCAGTAATTCCTTGATATTGAGACAAAATTGGAGCTTCACAACTTTTTTTAGCTTAATGAGTGGTTCCAGGCCTTGAGTTGCGACTCGTAGACTCTATTCTTGATTCTTACAAACAATTTAGAATCTCGGACAAACCTAACCACCAAAATCCTGTTTATAAATTATCACTTGTATTGTACTTTCATAACTGCACCTTATGAATCTCATACAAATGATCCTCACACGGGATAAAACATATATGTCATTAAAGTAAGAAGTACAGCTTCATAAGTTGTATTGTCTTGTGTGGTATATTATATATTATTAATTTACTTTCACGAATGTAGTAGAAAAGTGGTTCCAAACGTAGCTTCAAATACACCTGAAATATATGTTGAAGTTTGGCTTAATAAGCAATAACAATTAGATTGTTGTCGGTACATATTACGTTGGTAAAATATTTGTAAATATTGTTCACACGAATACTTTATAATTTTATTTAAGTTGACTTCTGGACAACTTTAGATTTAACAATTTTTATTAATTGGACCTTAATCATTTGAATATGAAAATATTATAATCTTTACATTATTATACCCAATTTTCATTTTTCAAAAGGTATTTATGAATTTCCAAGTCGATAGTCCCTGATTTGCTAATAATTTGTTTATATTGGGTGAAAAAATACAAATATCTATCACCTGGGCGTAGTGGTCCACAATCCCTGACTGTAGACCTTAACTGACAAGTTTTCACACGAAATATTTGAATCTAAAATATCGATCGATGTTGCAAAGGACCCAAACACTCTAGTGGGAGAGTCCATATACGACTTAAGATCATATGTGGAAAACAAATCCCTCAGCCTCTCTGAGGGGACAGAATTTACAAGGATATTAATATTAAAATCACCACAAATCACAAATCGATTGTTCTGTAAGTACAGATTTTGTAGAAAAAATCAAATTATTAATAAAATAAGTCCAAATTCTCACTTGGGGTACGATATACACTCACAACAATCGCATCATCACCCCTACCTTTATTTTATCTCCAGTGATCTCAAAAATTGTTTTCTACGCAAAATTTCTGATCAAGTATATGGCTCAAAATTTATATATAATTTTAGCAAAAACAACTACACGCCCCACCATTATGAACCGTTCTAGAAAAACTTCTAGCCACATTATACCTTTCAAGAAGAAAACAATCAATAATATTACTGTTATAACCATATTCAGACACCACAAAACCCCCGGCTTGATTTCTAAACAAAATAAAATTATCTCAATGAATAATATGTTGGTGCTAAACAATACTAAATTGGTTTCGCGCCTCACGGAAAACGCTGAATGCAGTCTCCCGCCCATTCCCCAGACCAAGCATCAAAATTTATCTGTATTTAAGGGAATAGATAACTCAAAAGATTAATACACTATATCTATTATAATAAGATCGATTACTTCTTTTTTTCTAGTTAAATATTTTAAATGTTATTTATGTAAAAGATTCATAGGGACAGCCTGTATAATAGTAAATTATTATTGATTAGTGTTGTAGTAATTACATAATATATATATGGAAATAAAATGTAATAATCTAATATTGACGTTGCCATGTACGAAAAAAAATGTGAAATTGTTTCGAACGTCTATCTGACTGTACACACAGTTGTATGTGTGTGTGTACAGTCACAGGGTAAACGTTTGAACCGATAATGGTAGAGATACTCTGTAAATAAAATTGCATGAAACAAATATTTGTAAATTTTCACATTATAGGGACATAATGATATAGAAATAAATTAATGAATATAACATATTTTATAACATTTTTAATCTTCAAATTATATAACAAAAATAAATCGTTGGAATAAATTAGTATTTCAAACTAACGAAGAGTTAGTTTTCGCTTTATTCAAATGCAAAAAACTCAAGTCATATAATGTAAAATTATTACTTTTCTCTATTAAACTCTCTTAGGCTATTATTGCATATAAACTACATATTAGTTCCCAAGCATTATTCAGTAATAATATCGTGGTTAGGTTAGGTTAGGTTAGGTTAAATTGTTATGATTGCTTTTTTGGAGCCTATAAACTAAAAATTTGAAAAACTGAGGTAAGGGGTGATAGGGGAACGCTTCTACTTTCTAACGCTGCTTTGTGAATGATAAAGCGACCATCTACTGAGGTAATATAGCCCTTTAAAAAAAGGACTTCCATTGGTTTAATTGTTATTATTCAAAAACTACCAAGACTTACAATCTCCATATTTAGAACAGAGATTGGATATAATAAGATCTACGTTTTAAGTTAATAAGAAAGTTGTACAAACACAATTACAAAAACATAAAGATTAAAAACAAATTTCTTTTATTTAAATTGTCTAAGCAACGAATCATCGAAATTGAACTTAATATAACTCATTTTGTAGGTTTTTAAATTTTCTACTACATTGTCTATAGTAGCAAACACGGTTTTACAGATAAATATAGAGTAAATGCAAAAAAACTAAATTTTTAGCGATTTATGGGGTTTTTTGTTATTCAAAAAATAATTCATCGATAAAAAAATGTTGAATTTTATTGCAATTAGTCATATTTTATCCCTAGAACAAGTTTTTGATCTACTATTAATTTTGCCACCAAAAAGGCCTTTTCTTCTTTAAATGACAAAATGTACAACTTTTAAGGGGCAAGAGATTCATATATATATAATAATTTATTCAAGATTTAATAGTTGTACCCATGTGAAGTCTATTTCAATCGGAATTTAAGAAAGATTCACATTTGCTTCTCAAGTTATATTGGAACTGCTTTTGTACTTATTGTGGTTTCTAAATCAAACACCAGTAAACTCTATATGTTAGCCTTAGTGTAGGATAACCCATTGCTATACATAAAAACTGTGAAGTAATTACAAAATATACCAATTATTTAATTTTTAACTTTAGATTTTTAATAAAATTTAACTCAGTAATCGTTTAATAAAAAGTTTTAAAGTTTAATCTTTTAGTCTCCATTTCAATTTATTTTAAGTAAAATATTTTTAAAGTTATTTAAGAGAAACGTGTTTGGACATAAATTGAGTTAAATTATTCTGGTTATTTAAAATATGCCTTTCAAATAGGATTAACTTTGAAATATAAACTTTTCTTTGGATAAAACTGCAAAAGAAAGGTTAAAAAAATAGCTTTTATGAAGCTTATGATAAAACTTTAAAAGAAACGTTTTAATTTCAAAAAAAGGACTTGTCTTCTTGATATTAATAAGATACATTTTTTAGTCGCCACTAAATTGGATTTTAACTATAAAAATAATTATTATAAAGTGAACCGGGTTTGCTCGTTTATAAGAGTAAATTATTTTGGCTATTTAAATATGAATGTAAGCAGGAAAACATGTCAGTAACATTGAAAAATAAACTTTTTTTCATTAAAATTTTTAAAGCAATGTTTAAATTTAAAAGAAGTCTTTATTTATGATAATTAATATTATTTGTAAATTTGTTGATTCTTGATGGAAATAATGATGTTTTATCTTATGGAATTTGATAAATCATAAATATTATAGAAACATTGAAGAACAAAAAATCAAAAAAAAAAAAATCGTTAATAATAATTATTCATTTGTTAAGAACTTAATATTCAAATAGTAGATATGAACTTATAATTTGTATTTAGAGCACAAGTAGGAACTGATGTCAATTTGATATTACCTCAATAAATAAATATGTTAAGTGTTAAGTACCAAAGGAAGGGAGAACAATAAGTTTATCCAAATATTTGAATGTTACCCCCTCTTTCACTCCATTCTTGCGATTTTAAGAAAACAACTGGTACACGCGATTCTTCAGAATTTTAAAATTTTGAAAAAGTCAGGCTATTCATTCTAGAAATAATTTGAGGCCGATAGTTTGACAGACAGACAAAGAGATATAATTCATGAAATTGTGCTCTTATGGTAGGGAACCCATTGTTAAAAAGTGTATATTATTTCCAAAAAAATTCTATACTTTTAACTAGGAAACAATAATTAATAAATCAAACTTCAGAGGAGGGAATACAATGCAAATTAGTTTCAGTTAAACCTATATACACTTGAATGACAATATTAATTGTATTGGCAATTACTCAGAAAGGTAGAAATATTGGCGGTGATGCGCAATTAATGTAATTTGGTTTTCAACATTTAGGTCGTTGAGCAATGAATTTTGGCCTTTTAGATAAATTAAATTTCTGTAAAGTATAGGACGTAGAAATAATTCAGCATAATTAGTTGAAATACATTAGAGTGAATAAAGGGGTGGGTTTTACATCTATCGACACTGGAGAACACGAAGCAAGTTCAGTGGTAAGTTACACAATCTCTGTAATTATAGGAAAAACAATTTGGCAAACTTTGATCATACATGGGTTCACACCTTATTCGAAAAGAGCAAACATGCAAAGGTGGAAAAAATCGGAAAAAAAATCTCCGACTTATTTTAAGGGTGTTAATTTGTTTAATTGTAATTGATTAAACAAATCTGACAACACATTAAACTGTAGTCATGAAAGACAATGACTATCCAAGAACATTTTAATTTTACACAAACGTAAGTAGGACCTATTAATTCACCATTTTAAGTCGTTATGTGTCAGTAGATTTTAAATTATATATATTTTGTAATATATGCCTCCTAAAAACTCTTTTATATATAATAAGAGTTCTTAGGAGGCATATATTACAAAATAATTTTCTGTTAAAGACGTGATATTTTACAACCAAAACAAAAATTTATTATTAAAATACCTCAGAAATTTATAAAATGTTGGAACAAGTGTAAGTAGAGATTACGATGAAAATTATTTTATTGTAATTAATTTTGTTAAAAAAAAACTCTTTTATGACAAATTGTCGTGTATATTTGAACATTCTTGTATTTGTTGTGGTTTCTATTTAATTACTCTAATTAATATATTTTAATTTGACCTGATACAATAAATTAAACACAAGGAAACCGATATTTGTGGCTTTAAGATTAACAATAAATTACCGGTTTCATTATCCGGAGTGCAAATAAAACTTCAATAAATAAGATTTATTCTTATAGTTGTCATTGTATTGTAGGTCAGGTTGTATTTCCTCCTACATATTTACCGATATTTTCCAACAAAAGGCAAAATAAAACTATTAAGTAATTAATTATATCCAATAAATAATGTAGAACTCTGTCTGAGTAGCAGGGCAACGGTTTAGTCTCATTTCATTAAAATTCCAATTCCATAGAGTAAATTGTGTTTTTATGGAGCTGGAATGTTTGATCAATTTTTTGAAAACATATTACATGAAATTAAGTGAACCGCTGTGATTTGTCAACATTGTTTTATAGTTTTAGTTGAATGTGGATGTAAGCAAATATTTATGCGTTACACATTTTTTGTGATTATATGAAACTCAATTTGCATGACTTTGATCTTAATGGTAATGAATAACTCCACCCCTGATTCGAAAAGAGAATACATGCGAAGGAGATGAAAATAGAAAATACAACTTCCCCTCTTAAAAAGCAAATACAACTTTCATTGATAAAATCATGACTAATTTATACTAAGTATGACTTTTCATTGATACAAAACTGACAACATTAAAGTTTATTCAGTAAAAAATGTAGCGAACTATCCGTTGTAAAATCATTAGTATCTTTGACTTAAAGAGAAGAAGATTTGTAATTTTCTCCAAGACTTTCCCAAAATGTTTAAATTTTACCTAAATGTAAATAGGACATGTTTGTTCTCTATTTTAATTCACAATGTTGGTACAGTAGATTTTAATTTATGTATATAAATGTAGGAGTTTTTATAAGTCATATAATCTAAAATAGTTAAATTTAAGGTGGGTTATTTTACAACTTAGAAAATTTATAGAATGTTGGAAGAAGTGTATAATTAACACCTATTGTTGTTTATTCGAATTAATACGTGACCTGATTTTAATAATTAAACGATTAATGTATAATAATTAATTGCTTATTATATAATTACATAATTGTAATTGTATATTAATTGTATAATTAATGACCTGATTTAATGTATAATAAATTTAATACTCTTAAAGCCGATATTTAAGCCTCTCAATGTGGTAGTTATCTTACATGAGTGTTTATAATTATCAGGAGTGCTAATAAAGCGTCAATACAGATTGAGTGTATGTCTGCAGCTGACTTTGTATTGTAGGTCAGGATGTATTTTCTACTACACAATATCCAGATATTACAATGGAAGATAACACAAAACTATACTATGTAATTAATTAATTTCAGTAAATGTAGTACTTGTCTGAGTTGCGGTACAACTTAAGTGCTGCATTATTTTAGTTGTATAATTTCAGTAAATTCTCAATTTAATAGAGAATATGGAGGTTAGGATAGGTTGAAGCTGGAATATTTGTCCGATTTTCTGAAAACATATTACATGAAGATTTTAATAATTGCAGTTATGTGAACTGCTCAAATCTGTCAATATTCTTTATAGTTTTAGTTGAACATAGATGGAACCAAATATTTATGTACATTTTAAACATCATCTTTTTGAAGAAAATAATAGTATTATTATTATTATTATTATTAGCATGTGTGTTAACAATGGTTAATAATTTTAAAGTCATGTGTTAACTATATCAACAATTTAAGGTTATTTTCATGAATTAATACTTGATTTTAATTTATAAATAGTTAAAAATAAAACTAGGTAAATATGCATTAATAAAAGTTGATGTAAATCTAGAAAGCTAATAAAACTTCAAAACAGGATGAATGTTTATCTGGAGGTGATGTTGCATTGTATATTAGGCTTGACTTTCTCATACACATTTACCAAGATATTGCAAAGAAAGACAGAACAAAACTACTGTCTTAATTTATTAATACGAAGAAACTTTGTACACCTTCTGAGTACTGTATTTGAAAAATTTAAGTACAATCTGATTTAAACAAACTGTCTGTTTTATAATTCAAAGTGATGTCGATGGCCTATTATATTTAGTTGTATTTCAGTAACCGTTGCAGTTTATCATTAATACTTTGTAGATTTGGTTGAACATAAATAAGTGTAATCAAATATTCATGTACATTTTAAAACTCATCTTGTTGATAAAATTTATAAAATTTTATTTATTTACAGCAGTCGGTTTAAAATTGATAATGGTTCATAATATTAAAGTGAACATCTACATCACCTCTATAATGTACTTTTAATAAATTAGTTGTTGACTTTATTTTAATGAAAAATAAATTAAATTGATGTAGAAACCGATAAAATATCCATTCAATCTTCCACGAATCCATTTAGTTCAATATAATAAATTATATATACTGCCAATAAAACTTTAATAGATGACGACTGCTTGGAGATACCGTTATATTGAAGGCCATGTTTTACTTCATTATACGCATATACAGAGGTATTATAAATAAAAATGAAACAAAACAACTATGAAATTAATTAAGACAAAGAAAACAAGCACACTGAGAATTTAAACAAGCACAACTTAGTACTAGTAATTTAGAGAATATCAAAAGTACATTCTACAACAGAGTTCGATTCTTTTGGTTTATGATAATTAATTAGACTTATTACGGTATAACCCTTGTTCATAATTCAAGAATTGCCTACTTTTATCTATATTCCATAAACTTTCATAACTGAATTAATTTCTTATAAATTCATTGTGTACTATTGTCTATTCCATGGTTGTACCTTCTCAAGGTATGGCTCTTATACCACATACGTGCTAATGAGAAACAAGGAGCCTCTTGCTGTACAAGGTTAGTAATGTAATTTTTATTTTGTTTTTAAGCTTTGACTTTATAACACCATTTTAATTATTTTTTTAAATTGCATTATAAAAAGTTTTATAGTTAAATCTTAAAGTCCCCAATTCTGATTATTCAAACTAGAAAAGTTTATAAAAATAGGCCTACTTAAGAGAAATCTGTTTGGGAATAAATTTGCTTAAATTATTCTCGTTTAAAAATATATACTTTTAAAAAGGCTTTCATTTTTAAAAGAAATAAACATTTTTCTATGAAACTGCAAAAATTGTTTTAAGCTAAGATAAAGAATATATTTTTTTTATATTAATTGGACTTTAAAATTAATATCAGCAAAACCTTAGTGGTTGAAACTACTCTAAAGGCTATATTAAATATGAAATATACCATTTATTTTATTTTTTAGCTTTAGTTTTTTTATAATACCATTTTAACTAAGTACTCCCATAATACTAAAGGTAAGTCGTTTAGTCTTTACTTCAAACTAGAAAAGTTTAAAAAGGTATTAAGGGAAACGTGTTTGGGGATAAATTAGGTTAAATTATTCTCAGAATTTAAACAGGATTAACTTTCATTTGAATAAAATTTAAAAGAAATATTTTAATTTAAAGATAAAGGATTTATCTTGTTGATATTAATTTGACTTTTAAATTTTTCTATTCTAATGGCGGTAAAAGTTATTATTTTCCTCAATAAAATAACAAACTCGGATTGTTATCATTACTAAAAAGTTCTTAAAGGAAAAAATCCTTAAAAAACAAAACTTGATTGAGTAGGAACATGGTTCTTTCATTATTTAGGTATAAATGGATGTTAATTCAAAATCAAACCCCTTAAATGTCTTACTATAATTGTTGTCTTAAAACAAGTGTCTTTTAATAAAGGAATGATTTTAGATTCAGATCTTAAATAAACGAAACACGCTGAATAACTCGAGTCTCCAAATTATTAGTATTTTACATAATTATTTACAAAAAGGGAAAATGTGAAATTATCCTTCAATTTGAGCTTACTTTCATTCATTTCCATAAAGAAATTTTTAACTAGAAATTCCGTGAGACTCCCAATATCTTCTAGCTTTAAAAATTTGGAAAAATCTGGACTACATGTTCTAGGATTAAAGCGTGTTTAGTGAAACACAAACAGACACAAAGTCAGACATAATTCATAAAATGGTGTAATATTGTTCTTAAGTCAAGGGTTTAATCCAAATATTTTTAGAATTTTGAGTACTTTTCTTAATTTGAATTATGAAATTAATAATTCTAAGATAGGAAACACAAAGAAGGATTAAAATGCGATATTAGTACCAATAAAAACTACATGTATATGAATGGCAACAATAATTTTATTTGCCAAATACTCAGAAAGAAAAAAATATTTTGATGTAGCATAAATAGGAATTTGCGTTTTCGTCTGAGCAAGGAATTTCACCATTTAAGATAAATTGAATGACTCTAAAATATTAGGGAGTGCAAAAACATGTCTATTACTACTAATTGAAATACATTAGAGGGGGAACAGAGTATGTTTTACATCGCTTGAGACTGGGAAATTTGAAAGCGCAAACGCTCTTCTATATGGTCCAGCGTCAAGCTATATATGCGTATATATATCACAAACATAGATATAATAATTTTATATATTGAATTACAATACAATATTGTAACTATTGTAAATTAAAGTGGCCAAACTTTGGTCTTAATTTTAAGGTGTGATGAGAAATTGGTACAATACGTCCATCCTGAACTGCAAAGCACAATTACAGCTGATAAAACTATTATTATTCCCTTTCAAGTAAAGAAAAAACCAAATTTTCACTGAGAATTTCGTGAAAATAATGGATATAATATATCTTCGAAGTTTGACATTTCATTATTGTTTTGATCAAGCCATCAACATTTTCAGTGTTGAGTGAAGATAACAATCTGTCGAAAAATCTCCATTATCATTGACATTGTAACATTTTTAATACAATTGAAGGGCAAATAAATAATAATTTAAAGGTAAAGAGTCCTGGCTAAAAGAACAATGAAATATGAGATTCAAAGATAAAGCCTAGAAAGTAAATATAACCTTATTCGTACTTGGATAAGAATTCATATAAATGAAAATTTAAGTATTTCGGGATTATAAAATAATAATTAAATAAAATTAAATTCACATATTATAACCAGTTAAAACTAAATTAAACTAAACTTACCTATTTTCAAAACAAATAAATAATACAACCAAATTTTATTCACAAGCCTAAAGTTAGCGGTAAGAACGTTTTCATTGTTCTTACGATGTAAAGTCAATCATAAGTAGTGTAAATAATATTAAAAATTGTTTTAAAAACATTGTGTATAATTTAAATAAGTAATTAGTGTTAGAATATTAAAAGAAGGTTGTAACTTGTAACATAACCAATAACAAGGGTGATTGAAATGATTAAATAAACTCTGACTACGGAAGGCTAAATGGTAGACGAGGAATAAGCGCCGGAGCGATCGAGTTGAGATAACGTCGACTAAAGTACATTCTATAATATGAGATATTAAAATGGACATTCCCGAGTTTAAAAGGAACAATAATAAGTAATTCGAAGTTGGGTATGTTAATAAACAGTTTAAAATACGTAAAATATACTGTTAAGAACAGTGAAACACATTTTGGAAAATAATGTGTACGTGACCCAAAAAAGTGTGCCTGTTGGGCATAGGATATTCAACACGATGATAGTAATGGCCGTGAGTTAATTGTAGAGCGCCATATTTTTTGAATTTTTTGTGGCGTCCTTTGAACTTTGTAGACTGTTAATTTTGTATCCAAAAAGTGAAGATGTATTTTGCTAGTTGTTATTAAATTTCATAAAAGAGAATAAATAAACAGTGAACATATTGTACTTACCTTGTAGTAATATAACTAACACATGCAAGGTAATATTATTTTTCAACAGTACAACCAATGAACAGTAATTAAAATACAGTCACCAACATTAAGGTCATATCCAGCTAATTTTGTTACATACATCCAAGATTAAAATTAACTTTGAATAAATAAAAGTGAATAGAATTGTATAAAATCTCATATTAAACCAACTAAACATAAATTTTTTTGGAACATTTGAACTTTGCAACCAAATAGAAATTAAATTTAATAATTCAATTTGTAATATAGTTTTAAGTATAGATTTAAATGATTGCCTATCTAACAGCCAGAGATTCTTTAACCCGAGTGAAAGAAATTTGCTTGAAAAATTTAGATATCAGTATTAATTGTATATTAAATATATCCATAGGAGATAATATATAAAGTAATTGTAAAAGTAATTCCATTTAAAGCTAATTCTCAAAAGAGAAGTATTGTACATAAATAGATAATTGAACAACACTGATTAAACATTGAGTTTATAAAACAAAAAGCAGTCAGTCATTTATAGTATTAACAATTTTTTTTACTATAATTTAGCTCACAACGTGGGGCAACTTTTGTTTCTGAGAAAGAGATATAGACATCAATTATTTTATTATAAATTTGGCACCTCAGCGTGCTGGCTAAATTGAATATATATTGATTTATTGATTTTTATAAAACTTAGTTATTTTGAAAGAAAATTATGTGATGGATTATTAATGCGCTTGATTAATAATGCGATGGAGTAACAGTTGAACCGCATATTTGAATGAAAAACAACATTTTTCCTTTCGAATTAAGCAGAAAGGAATGAAAATTAATGAAGTTCCAAAACAAGAACATGTATTTCGACATTTTGACCTCGGCATAGAATTTCAACATTTACGATAAGTTAAATGATTGAAAAATAGGAAGTGCAAAACAAATTACGTATAACTGTTGAAATACAGTAGAGTTAGTACAGGATGAAGTTTACTTTACTTGACCATGGAGAACATGAAATAGAGTTTATTAATCATTGTATAATTTTTGTAACTATAATAAACAGATGTGGACAAACTTTGATCTTAAGTGCGGTGAGACATCGGACATACTTTTCTCTTAAATAAAAACTAACGAACATACAGCAGTGACTAAGGAAGTTTTCGTTTCCAAGAAAAGGACTATCAACTATATATTTCACTGAGGAAATCATGATCAATGAGTTCAAATGGTGTGATTGATTTATTTTTCGTGAAGGTAAAAAAAACTGTACTCCATTGATAAAAACCGTGAATGAATTTAATAAAAATGTAAAGTCGAAAATTCATTTGGAAATAACAACGTAGCCTGAATAACACGGTTTGGATGGTTTTCTCAAAAAAGCTTTCAACATTTTACGAAAACCTAAGTGGACATAACTGTGTCATCAGCTTACATCACTCACAATGTGGCTTCATTGAAATTTCTTTGAGAGGCAATATTTCCAAAATGATTTTCCGTTGATTACAAGATTAAAATATTGAATATGTAGACACTAAATATTTATACAAGATATCAAATAACGGCTTATATAATTAAGGTACAATAGTAATGAAGTTACTTTGAAGAGTAATATGTAAATATTTTCCATTATTTTGTTAAGGAACTAGTTTCAAACAAAATATATTTGATTTTGAACATCTCTTATTTTTATTTTGGTTTTTATTATTATTTGCACAAATATGATATTTTCTATGTACAATAAATTGAAAACTATTTAAAACGGATATTTATAGGCTTTAAGATACCAATTACATTATACTATCTATGAAACTATGTGAAGTGCAAATAAAATATACATACAGGATGAGTGAATGTCTATTCTATCACACCGAGCTATTGGAATGGAAAGCAAAACAAAAGTACTAAAGTACTGTGTAATTAATTAAAGAAAGGAACCCTTCAACTACTACTACATTATTTACAGAATACCATAATATATATGTTTTAAAACGTAGGGTCTTGGCTTTATACTTATTCCTCAGTCTAGTAAAATCCTTGGTCAAAATACTTAGATACTGGTACCATAAGTAGATGCGAAGTCATACACGACCTTAAGTAATAACCATGTTGATAAGATAAACTATCTTTTAACATGTTTGATATGTGATATTGCTTGTACTATGCATTATGAAAACTATTCATGAATAGATTCAGTTATTAATAATTCATATTTTATAAATTATTTTATATTTAAAATTAACATGGAACATGATGTTATATTTTTTTTGGTAATATATATAACGTACATAGGAAGATAAAAAATACATCATAGTAATAATAATAACATTCAAAATCTATAAAAGGCCAGGTTTAGGTATATAAGGGCCTAGAAGTGGCGTAATTCCACAAAATTATGCAGAGAGGTTAGATATAATATAGACTGAAGTTACATTTCATTATTAATTAAAATATACGATATTAACATTTATATTAATGAGAAGCCGGTGAAGTAACAATATAAAGCGGTTTATCCTGAGATCATTGTTTTCCACCGAGACCTTGTCTAGATAGACGTGGGAGTCTTCAAATCGACTCATCAGAAATTTGACTCAGGAATGGAATGGGTATATAGAAAGTCATTGTTCTGAAAAAAAATTGTAAAATATAGTAAAATGTTTAGTAAAATGTATAGTAAAATATGAAAGTAGTTTCGCAAAAACTCATAGGATTTAAGCTACTGTCAAAAGGAAATATACATGCACAATTAAAATACATTACTATTTAATAGTATAAGTAATGAATATAAAGATAACAAAAAATAAAGGTACATTAAGATATGTTTTGGAAGGCAACTCTATTTGGCATTAGAGACATATAATAATAAAAGATAGATATATCATAAGACGACCTTTGTAGAAGTAAATAATTATATGTTGAAGTAAAATATTTTCCCACTTTAACTGATGTAGGTGGTGGTGCGTTGACTTGGCCAAGTTTTATAAGCACAACCACCATTAATAATTATTGAAGCTGTGTTTAATAATCTAATCGCAAACGTTAAAGAGTTTCAACGTTGTGTTTTAGTAAAGTAAAATCGCTTCATGTTGTCATTTAGGTCTTCCAAATGAATAACAACAACATGTACCTAATTACGGGCTTAATGATTAGTTATAACAATACTGAGGATGTAGTTTTTCGTACACGTTAAAAGTAATGACATCGTGCTATCGGTATTTATTTATCTCTATTGTATGTTTGTGAACTGTAATAACAATGTATGAAAGTGTCTGCATTGGATTGTTAAACCCAGCTTCAATGTTTAATGGTGGTTGTGCTTTTAAACTCGGCCAAGTCAACGCACCACACACCTACACCAGTACAAGTGGGCAAATATTTTACTTCAACATATAATTATTTACTTCTAGAAAGGTCTTATGATAGATCAATCTTTTATTATTATATGCCTATAATGTCAAATAGAGTTGCCTTCCAAAAAATATCTTAATTTTCCATTCTCTTTTGTTACATTTATATTCATTACTTATACTAATAAATAATAATGTATTTTATTTGTGCATGTATATTTCCTTTTGACAGAAGCCTACGTCCTACGAGTTTTAAAATTACATGTCGCCACTTCTCATAAGGGAAGAAGTGGAGGATTTGACTATATTTTACATTTTTATTCAGAACAATAACTTCTTATATAATCATTCTAATCGTGAGCCAAATTTCTGATGAGTCGACTTGAAGACTACACCCACGTTTATGAAAAACAGGATCTCGGCGGAAAACAATGATCTCAGAATAAACCTCTTTACATTGTTACTTCACCGGCTACTCATCGATGTAAATGTTATTTGCATACATTTTTATTAGTAACGAAATGCAATTTCGATCTATATTGTATCTAACCTCTCTGGAGAATTATGTTGAATTACGCCACTTCTAGACTTTTATATCTAACTAAACCTGGCCTTTTATAGATTTTGAATGTCATGATTATTACTATAGATGTATTGTTTATATTCTTATGTACGTTATATATAGTACCAAATAAAATATAACATCATGTTCCATGTTAATTTTAAAATGAAAATAATTTATAAATTATCATTTATTATTGACTGAACTTATTTATGAATAGGTTTCGTAATTTATAAGATAAGGAATACCACATATTAAACATGTTGAAAATCAGTTTATCTTAGCAAAATATTAGGACTTAAGGTCGTGTATGAGATCGCTTCTACTTATGTACGAGTATTTAATTATTTTTATAATGAATAGACTTTATTCACAACGTCTGGTTTTTTGTTGGAATGTTAGGTTTAGAATGAGTATAAATATTTGTGTTTATTTTAAATATTTTTTAGTTTGTTTTTAATTGTAATTACACAGTTAAAATAATTTTTTAAATTATATTATATCGTTTCGAACATTAACCACATTGATTAATTTGATGCGCCTATTCAGTTGCGGAGTGCACTATTCTAATGCCAGCGACGTGTAGTGTTTCTTCTCCTTGAGATAATATGTTTTTGATGAATTACCCAAGAGTATTAATTACGTTGGAATAATTATTTGTGGCAACGTTTTTGAGGAATCAGTCTATGGGTCATATTAAAATATTTTTAAAGAGTCCAGTTATATCTTTCAGTAAACTAGTGGTTCCTCACTGGGTACTACAATAAGACTGATGATGTACGTTTTATAAAAGAACTGTTTGGTGTTGATAAAAAAAGGAAGTTGTATATTTATGAGATGGAAGGACCTGTAGCGTGTTATTTTAGCCGGTTTATGATATTCTTGAGATGAAGAAAAAGGATATTTGTTGTCAAGAACGTTGTTTGTGTAAAGCTGTTGTCAATTGAATGGTTTCAGTTTTGCCACTGCTTACAACGATTATGCACTTGAAGCAATGACTTAAATATATCCAACTGGTAGTGGATGTACACAAGCTGACATGTAATATGCATCATCAGCAAAGGTTCACAGAAACAAAATTAACGAAGCATAGCGTTACGTGAAGAAGGAACAGTAATTTCAAAGGATTGCGATATTGGACGAGGCGTGGAGAGCATAATTTAAACGCCTTTACATTAATTTAAACGCATAATTTGAACATTCTTTTGTGTAAGTATGAACTTATTAGGTAGTATATCGTAGCAGAACTTAAAGGCCCTCCTGCTAAATGCAGTTAAAGGTTTTGTCGATTTGAAGGAACACACTAGTTTTGTGAATGTATTGTTGAGCACTTTAAAGAGTTGAAGTAGTGTAGAACGCCTGTTATGAAGGCTGAAATACTAATGCCGTATGATGTCTTTAAGGTTATTAGTTGGGTGTTGATCATGTTTTATATTCTTTTGAGATACGGGAAAGACAAAATATAAGTGAGAAATTATGTGAAAATAGAACTGATTCTTTTAGTTTTGAACAATTATTTGGCTCCTTTTTATGAAGATGGGAAGCCGTTTCGGCTGTTAATCTATCGCTCGTTTTGTTTAGATAACTAACTGATTCAAGATGATTTTTTATTGTTACGAATATTATTATTTTATTTGGACGCCCTTCTGAAATCGTCGTTGGGATACAAGTTCATTAGGAATACAAATGTAAACTTTTTTTTTTACTAGTGTCCGGATTTGTTAATGAGTATTTATATAATCTGAAACATCGATTAACATGGACATAAAAGCTAATGGATAAATCATAATTGATAAATCGTTTGTAAATTTCAGTCATGTTTACACGTAAACTCTGGAGAAATAGTTCTATGATACGACGCAATTATATCCGGATTACCCTCTCGACACAACAGATATTCAACTAGTTTCAGAAAAAAATATTGACTGTCCAGCTTCACACAAATTGTTTAGTAAACTCATTATGTTTACAGGATTACTGAATATTCTGTCTATGTATGTGGTGTTTTGGGAATTTAACTTAGTGAGATGAGAATGGTTTCATCAGATTATTTGTTTTCCAAGAGACGATAAGTAATATGTCAATGCAACTTTTAATGTTCAGGTCAGATACAAAACAATATGGAAATATGTTTCTTACATGAGTATTGACCTATCAATAATAACGAAGTGTAAGGAATTTAATATTCTTTGTGACCTAAATATATTTAAGTTAAACACGTGGACAATTTTTAATTATTGGTTAAAAAACACTACTACTTCCACAACAACCAAACGCAACAAAAGATATGGTTTTAATTACTAAGTCGTTATTTTACTTTGTTACATCTACACGCATTTTGTAGCACTGACACAAAAGAGGATATGTCATATAGATCCTCAAAAGAGGAAAATAACATTAAATAAATAAAACTAACTCACGAATACCCTAATAGTATTATGGTGTGATGATAACAAGTATTGATCAAGAGAGACCTAATAGGAAAGAATAAGAATTAACATAAAGTCACTTGAGATTTCCAAACCCGATTTTACCGCCGCTCGACAGCTGTGAGGGAATGTAGCCACATATACAAGTCCAAAGACATCACCAAATATCAAAAAAGAAACTATCCAAAGAAAGGATTTATCATTTTATGCTTTATAAAGTGCACGTTGTTGCTCTTTCTGAGTATATTTAGCCGGACTATATGGACTATTGAAATTAGAGTTAGAGTACATACCTCTCATTCTCAATGTCTGATTAACCAGACTAGAGCACTGATATGATGAGTCACCACATCTTCTTGCCAGAAATTTGAAATCGAAATGTATCAAACACTACATCTCGAAAACTTTCAAATTACAAATACAATTTTTTTAAATTTTGACTTTGAATAAATATTTTAAATACAAGACGACGAAATCAACAAACCTAGGAAACAGTAATCTTATGAGAAGTGAACATTTCATGTGTCTGAATTGTTAATTTTATGAAATGAAACTTTAGTTTTTGGACTTAATATTTGACATACAATTAATTGTTAATTTGAAATTAATATAAATTGAGTAAAACACTTTGTCAACGTCAGTGTATGTCATTTGATAACAACGTACATTAGACCGGATTGTACTAACTTTTTAAAGATGTGATAGATGCAAGAACACTGGATGATTTAAAAAACTCTCCTTTACTAGAAATACATAGTTAATTACGAGCTAGGTCAGATATTTTAATTACAATTTTTTAAACTTTCTATAATAATTTCGCTGTATAATTGGTTATTTTTTTTCTCATTGGGCTAAACTTAATTGATTGCTTTTGTGAAAACTAGGTAATATTATTTTCTATATAAGTTTTGCATTGATTCTCAATTTATATTCAGTTCTCATTCAATTTCAATAAATAAATACTTAAATTTCCCTTTTGGCATTACTGAAAAGTCGATTTGATTGTCCATATTTTTTCAAATATTGTTAAACTTAGCCACGTGGTCATTTGTTGCCACGGTTGATATCATTGTTGTTAATTCTCTTGGGTTAGTGGTACAAGTAAAAACTAAAGATGATTGGTTAGTCATTAAACCTTGTCTTGCTGGTATTTTCTTACTGTATTGAATGTATTATCAATTATTGAAACTGTGTGTATGTGTTAGCAGTTATTATTTACTTTTATACAAATGAGACATAAAAAGAAATGGCTTCTGTACAATGTTGCAATACAACTTATTTAATTCTTCAGTTTAGAATCATATATGTGGAAATAATATTATTAGATGAATAATGACTACGCATTATTTTTATAGTTGGTACTAAACAATCTAGACGGTTCTCTGGATAGACATATACTCTTCTCTTCTAGTGTTTTTATTGCAGAACTCTATTTTTAAAGCTCTTAATACCGCTTCACCTAGCTACTATAACTATATTGTGAGCTGTGTTTCTAAAAGTGCTTTATTCAGGACATTTATTCTAATAATATCTTGGTGAGGACTTTCTGTGTACTGTACTAAGACAACAGCTGCAATGGGGTGTTATGGTATCATTTTGCTGCATATCTGAGCACTGTGCAATAACTGGAAACACAAAAGTAGACGTAGTAAAGGAAGCTGCACGCCAGTTGTCAAGTTATTCAACGTTTTAATTCAGGTGACGTTTAATATCTAATAAAAGACGCACTTATTGACAAATGAACAACTGTAGTGTCTAATAAAGATACTGTTTGTTGGTGGGGAACGTAAATTTGTGTCGAAAGAAAGTAATACTGTCTATCCGTTGGTCATTCCATGATTAGTCACTCATTTATGATAGAACATGACAATCCTCAGCTACGTTTAATCTGTCAAGCCATTCTGAAGGGTAAACATATACTGTGTTATTTTGAGAGGTGTGCTTTTATTTTATGTCTTTCACAGTTAATTATATTCAGATAATGTTGGGCAATATTTTTGAAATCGTTGATCGGGTATTGCCCTTCAAGTATCGCCTAAATGGTTTTGATAATACAGTACATAAAATAATAAGATTTAGTATCACAGAGCTACTTACAGCTATGATAAGTTGGTATGTTGATATGATTTGATCAAAGTCAACATTAGTTAATTATTTTTACTGTTGTTATTTTTATTTACATTATATATTATTGTTGTTTAGTTTTTAGGTTTAGTGTTAAGGCTATGATTACCACGATAGCTACCCCCCCCTTCTTCTTCCATCACCTTGGGACGGCCGTTAGAATCTCTATAATCATTTTAAGAAAAACCTTAAGATATCCAATAAATTCATTATAAAGGATATTATGTTTTATGTATAATCCAGTTTTTAAAAGAAAATTCTTATTTTACTCGAAGTAATGTATAAAATAAAATATACCTGTATTTTACAGGTATATAAACCAATATTTAAAAGCAAGAAGTTGCAAGATAATGAAAGATTATAATTATTATATGTGATATGTGTACAATCAAAAGTAGGCTACATGTTTATTTGTAAACTACGTCATAATCTATTGCGTTGTAAGAATGTTAATACACATTGCAGCTAACGGAGACTTCGTTAGAAGGATGTGATAGTTCAAAACTGACATTGCAGAATACATATTAAAAAAAAGTCCCTGCCTAATGAAAAGGTAGTGCCATTTATTTTAGCATTCCTTTGATATCTCCAAGAAAATTACCAACCCTCTACAATGATAAAACGTTTAATAATATACGTAAATTTGAGTATGAATTACTTACTGCCTCATCAGATTACACTAGATTTTTATATAGAGAGAAAGGGGACGTAAGAGTTTTATGAGAAACGAATTTATGAGAAAACGAATTTTTATCAGGATATTGTAGTCATTGTTTCTAGATGGGCAACCTATACTCTATTTAAATAGGACGTTAAATGGATTTTAAAGATTAGAACAAATGTATTAATAGTTTGTAAACATTTTCAAATTCTTTGTTTCAAATAAATTGTTTTTTATATTTACCACACAATTCTTATTTATGATGCCTTCTTAAAATGACTTCTGGACACTTGGTATGTTAACATTATTGAAGGTAATTGTCTTTATATAGAAAATAAAATGTAATATTTATTTTTATTACATACAATTTTAAGTAAGTATATTTTAATAACTTTTAAATTTATAATTTTTTTCCCCAATCAGGGTTAACTAGGAAAAACTTATATAGGTATTTAAGAGAAACGTGTTTATAACATTATTCTGTATATTTTAAAATTTGCCTTTTAACAGAAGAAACACAGTGATAACTTTGAAAAATCTACTTTTCTTTTTAAATAAGACTTCGACACAAATGTATTTATTTAACAAAAAGAGTTGGTATTCATGATGGTTATTCTTGATTTTTTAAATTTTAGGTTTGCTGTTTTAGGATTAATTTATTGGTTTTTATAAAGTTTAGTTATTTTGAAAGTCGTTAAAAAAAAATAATCACTAAAAACCATACTTGATAATTAATGCAATGAAGTAACAGTTGAACAGCATATTTGAATGAAAACTACATTTTTCCTTTCGAATTAAGCAGAAAAGAAGAAAAACTGATGATGATCCGAAACAAAGGCATGTCTTTTCGACATTTTGACCTCGGCATAGAATTTCAACATTTACGATAAATTAAATGACTGAAATAAAGAAAGTGCAAAACAAATTATGTATAACTGTTGAAATACAGTAGAGTTAGTGAAGGATGACGTTTACTTTACTTGACCATGGAGAACATGAAATAGAGTTTATTAATTATTGTATACTTTTTGTAACTATAATAAACAGATGTACACAAACTTTGGTCTTAAGTGCAATGAGACATCGGACATACTTTTCTCTTAAATAAAAACAAACAAACATACATCAGTGACAAAGGGTGTTTTCGTTTCCAAGAAAAGGAATATCAGTTTTTTACTGAGGAAATCATGATCAATGAGTTCAAATGGTGTGATTTATTTATTTTTCGTGAAGTTAAAAAGTCCATTGATAAAAACTGTGAATGAATATAATAAAAATGCGAAGCCGAAAATCCATTGAAAATAACAACGTAGCCTGAATAACACGGTTTGGTTGGTTTTCTCAAAAAAGCTTTCAACATTTTACGAAAACCTAAGTGGACATAACTGTGTCATCAGCTTACATCACTCACAATGTGGCTTCATTGAAATTTCTTTAAGAGGCAATATTTCCAAAGTGATTTTCCGATGATTACAAGATTAAAATATTGAATATGTAGACACTGAATAATCAAACAAGATATCATATAACGGCTTATATAATGATGATACAATAGTAATGAAGTTACTTTGAAGAGTAATATGTAAATATTTTCCATTATTTTGTTAAAGAACTAGTTTTAAACGAAATATATTTGATTTTGAACATCTCTTATTTTTATTTTGGTTTTTATTATTATTTGCACAAATATGATATTTTCTATGTACAATAAATTGAAAACTATTTGAAACCGATATTTATAGGCGTTAAGATTCCAATTACTTTATCCTATCTATGAAATTATGTGAAGTGCAAATAAAATATAAATACAGGATCAGTGTATGTCTATTCTATCACACCGAGCTATTGGAATGGAAGGCAAAACAAAAGCACACTGTGTAATTAATTAAAGAAAGGAACCCTTGAACTACTACTACATTATTTACAGAATACCATAATATACATGTTGTAAAACGCAGGGGCGTGACTTTAAAATTATTCCTAAGTCTAGTAAAATCCTTACTCAAAATACTTAATAATGCTAGAAATAATTAAATACTGGTACCATAAGTAGAAGCGAAGTCATACACGACCTTAAGTCCTAACCATGTTGCTAAGATAAACTGATTTCCAACATGTTTCATATGTGATATTGCTTGTACTATGCATTATGAAAATAATTCATGAATGGGTTCAGTCATTAATACTTGATATTTTATAAATTATTTTTATTTAAATATAACATCGCACATGATGTTATATTTTATTTGGTAATATATATAACGTACATAGAAAGATAAACAATACATCTATAGTAATAATCATGACATTCAAAATCTATAAAATGACAGTGAGAGGTGAGATACGATATAGATCGAAATTGCATTTCGTTACTAATAAACATGTATGCAAATAACATTTACATCGATGAGAAGCCGGTGAAGTAACAATATAAAGCGGTTTATTCTGAGATCATTGTTTTCCACCGAGACCTTGCCTTCATAGACGTGGGAGTCTTCAAATCGACTCATCAGAAATTTGACTCAGGAATGGAATGGTTTAATAAAAAGTCATTGTTCTGAAAAAAAATTTTAAAATATTAGTAAAATCCTTCTTCCATAATGAGCAAAAACTCGTAGGATTTAAGCTACTGTCAAAAGGAAATATACATGCACAATTAAAATACATTACTACCTAATAGTATAAGTAACGAATATAAAGATAACAAAAAATAAAGGTACATTAGGATATGTTTTGGAAGGCAACTCTATTTGGCATTAGAGGCATATAATAATAAAAGATAGATATATCATATATAACGTCACAAATTCCATCATAAAAAGTTAGCCTAAAATAAACGACACCAAAACAAAGCAAAGTTCAATGACCCACAAAGCCAACCAAGAAACCGACACTAAAATATCAGCTGATAGGCCTAAACAATTTACGAAAGTAATACACAAGGAAAAACATCATCAATAACTAAATTAACTATGTCAAAACCAATTCACACCCCAAGAATTCACCCAAATACATATAGAAATGGATATTATCAAATATAATTCTCAAATATAGAATAAAGCCTAGACAGAGCCTTGTAACATGAAAACCTATAACCTCACATCTAAACAAACACATTGAAACCAATTCCATAATACTATCACAAACACTACACCATAAATTAATATAAGCACTACACATATATATATAGCCTCAGTAAACAACTATTCTTTATTTTAATCATCAGAAGATAGCATATACAATATATGAAGGTAAAACGCATTCCCTATGAACGCCATGTTTTTGTTAGTACAACTAGATCAAAGAAACGACTATCACAATCGAAATTAATAAAATCAAATAAAAATAAAAAATAAGTCACAATATCTGTTAGAATAGTAAAACAACCCTTAAAGTAAATTTAAGAACATAAATAATAACCGTAAGACCCAAATGTTATATAATTAGAATTAGAACTAGGACTACTTGAGCCATAGATATAAGTACGTCATTCTGTTGGAACGGGAAATTATACAATTAACAATAAAATCAGTAAACTCATTTAAGAATCGGCAATGTAAATATGAATAAATATTATCACGAGACCAAAGGCAAAAAAGACATAAAGTAATATCAAAATTATAATTTATTCAAGTCAAGAACATCAAATTGTACAAAACGAGAGAATATTATTTGAGTAACCAAGGGAACGGAAGAACAGTGCATGCTGGGAACCGCGGCAACAATTCAATTCCAAAACCGAAGCCAAAAATTCATTCCAATCCAAGACTTCAGAGCCCAAAGATGAAAATTTCTATTCGTAATTTTAAAAGTGATGCCGTCAAGTTTTAGTATGTTAAAACAGTATAAACAGTGGTAAATTCAGTGCTAAATCACACAGAGAGTGGTATCCTCTTTAAATTCAAACATAATAAAGTCCAGAAATTCTTAATATTGAAGATAAACTTTAACAAATTTTACAATTCATAAGCCTATTTCAAAAAAGAACACCGATCCTAAATCTCAATTTTTCTTAACTGTAACTTCACAAAATGCGTTAAAAACAGTTTGTTCATGTCTGGTCGAGTGCCTGCCCCGAGAAAATAATAAATATTAATTACTAATATTTATAAAAGAACTTTGTAATTCTATGATAAAGATATATGTAATGAACCCAAACCTAGAGCTAGCCTGGAATAATTTAACTTTGTAATTAAAGACAATTTAACCTTGTTGTGTTATTAAAAGAACTCAAAAGCAAATATTATTAATGTTTAACAAGAAATAATTTACTAAAAGAAAATATTTATAATTTAAATGAATAAACAAATGAATTTATATAACTGAAATTATCTGCATTATTGTCAACTTATTTAGTAATAGTTGAAGACTAGTTGTAGATATTTCAAATAAATTTTAATAAAATAACTTCACTATTTCGGATTTTATAATAAAGATAAAATATTTTATAACATATAAGAAAAGAATTATGTTATAAATGGCGCCGCAACGATTAGGGCATGAACAAACTGAGAATTCAACAGAATGACTTAGGTTAAGTAAATATATTATATAAGTAAATTGAAATTAAATTTAAGACAACAATTTAGAAATAAGGATTCATTCAACTTTAATTATAAGATTGAACAAATTTAATAGCCTAGAATAAGATATGTATTAGAATTAAGATTAGCCTAATTTCAATTTAGTAATTTATCTATTTAAACTCAAAAACATATACCAAAATCAAAAATAATAATTTAAAATGGACGCTAACCAAGAAGAAAGTAGCAAATACAACCTTAGGCCTAAAATTAATCCCACCGGAAAAGCCAAGGAAGGGAAATTGAAAACCTTTAGAAAGACTATTGATGCCAATGACACTGAACTAAATGTTAGGCCTAGTCAAATAGAGGTTATGGAGCAGAGTAGTGCTAGTAGTGTCCAAGAAACAGAACCAAATGTCCCTACGTTATTAGAACAAATGACGCTGTTAATTAACAATCTACAGATTAACATCGACCATAAATTTAAACAAAATCAAAATGAATTAGAGAAGCAATTAGAGAACCAATTAGAAAATAAATTTAAACAAAATCAGGAAAAACTAGAATTAAAAATGATTCAAAATGAATCCAATTTGAAGGAAACTTTTGAAATAGTCCAGAAAGAAATTACTAATTTAAAGGAATGTTTGGCAATACAGATAGCTATAGTAGAAACTCAATTTACAGATAAATTAATTGAAATGGAACAAGCTGTGACAGAGAACAACCAAAGAATAGACAACCTAGAAAGTAGATTAGATTCCACAATCAGTAATCAGAGTTTAAATGAGTACCTAGACCTACAGAAGGCCACAATTGAGAAGCAATTGTTACAAAATAAAAATAATGTGATCCATGAGGTAAAAGCTATGATTGCTGAACTACCGAAATCAAATATCGAAAATGCCATACCATCCCATATAAACGTAACTTGTGGAGGTAATAGTCAAGAAATCAACAATTTAACTAATCCGACACTTCCTAAATATAACGGAAGACAGAATAATCCAAATGATTATCTGGATAGATTAACAAGATACTACGAGAGGTTAACTTGTCGACAAATCAACCAGATCGGATACAACAGAGACTGTCTATTCGACATAATCGACAACAGTTTAGAGGGTAGTGCTGCTCGGTGGTGGCAATTAATAAAAGGCGATACTACAAATTTCCAGCAATTCTGCAAAGAATTCCTATCCAAGTTTTGGAATAGGGATGTTCAAAAAGGAACTAGGCAAAAACTTGAACTCGAACAATATCGTTTAGGAGGAAAACTCACTCGAAGTGAATACTTCATTGACAGGGTATTAATAATGAAGTCGATGACTCCCCAACCACCGGAGGAAGACATCATCGCAACCCTAGTAGAACATTTTGACCAACGCATACAGGATGCGCAAAGAGTACAAAATATAAGTACAATAAAGGAATTTGCTGACCTTCTTCAAAGAGAAGATACGGAAGAGGCAAACTCGGAAATTAGGAGACGTAATAATACAAGCCCGAGAGGAACACAAAATCCCACCAACAACAGCCCATTTAGACATTACCAAACAAATACTAACTACAACCAACCACAAAAACCACCCTTTAGGAATTATCAATCCCAAAACGAGTTCAGAAAGAACAGAGAACACCCTTATAAAAGTCAAAATAGCTACAGACCCAATCAGAGGCCCACCAACGGTTATGGCCAACATTATACAAACAATTATAATCAAAACCGAAACTATAACCAGAAAACCAACTACGATAGACAACCAGAACCCATAAGGACTGAGTTCAAATACAGACAACCACAACAAGACCAAGAACGATATTATCAACAAAAAGGCCCATACCAAGAGCGAAGAGAGGTTAGGTATCCTACAAACGAGCAAAGAATGGTATGTCAAGCTATAGCAATGAATACTAAACCACCGACACTAGAGAAGCCAATACAAATGCCTCAGGAGGAATGTAACCAAGAGTTAAACTCCAACGCACTGGCCTAGACCAAACTTCGAATAACAACCAAGGCTGTACAGGCAATAGCGAGAGATATCTGCGAGAAAAACCTGAACACTCTAAGTCAGTGCCAACAAATTTTACAAAAATCGGAACAGAGCCACAAAAAGAAACCAAATCATACTATAATGATTACAACATCTCAAACCTTTATTACGATAGAGAATTTCTATTAAATGAAGACAATGACAATAGTCCAGATCAAACCAACTGTAAGTGTCCAGAAATAACTATAAATTTAAATGGTATATCCACAAATACGTTAGTAGATACGGGAAGCAGTATATCCTGTATTTCTGATAACTGGTTCCAGGTAAACAAGAACAATTTAGGTCATTTTGAACAGTTGCCAGTGAATAACACATTCATCACCACTGAGTTGAACAATAAATCGAAACGAATTTCACACATTGTGCTATTAAAAGCCCAAATAAAACATATCGAGTTTGATATCCAATGTATAATTGTCCCCAACCTTATTAAAGATTGCATAATGGGAATAGACGCAATACGTATGCTAAAAATGGAAATAAATTTCAAGATTAATACAATTACTATAATGAGTAAGGATAATAGAATATTAATAATGAAGTTCGATAGCGAAAGTAATGAGTCAGCAGGATGCAAAATAATAAAATACGACGACAATGAATATAGAATAAATAACAATAATCAAACTCAAAATCATAATAATAACAACAACAGTGAAATAAACGATCTAATTAAAGACAACGATAAACTCAACAAAATAGAAAAGGACCTAATAATCAACCTAATTAAACAAAACAATATAGTATTTTCAGACAAACCTGGACGTTGCAACATGTACCAACACCATATCAGGGTAGACAATCCAGAACATTATAGAGCCCAAAGTTATCCAATACCCATAAATTTACAGGATGAAGTAGAGAGAAAATTAAATGACATGCTCGAGGACAATATAATTGAGGAATCAAACAGCCCATTTGTAAACCCTATTATAATTGTCAAGAAGAAGACTGGCGATCTCCGTATATGTCTAGACATGAGACGTATAAACGCACTAATTACCCCCGACTATGAATGTAACAGAAGCATTAATGAGCTATTAGCTAAAGCTACAAATTCCAACTGGCTGAATACATTAGATCTTACCTCTTCATACTGGCAGATTGAGCTAGAACCACAATCTAGACAGTATACAGCATTTCAATTTCGAGGCAAAGTGTATCAATATGTTGTAACACCTTTTGGCCTATCCACTTCACAAGCTGCCCTAGTAAGAGCACTAGACAAAGTATTCAAGAACACGATAGAAAACTTTTCTTTAGTCTACATTGATGATATATGTGTTATATCACCTGATTTCAATTCACACTTACAACACTTAGAATATGTATTTAGAAAACTTGCAGATGCAAAGATGACAATAAAACTGTCTAAATCAATCTTTTGTCGAGATAGAGTTCCTTTCTTAGGGTACTATTTAACCACTACTGGTCTAGAACCAGATTCAGAAAAGATTAAATGTTTTCAAGACTTTCCATCACCCACCACTAGGAAAGAACTCAAACGGTTCCTAGGAGGTATCAACTATTACAACAAATTCGTAGACAAATATGCAAAAACTGTACAACCTTTAATGAGATTGACTTCTAAGAAAGTAAAATTTATTTGGACTTCTAATAAAGAGAAACACTTCCTAGAAATTAAAAACTTATTTCTAAAAACAAATGTATTGAACCATCCTATGCCAAACCAACCCTACTACCTACAGACAGACAGTTCAGACTTTGCGATAGGAGGACATTTATTCCAAATTGACAGCCAGAACAACAAAAGGGCTATCCTATTTATATCCAAAACATTGAAGAAATTCGAGATCAGATACACCACTACAGAAAAGGAGTTGCTAGCAGTCGTCTACTGCATACAAAAAGTCAGACATTACATTTTAAACGCAAAATTAACGATCATTACTGATCATAAAGCATTGACATTTTTGAAAACATGCAAATTGTTAAATGGTAGATTAACTAGATGGATACTTGCATTACAAGATCACCAATTTGAAATTGTACATTGTAAAGGAGTGGATAACACAATAGCTGACCTACTCAGCAGAGTCAGAACAGATGAGAATCAACAGAACTCATTGACAACCACACCAGAATTAATAGTCGCAAATTTAGAAAGAGAACACAATTTAGAACTTTTAGAAAACCTTCGAAATTTAATACAATTACAACAAAACGATCCAACTCTCAAACAGATATATCTCCAAATTAAAAATTCAAACACTACAGAACATAATAGATTTAGAATAAATGACGACATACTATACCAGAAACATCACAACAATTGGTTAATTACAATACCCCAATCACTTGTCAATACTTTAATCTCAGAATGCCATAAATTTTATCTACACTGTGGAGCAAGGAAATGCCTGCAAATTTTACAAAAGGATTTCATATTTAAAGATATGGCTAGGAAAATTAGACAATTAATAGGAACCTGCGACACCTGCCAAAAATGCAAACACAGTAACCATCCTCTCTATGGAGAGACTAGTGGAGTCAAATCTGAAGGAAAAGGAGATCTAATCGCAATCGATTTGATTGGTCCTTTACCAAAAAGTCGAGGTGGTGTCCAATATATCTTCATCATTCTGGATACATTCACAAAATTTGTCCAATTATACAATCTAAAGAGAGCCACATCACAGGCAGTAATAGACAGAATGTTCAAAGAATACATACCCACATACGGAAAACCTAAGAAAATCTTAACTGACCATGGTACTCAATTCAAAAGTAGAATTTGGATTCAAAAACTAGAAGAGAATCAAATAAGACACATACTAAATCCAGTATACCACCCCATCTCAAACATGGCAGAACGTCCTATAAAAGAAGTCAAACGCTGTCTCAGGACATATTGTGCTCAAATATTTTATAACATATAAGAAAAGAATTATGTTATACATAAGACCTTTGTAGAAGTAAATAATTATATGTTGAAGTAAAATATTTTCCCACTTTAACTGATGTAGGTGGTGGTGCGTTGACTTGGCCAAGTTTTATATGTACAACCACCATAATTAATAATTGAAGCTGTGTTTAACAATCTAATCGCAAACGTTAAAGAGTTTCAACGTTGTGTTTTAGTAAAGTAAAATCGCTTCATGTTGTCATTTAGGTCTTCCAAATGAATAACAACAACATGTGCCTAATTACGGGCTTAATGATTAGTTATAACAATACTGAGGATGTAGTTTTTCGTACACGTTCAAAGCAATGACAACGTGCTATCGGTATTTATTTATCTCTATTGTATGTTTGTGAAACGTAATAACAATGTATGAAAGTGTCTGCATTGGATTGTTAAACCAAGCTTCAATGTTTAATGGTGGTTGTGCTTATAAACTCGGCCAAGTCAACGCAGCACACACCTACACCAGTACAAGTGGGGAAATATTTTACTTCAACATATAACTATTTACTTCTACAAAGTTGTTATGATAGATCTATCTTTTATTATTATATGTTTCTAGTGTCAAATAGAGTTGCCTTCCAAAAAATATCTTAATTTTCCTTTCTCTTTTGTTACATTTATATTCAATACATATACTTATAAATAATAATGTATTTTAATTGTGCATGCATATTTCCTTTTGACAGAAGCCTACATCTTACGAGTTTTAAAATTACAAGTCGCCACTTCTCATAAGGGAAGAAATGGAGGCTTTGACTATATTTTACATTTTTATTCAGAACAATAACTTCTTATATAATCATTCTAATCGTGAGCCAAATTTCTGATGAATCGACTTGAAGACTACATCCACGTTTATGAAAAACAGGATGTCGGTGGAAAACAATGATCTCAGAATAAACCTCTTTACATTGTTACTTCACCGGCTTCTCATCTATGTAAATGTTATTTGCATACATTTTTATTAGTAACGAAATGCTATTTCGATCTATATTGTATCTAATCTCTCTGCAGAATTACGTCGAATTACGCCACTTCTAGACTCATATATCTAACTAAACCTGGCCTTTTATAGATTTTTAATGTCATGATTATTACTATAGATGTATTGTTTATCTTCTTATGTACGTTATATATAGTACCAAATAAAATATAAGATCATGTTCCATGTTAATTTTAAAATTAAAATAATTTATAAATTATCATTTATTATTGACTGAACTTATTTATGAATAAGTTTCGTAATTTATAAGATAAGGAATATCAGATATTAAACATGTTGAAAATCAGTTTATCTTAGCAAAATATTAAGACTTAAGGTCGTGTATGAGATCGCTTCTACTTATGTACGAGTATTTAATTATTTTTATAATGAATAGACATTATTCACATTGTCTGGTTTTTTGTTGGAATGTTAGGTTTAGAATGAGTATGAATATTTGTGTTTATTTTAAATATTTTTTTAACTTGTTTTTTAATTGTAATTTTACGGTTATAATATTTATTTTAATTAAATTATATCGTTTCAAACTTTAAGCACATTGATTAATTTGATGCGCCTATTCAGTTGCGGAGTGCACTATTCTAATGCCAGCGACGTGTAGTGTTTCTTCTCCTCGAGATAATATGTTTTTGATGAATTACCCAAGAGTTTTAATTACGTCGGAATAATCACTTGTGGCAACGATTTTGAGGAATCAGTCTAAGGGCCATATTAAAATATTTTCAAAGAGTCCAGTTATATCTTTCAGTAAACTAGTGGTTCCTCACTGGGTACTACAATAAGACTGTAGACGTACGTTTTATAAAAGAACTGTTTGGTGTTGATAAAAAAAGGAAGTTGTATATTTATGAGATGGAAGGACCTGTGGCGTGTTATTTTATCCTGTTTATGATATTCTTGAGATGAAGGAAAAAATATATATTTGTTGTCAAGAACGTTGTTTGTGTAAAGCTGTTGTCAATTGTATGGCTTCAGTTATGCCCTGCTTACAACGATTATGCACTTGAAGCAATGACTTAAATATATCCAACTGGCAGTGGATGTACACAAGATGACATGTAATATGCATCATCAGTAAAGGTTCACAGAAACACAAAGTAACGAAGCATAGCGTTACGTGAAGAAGGCACAGTAATTTCAAAAGATTGCAATATTGGACGAGGCGTGGAGAGCATAATTTAAACGGAAAAATGGAACATTCTTTTGTGTAAGTATGAACTTATTAGGTAGTATATCGTAGCAGAACTTAGAGGCCCTCCTGCTAAATGCAGTTAAGGGTTTTGTCGATTTCAAGGAACACACGAGTTTTGTGAATGTATTGATGAGCACTTTAAAGAGTTGAAGTAGTGTAGAAAGCCTGTTATGAAGGCTGAAATACTAATGCCGTATGATGTCTTTAAGGTTATTAGTTGGGTGTTGATCATATTTTATATTCTTTAGAGATACGGGAAAGACAAAATATTAATGAGAAATTATGTGAAAATAGAACTGATTCTTTTAGTTTTGAACAATTTTTTAGCTCCTTTTTATGAAGATGGAAAGCCGTTTTGGCTGTTAATCTATCGCTCGTTTTGTTTAGATAACTGATTCAAGATGATTTTTTATTATTAGGAATATTATTATTTTATTTGGACGCCATTCTGAAATCGTCGTTGGGATACAAGTTCAATAGGAATCCCAATGAGAACTTTTTTTCTTTACTAATGTCCGGATTTTTTAATGAGTATTTATATAGTCTGAAACATTGATTAACATGGACATAAAAGCTAATGGATAAATCATAATTAATAAATCGTTTGTAAATTTCAGACATGTTTACACGTAAACTCTGGAGAAATAGTTCTATGATACGACGCTATTATATCCGGATTACCCTCTTGACACAACAGATATTCAACTAGTTTCAGAGACAATATTGACTGTCCAGCTTCACACAAATTGTTTAGTAAACTCATTATGTTTACAGGAGTACTGAATATTCTGTCTATTTATGTGGTGTTTTGGGAATTTAACTTAGTGAGATGAGAATGGTTTCGTCAGATTATTGGTTTTCCAAGAGACGATAAGTAATATGTCAATGCAACTTTTAATTATAATGTATTATATTATAATGGTAATTCTTTACATAAAGGTGGCTGCTGATTTTCGGATTTTTTTTTATCGTCAACTACATGTGATAAATAAATAATGATTTCATAGCGGAGATTCTTTTTTCCACTGAGAAATTACAATCTAAAAAATATCAAATTTACATATTTATAGATAAGACATAATGGCAAATAATCACATTTACGTCTCATATGTTACTAAAGATATTTCAATCTTTATATTTGTGATCACAGATCACGTGATATGCTGTCAATCCTCCATATTAATAATCTAATTTCAAATTATTACCTTTCATAATAAAAGTATGAAAGGTTTCGCCAGGAGGTTACATATATATATATATATATATATATATATTATATATATATATATATATATTAATAATAATTCTACTTTGAAATAAGACTTAGTAAGCGTTCATTCCAATTACCATAGAAAAATGATAAAATATTACATTTATTTGGTATATATTTAACTTGAATTTTTAAATATATACCAATTCAATAGAAAACTATTATTTTAAGTCCCAAAAATCATAAAATTGGGTTATTTTATCGATGTTGTATAGACGTTAAAAAACAAATTATCGAAAAAAGAATTAATTTGTATGTTAATGAAAACGGGAAAACCTAGCATTCTGTTAGAGTATAAGGACAACTTAACTTATCTACTATTTTATTTATATCCATTAACTCTGAGCGATAGTCTTGGGTTATAATGGTTAGTTTCCTTGGTAGTAAATTCTCTGTTTATGAGATAAGAAGTGGTAATCTCATCTTATATTATAAAAAATTTCAAAACTGAATAACTTTATAGTTCATTGTCTATATCTTTACTTTCTCATGTTACGACTCGTAAAGTTCAATCTTGCTTATGAAAAAAAAAAAGGCAGAGCCTTCGATTTGACACTCACTTCTCTTTATGAACTACGACTTACTTTGTAGTTTGACAACTACACATAATTTTCAATTCCATCAGTGTTTATGAACAACTAAATACAATATCGGTCTTTATTTAACTCCTCTGCGATAGTTTTTATAGAATTTTACGCCCAAATATTGGATTTTCATCAATCAAATTTTATATTCTACTTGTGGTTAATTTTGATTTTTCATGGAGGAAAATGGTCACGAATAGAGAGGAATGTTCGATACTATTGAGCAAATGTATCTAGAAATTTGTTGAAAAACAGTAGGTTTTATTTTTTTTCCCTCCACAAACAAAGACAAACAAATTTGCGAAATTTAAAGTAGGAAATATAGCCTCATTTAAAGTATCTGTACAATCCCGAATATATATTTTGGAATTTTCTTCTATGAGAAAATAAATTCGAAAATCGGATAATTGCTTTGAGATTTAATAGACGTATCAATGAAAAATTATTTTAGAGATTAATAAGATAATACTGATTAATTACTGTATTAATAGGCAACACTGATTGTCGTTTGTATAGGATCAAAAATTTTAATATTTGTGTTATTATTTCTAAAGTGAATATCATAACAATAGTAAAGGAAAAATCATATTCTGTATATTAAAATACTAAGGTAAGTAATTAATTACCACTTCAGTTCATTTAAACTAGAAAAGTTTATAAATGAACTTAAGAAAAAACGTGTTGAATAAGTTTAAATTATTCTGGCTTTTTAAAATATATCTTTATAATATACACTTTGAAATAAAAGCTTTCCTCTTCAATAACATATTAAATGACATGTATTTCATTAAGAAAAGTAATATGTCTATTCGGTATTGAATTTGATTTTTAAAATTTTTGATTTTTGATGACAGTAAAAACTATTTTTTTATAATATAAGGAAAAATTGGAATATTGTATGCCTTCTCCTAAATTACTTATATTAATTCTAATAAAGAGTAATAAAACCTTGTCTTGCAATTATTTGTGAAATGTATTTTATTACAGCTGTTTCACTGTTACCAAGGGCATCTTCATGATAGTCATCGGTTTTATTTCAAGAGTTAAACATGTGACCAAAAATATTTAAAAAGTATAGAACTAATATATTGTAACGTCCTTCAGACTTTAAATATAAAATCTGCCTTATCAACATTCTACTTCCTTTATCGCCTCCGGGCCAGGCCACCACCGTGTGCTGAGACCTGGCGGGGAATATCATAATCTACGAACACATGATCCTTGTACCCTTGAACCCGTTCTACCGCTCAGCATGTCAGTCGTTGCTAAATCACATTATTAGACAGAAGTTTTTTTTTATCATGAAATCTCCAAATTAGTAAATGCACATCATGTCAGTAATCATACAGTAATCATGTCAGTTCTCTTTCTTCTAAATTCAAATGTGTTACAGTTCAATTATACTAGTTTTTTTGTGAGTTTTGTTTTATACATGTAAAATTTCATCAATGACCTTCAGGCACACGTTACTCTTCTAAGCATTTTACAATAAGTTCCAGGTATTCTAAATTAAAATTGACCATAATATAAACCTGTTAATATTTTAAGTTTTAATTACTGATATATGTTTTGTTTAAAAATAATTTAACTAGGATTATTTTCCTTTTAATTGATCAGTAATTTTATTGAAAGGTAATGTCTTGTAAAAAAAAATAGAATAACCTTCTTTCATTTAAGAACAATTTACAAAATCTAATTATAAACTTAAATAGTCATAAAATCAAAGAATTAACTAGTCAAATGTTTTTCTTAATTAGAATCCTTGTTTTAAAAATTTTCTAACAGTTGTTACAATTCTTTATCTCAAACAAAGATAGAGATATATTAGATTCTTTATTAATATCAAAAAACTTATTTATAATCTTTTTGGACATTTTGTAATTCTGATAATTTTCCTTTTTATTTTAATTAAATCAAAAATCATTTTTCATTACAAAGACTTGTCGAACAACCTGTATGAGTTTGTCTAAATCTTTTTTTACTTGCCTTTTGCATAGCAAAAGCTGGTTCGAGATTGCTCAGAAATTGCTTTGAGATTGCAATCGCAGACAGGTTCAAACTCTGTTTCAACATCCTCTAAGTGCACCATATCATCACGTGCATATGCATATAAGGAAATATAAATCTTTTAAAAAATGACAGTTGTTAATAAAAGGAACTTTGGTTGTGAAATTATTCTTTAGTGAAAAATAACAATTTTTAAAAAAAATTTTTTTGGAACAAAACTCTGTATGATAATGTGTCTTCACCTTTTTTTTCTGTAAAATAATGTGTACTAATTTATAATCAAAATAATATTGGGTGGTGCTTCATGCAAAATATTTCGGCCTTCACGACCCCAAAGGGGTTATTTTTCAAAATTTAAAAATCATATTGACGTCAATAGATTAAAACAAAATTAAATTCTTTATATATATAATAATATATATATATATATATATATATATTATAAAATTGTCTTTTTTTAAATAGAAAAGGTATGTGATCTAGCTAGTTTTAAAAATGTATTCTCTCTATATATAATAGTAGACTAAGTATTTGATGATACAAAATCTTGTTAACTGTAATACACCATTTTAACCTTTTTTTATATATATCAAAAAACTTAAATTCTTTATATAAATTCCTTTTAAAGCTGAAATCTAAATTTTTGTAATTTTCTTTTTTTTACCAAAAACCAAAAACTATGAATTGTTTGTTATAAGTAATTATTTGTAAATGGTCAAATTTAATTCAGCAAATTTAAGCTAAATAAATTTTAGCACTTGTTAATGAAATTTGTTTTCCTTTTTTTTAAACATGTTTACCAGTAGGTTCCACAATCTTTAATTTTCAGTCGCCTGGTAACAATATGTTAGTGTTCTGGCTGTAATGTGTTTGTTATTTGTGTATTGAAATCATCTGACGATACCGTTCAAACAGCTGTGATAAAATATATTTAAACAAGAATTGAAGTAGAGTAAACAGGACTATCGTTTATTGCAATGAATAAATGGGTTGTTTCTTAACGGTATCATAAATACTTTAAAACATAATTAAATAATGAAATTTGATTTGGTAAGCATTTGGTACTCCTATTAAAATTTTCTCAACTCAGATAACCCATTGAATTTGTTAAAATACTTTTATTAGTGGAATTGGACTTGTTAGGAATTATATAAATTAATGAGAAATTATAGAGATTTTATTTTAAATAAAAATCTTCATATTTTAAAAAAACTAATTTTCATGTTAATAGTTGTTGCATACTTAATTTTAAAGAACGATGACTACATCAACTCTTTTGTGTTACTTTCAAAAAAATTACCAATCAATCTAATTTAAATGTACGACAAATAAAAAATATGTAGAAACTGTTTTTTTTAAGTGTCAATCAATAAAACAAATGGGGTTAATAATATCCGTAGTACTAATAACTTCAATATTGGATGAGTGTTTGCCTGTAAACGACGTTGCATTGTGGGTCCTTTATTTCCTCCTCCCATTCAATCACACCGAGATAATGAAACGAAACGAAGTACACAACTATTGTGTAATAAATTAAAGTGAGGGAATCTTGTTCTATGTCTGGGTATCAGAACAAATATTATAATTTATAATAAAACAGTTATGTACCTGTGATGGTGTAATCGTTTATATTAATAAGAATACATATGATGAAATTACACCATATGAAATTGTTCTACAATGTGGCGTCTCCCTAAAATGATAAGCAAATTACATAGGGTAATTTCGGTATGTACCTAGTCATGCAACTAGATTCAAAATTTAAGTGGGAGCAATATTTATTTACAGAAAGAAGTGAAACAAATAAATCTAAAGCATGGATAATTGTACTGGATATTTTGGCAAAGATTCCAGTAAGATACTTACTACAAAATACTGCTTTTCCTGTCTACCATATAACATACAAATAATACGATTATTAAAAATATGAAAATAATAATAGGATGTAATTAATATAATAATAATAAGAATAATAATATTTATTATTATAAAAAAAATTATAAGAGATAACAATTGAGTACATTTATGAATACAAAGCAATTGAATAGGCTGTTGTTACAGAGTATACAGAATAGTATCATTCGTGCCATGACCCACGCACGTTGGTACCAACTGAATGCCCTACACTCAGGTTTAAACTTTATACTTTTTGATCAACAAAAACTTCACGATCGTATATGAGAAGAGACTTGACAGTTGGAATCAAACCCATTCCAAAGTAGGAAAAGAGGCTCAAGATCTGACCAAAACATGTTTTATTACGAGATGTGAGTAAAATCTGCTTACTTCTTGGGCTGTATAGAGGGATTGACAGGCGACAGACGCCTGGGAGTCTTCATTCCAAAAAAAATAATAATACTTATTTAGGACTCAAAATGTATTTGGGAAATATTTACCAAAAATAATTAAATACTCGTACTATAAGTAGAAACGAACTTAAGTCCTAACCATGTTGTAAGATAAACTAGTTGAATTTCAACATGTTTGATATGTGATATTCCTTATCTTATACATAATGAATCCTATTCATGAATTGGTTCAGTCAATAGTAATGGAACATGATGTTATATTTTATTTGGTAGTATATATATATATATATATATATATATATATATATATATATATATATATATATATATATATATATATATATAACGTACATAGAAAGATAAACAATACATCTGTAGTAATAATCATAACATTCAAAATCTATAAAAGGACAGGTTTAGGTATATATAAGGGCCAAGAAGTGACGTAATTCCACAAAATTATGCAGAGAGGTTAGATATAATATAGACTGAAGTTGCATTTCATTATTAATTAAAATATACGATATTAACATTTATATTAATGAGAAGCCGGTGAAGTAACAATATAAAGCGGTTTATCCTGAGATCATTGTTTTCCACCGAGACCTTGTCTTCATAGACGTGGGAGTCTTCAAATCGACTCATCAGAAATTTGATTCAGGAATGGAATGGTTAAATAGAAAGTCATTGTTCTGAAAAAAAAAATTGTAAAATATAGTCAAATCCTTCTTCCCTAATGAGCAAAAACTCGTAGGATTTAAGCTACTGTCAAAAGGAAATGTACATGCACGATTAAAATACATTACTATTTAATAGTGTAAGTAATGAATATAAAGATTAAAAAAAATAAAGGTACATTAAGATAATATGTTTTGGAAGGCAACTCTATTTGGCATTAGAGGCATATAATAATAAAAGATAGATATATCATAAGACCTTTGTAGAAGTAAATAATTATATGTTGAAGTAAAATATTTTCCCACTTTAACTGATGTAGGTGGTGGTGCGTTGACTTGGCCAAGTTTTATAAGCACAACCACCATTAATAATAATTGAAGCTGTGTTTAACAATCTAATCGCAAACGTTAAAGAGTTTCAACGTTGTGTTTTAGTAAAGTAAAATCGCTTCATGTTGTCATTTAGGTCTTCCAAATGAATAGCAACATGTGCCTAATTACGGGGTTAATGATTAATTATAACAATACTGAGGATGTAGTTTTTCGTACACGTTAAAAGCAATGACATAGTGCTATCGGTATTTATTTATCTCTATTGTATGTTTGTAAACTGTAATAACAATGTATGAAAGTGTCTGCATTGGATTGTTAAACCCAGCTTCAATGTTTAATGGTGGTTGTGCTTATAAACTCGGCCAAGTCAACGCACCAACACCTACACCAGTCCAAGTGGGGAAATATTTTACTTCAACATATAACTATTTACTTCTACAAAGTTGTTATGATAGATCTATCTTTTATTATTATATGTTTCTAGTGTCAAATAGAGTTGCCTTCCAAAAAATATCTTAATTTTCCTTTCTCTTTTGTTACATTTATATTCATTACATATACTAATAAATAATAATGTATTTTAATTGTGCATGCATATTTCCTTTTGACAGAAGCCTACATCCTACGAGTTTTAAAATTACATGTCGCCACTTCTCATAACGGACGAAGTGGAGGCTTTGACTATATTTTACATTTTTATTCAAAACAATAACTTCTTATATAATCATTCTAATCGTGAGCCAAATTTCTGATGAGTCGAGTTGAAGACTACACCCACGTTAATGAAAAACAGGATGTCGGTGGAAAACAATGATCTCAGAATAAACCTCTTTACATTGTTACTTCACCGGCTTCTCATCTATGTAAATGTTATTTGCATACATTTTTATTAGTAACGAAATGCAATTTCGATCTATATTGTATCTAATCTCTCTGCAGAATTATGTCGAATTACGCCACTTCTAGACTCTTATATCTAACTAAACCTGGCCTTTTATAGATTTTGAATATCATGATTATTACTGTAGATGTATTGTTTATCTTTCTATGTACGTTATATATAGTACCAAATAAAATATAACATCATATTCCATGTTAATTGCAAAAATAACATAATTTAAAAAATATCAATTACTATTGACTGAACCTATTCATGAATCGGATTCATAATGCATAAGATAAGGAAAATCAGATAATAAACATGTTGAAATTCAATTTATCTTAGCAACATGGTTAGGACTTAAGGATGTGTATGAGTTCACTTCTACTTATGGTACGAGTATTTAATTATTTTTTGCAAATATTTCCCAAATACATTTTGAGTAAGTATTTCTCAAATAAGTATTTTTGTGGGAATGAAGACTCCCAGGCGTCTGTCGCCTGACAATCCCTCTCCTCTACAGCCCAAAGACGTAAGCAGATTTTACTCACATCTCGTAATTAAACATGTTTTGGTCAGTTCTTGAGCATTTTTCCCTACTTTGCAGTGGGTTGGATTCCAACTGTCAAGTCTCTTCTCATATATGATCGTGAAGTCTTTGTTGATCTCATCAAAAAGTTTAAACCTGAGTGTAGGGCATTCAGTTGGTACCAACGTGCGTGGGTCATTGCAAGAATGATACTATTCTGTATACTCTGTAACAACAGCCTATTCAATTGCTTTGTATTCATAAATGTACTCAATTTTTATCTCTTATAATTTTGTTTATAATAGTTATTATTATTATTATATTAATTACATCCTATTATTATTATTTCATATTTTTATTGATCGTATTATTTGTATGTCATATGGTAAACAGGAAAAGCAGTACTTTGAAGTAAGTATCCAACTGCAATCTTTGCCAAAATATCCAGTACAATTTTTCATACTTTAGATGAATCAAGTTGCAAGTACTTCAGTTCGCTTCTACTTATGGTACGAATATTTAATTATTTTAATAATTAATAGACCTTATTGACATTGTCTGATTTATTGTTGGAATGTTAGGTTTAGAATGAGTTTGAATTTTTGTGTTTATTTTAAATTATTTTTAATTTGTTTTTTAATTGTTATTAAACAGTTAAAATAATTATTTTAACTAAATTATGTCGTTTCGAACATTAAGCACATTGAGTAATTTGATGTGCTTATTCAGTTGCGGAGTGCACTATTCTAATGCCAGCGACGTGTAGTGTTTCTTCTCATCGAGATAATAATATGTTTTTGATGGACTTAGTAATGAATTACCCAAGAGTTGCAATTACGTTGGAATGAAACTAACTCACGAATACCCTAATAGTGTTAGGGTTAGATGATAACAAGTATTGATCAAGAGAGACCTAATAGGAAAGACAAAGAACTAACATAAGATGGTGTAGATTCAGATAAGTCACTTGAGATTTCTAAACCCGATTTCATAGCCGCTCAGACAGCTGTGAGGGAATGTAGCCACATATACAAGTCCAATGACATCACCAAATAAAAAAAAGAAACTATCCAAATAAAGGATTAATCATTTTATGCTTTATAAAGTGCATGTAGTTGCTCTTTCTGAGTATACTTAGCCGGACTATATGGACTTTTGAAATTAGAGTTAGAATACACACCTCTTATTCTCTCTGTCTGATTAACCACCACTGTTCATATGAGTCACCACATCTTCTTGCCAGAAATTTGAAATCGAAACGTATCAATCACTACATCACGAAAACTTTTAAACGATTTTCACGATTGTTTACACAAAATTAAAATTCAAGAACCTTTCGAATTATAAAATTTTTATTTTTATTTTTGACCTTGAATAAATATTTTAAATACAAGACGACGAAATCAACACTAAGCCTATGAGAAGTGAACATTTCAATAGATTACTTCATGTGTCTGAATTGTTAATTTTATGAAATAAAACTTTAGTTTTTGGACTTAATATTTGACTGACAATTAATTTTTAATTTGAAATTAATATAAATTGAGTAAAACACTTTGTCAACGTCAGTGTATGGCATTTGATAAGAACGTACATTAGACCGGATTGTACTAACTTTTAAAAGATGTGATAGATGCAAGAACACTGGATGCTTTTAAAAACTCTCCTTTACTAGAAATACATAGTTAATTACGAGCTAGGTCAGATATTTTAATTACAATTTTTTAAACTTTCTATAATAATTTCGCTGTATAATTGGTTATAATTTTTCTCATTGGGCTAAACTTAATTGATTGCTTTTGTGTAAACTAGGTAATATTCTTTTCTATATAAGTTTTGCATTGATTCTCAATTTATATTCAGTTCTCATTCAATTTCAATAAATAAATACTTAAATTTCCCTTTTGGCATTACTGAAAAGTCGATTTAATTGTACATATTTTTTAAGATGTTAAACTTCCAAATATTGTTAAACTTCGCCAAGTGGTCACTTTCTGCCACGGTTGATATCATTGTTGTAAGTTCTCTTGGGTTAGTGGTACAAGTAAAAACTAAAAATGACGGGTTAGTCATTAAACCTTGTCTTGCTGGTATTTTCTTACTGTATTGAATGTATGATCGATTATTGATACTGTGTGTATGTGTTAGCAGTTATTATTTACTTTTATACAACTGAGACATAAAACAAAATGGCTTCTGTACAATGTTGCAATACAACTTATTTGATTCTTCAGTTTAGAATTATATGTGGAAATAATATTATTAGATGAATAATGACTACGCATCCAGTGCCATTATTTTTATAGTTGGTACTAAACAATCTCGTTCCAAACTTCTCTGGATAGACGTATACTCTATTACTCTTATCTTCTATTTTCCTTAATATCTATTACGCTTATCTCTTAGAGTTTTTATTGCAGAACTCTGTTCTTCTATTTTTACAGCTCTTAATACCGCTTCAACTAGCTACTAAAACTGTAATGTGAGTTGTGTTTCTAAAAGTGCTTTACTCAGGACATTTATTCTAGTAATATCTTGGTGAGGACTTTCTGTGTACTGTACTTAGACTTCAGCTTCAATGGGGTGTTGTGGTATCATTTTGCTGCATATCTGAGCACTGTGCGATAACTGGAAACACAAAAGTAGACGTTGTAGTAAAGGAAGCTGCACGCCAGTTGTCAAGTTATTCAACCTTTTAAGGCAGGTGACGTTTAATATGTAATAAAAGACACACTTATTGACAAATGAACAACTGTAGTGTCTAATAAATTAAGGGAAGTGAAAGATACTGGTGGAGAACGTAAATTCGTGACGAAAGAGAGTAATCCTGTCTTCCCGTTGGACATTCCATGATTAGTCACTCATTTCTGATAGAACATGACAATCCTCAGCTACGTTTAATATCTAATAAAAGACGCACTTATTGACAAATGAACAACTGTAGTGTCTAATAAATTATGGGAAGTGTATTGAATTACTGTATTGAATGTAATATCAATTGTTGATACTGTGTGTATGTGTTAGCAGTTTTTATTTACTTTTATATAACTGAGACATAAAACAAAATGGCTTCTGTACAATGTTGCAATACAACTTACTGGCGGAGAACGTAAATTCGTGTCGAAAGAAAGTAATACTGCCTTCCCGTTGGTCATTCCATGATTAGTCATTCATTTCTGATAGAACATGACAATCCTCAGCTACGTTTAATCTGTCAAGCCATTCTAAAGGGTAAACATATACTGTGTTATTTTGAGAAGTGTGCTTATATTTTATTTCTTTTACAGTTAATTATATTCACATAATGTTGTAAAATAATTCTGAAATCCTTCATCTTGTTTTGCCCTTCAAGTATCGCCTAAATGTTTTTCATAGTATACAAAATAATAAGATTTAGTATCACAGAGTTACTTACAGCTCTGATAGATTGTATATGGTTGCATATTGATTTGATCAAAGTCAACATTAGTTAATTATTTCTATTGTTGTTATTTTTATTTACATTATATATTTTTTTGTTTAGTTTTTAGGTTTAGTGTAAAGGCAATGATTACCACAATAGTTACCCCCCCTTCTTCTCCCATTACCTTGGGACGGCCGTTAGAATCTCTATAATCATTTTAAGATAAACCTTAAGATATCCAATAAATTCATTATAAAGGATATTAGGTTTTATGTATAATCCAGTTTTTAAAAGAAAATTCTTATTTTACTCGAAGTAATGTATAAAATATAACTGTATTTTACAGGTATATAAACCAATATTTAAAAGCAAGAAGTTGCAAGATAATGAAAGATTATATGTGATATGTGTACAATCAAAAGTAGGCTACATGTTTATTTGTAAACTACGTCATAAACTATTGCGTTGTAAGAATGTTAATACACATTGCAGCTAACGGAGACTTTGTTAGAAGGATGTGATAGTTCAAAACTGACATTGCGGAATACATATTAATAAAAACACGTCCCTGCCTAATGAAAAGGTAGTGTCATTTATTTTAGCATTCCTTTGATATCTCCAAGAAAATTACCTACCCTCTACAATGATAAAACGTTTGATAATATACGTAAATTTGAGTACGATTTACTTACTGCCTCATCAGATTTTAGATTTTTAAATGGGGAGAAGGGGGACGTATGGGTTTTTAGGAGAAAAGAATTCCAATGAATTGTTATCAGGACATTGTAGTTATGGTTTTCTAGATGGGCGACCTATACTCTATTTAAATAGGACTTCAAATGAATATGAAAGATTAGAATAAATGTATTAAAAAGTAGTTTGTAAACATTTTCAAATTCCTTGTTTCAAATAAAAATTGTCTTTTATATTTAAGCAAAATTCTTATTTATGATGCCTTCTTAAAATGACTTCGGGACACTTGGTATGCACACATTATTGAAGGGAATAGTGGTTATTTAGAATATATAATGTAATATTTATTTTTATTACATAAAAGTTTAAGTAAGTATATTTTAATAAATTTTAAATTTATAATTTTTAGTCCCCAATCAGGGTTATTTTAACTAGGAAAACTTATATAGGTATTTAAGAGAAACGTTATTATAAGATTAATTATTCTGTATATTTTAAAATTTGCCATTTAACAGAAGAAACACTGTGATAACTTTGAAAAATCTACTTTTCTTTTTATATAAGACTTCGAAACAAACGTTTTTATTTAACAAAAAGAGTTGGTCTTCATGATAGTTATTCTTGATTTTTTAAATTTTAAGTTTAAGTGTTTAGGATTAATTTATTGGTTTTATAAAATTTAGTTATTCTGAAAGTCGTTGAAAGGAAATAATCACTAAAAACAATACTTGATTAATAATGCGATGGAGTAACAGTTGTACCGCATATTTGAATGAAAACAACATTTTTTTTTTTCGAATTAAGCAGAAAGGAAGGAAAATTAATGAAGTTCCAAAACAAGGACATGTCTTTCGACATTTTGACTTCGGCAAAGAATTTCAACCTTTACGATAAATTAAATGATTGAAAAATAGGAAGTGCAAAACAAATTATGTATAACTGTTGAAATACAGTAGAGTTAGTACATTATGATGTTTACTTTACTTGACCATGGAGAACATGAAACAGAGTTTATTAATTATTGTACAATGTTTGTAACTATAATAAACAGATGTGGACAAACTTTGGTCTTAAGTGCAATAAGACATCGGACATACTTTTCTCTTAAATAAAAACAAACAAACATACAGCAGTGACTAATGGTGTTTTCGTTTCCAAGAAAAGGACTATTGACTTTTTTACTGAGGAAATCATAATCAATGAGTTCAAATGGTGTGATTTATTTATTTTTCGTGAAGTTAAAAACTCCATTGATAAAAACTGTGAATGAATATAATAAAAATGCGAAGCCGAAAATTCATTGGAAATAACAACGTACCCTGAATAACACGGTTTGGTTGGTTTTCTCAAAAAAGCATTCAACATTTTACGAAAACCTAAGTGGAGATAACTGTGTCTTCAGATTACATCACTCACAATGTGGCTTCATTGAAATTTCTTTGAAAGGCAATATTTCCAAAATGATTTTCCGATGATTACAAGATTAAAATATTGAATATGTAGACACTAAATAATTAAACAAGATATCAAATAACGGCTTAAATAATGAAGATACAATAGTAATGAAGTTACTTTGAAGAGTAATATGAAAATATTTTCCATTATTTTGTTAAGGAACTAGTTTTAAACGAAATATATTTTTTTTGAACATCTCTTATTTATATTTTGTTATTTATTATTATTTGCACAACTATGATATTTTTTATGTACAATAAATTGAAAACTATTTGAAACCGATATTTATAGGCTTTAAGATTCCAATTACTTTATGCAGTCGTATGAAATTGAGTGAAGTGCAAATAAAATATACATACAGGATGAGTGAATGTCTATTCTATCACACCGAGCTATTGGAATGGAAAGCAAAACAAAAGTACTAAAGTACTGTGTAATTAATTAAAGAAAGGAACCCTTCAACTACTACTACATTATTTACAGAATACCATAATATATATGTTTTAAAACGTAGGGTCTTGGCTTTATACTTATTCCTCAGTCTAGTAAAATCCTTGCTCAAAATACTTAATAATGCAAGAAATAATAAATACTGGTACCATAAGTAGAAGCGAAGTCATACACGACCTTAAGTAATAACCATGTTGCCAAGATAAACTAATTTTTAACATGTTTGATATGTGATATTGCTTGTACTATGCATTATGAAAACTATTCATGAATAGATTCAGTTATTAATAATTCATATTTTATAAATTATTTTATATTTAAAATTAACATGGAACATGATGTTATATATATTTTGTTACTATATATAACGTACATAGAAAGATAAACAATACATCTATAGTAATAATCATAACATTCAAAATCTATAAAAGGCCAGGTTTAGGTATATGTAAGGGCCTAGAAGTTGCGTAATTGCACAAAATTATGCAGAGAGGCTAGTAATATAGACTGAAGTTGCATTACATTATTAATTAAAATATACGATATTAACATTTATATTAAAGAGAAGCCGGTGAAGTAACAATATAAAGCGGTTTATCCTGAGATCATTGTTTTCCACCGAGACCTTGTCTAGATAGACGTGGGAGTCTTCAAATCGACTCATCAGAAATTTGACTCAGGAATGGAATGGTTAAATAGAAAGTCATTGTTCTGAAAAAAATTGTAAAATATAGTAAAATCCTTCTTCCCTAATGAGCAAAAACTCGTAGGATTTAAGCTACTGTCAAAAGGAAATAACATGCACAATTAAAATACATTACTACTTAATAGTATAAGTAATGAATATAAAGATAACAAAAAATAAAGGTACATTAAGATATGTTTTGGAAGGCAACTCTATTTGGCATTAGAGGCATATAATAATAAAAGATAGATATATCATAAGACCTTTGTAGAAGTAAATAATTATATGTTGAAGTAAAATATTTTCTCACTTTAACTGATGTAGGGGTGGTGGTGCGTTGACTTGGCCAAGTTTTATATGCACAACCACCATAATTAATAATTATTGAAGCTGTGTTTAATAATCTAATCGCAAACGTTAAAGAGTTTCAACGTTGTGTTTTAGTAAAGTAAAATCGCTTCATGTTGTCATTTAGGTCTTCCAAATGAATAACAACAACATGTGCCTAATTACGGGCTTAATGATTAATTATAACAATACTGAGGATATAGTTTTTCGTACACGTTAAAAGCAATGACATCGCGCTATCGATATTTATTTATCTCTATTGTATGTTTGTGAACTGTAATAACAATGTATGAAAGTGTCTGCATTGGATTGTTAAACCCAGCTTCAATGTTTAATGGTGGTTGTGCTTATAAACTCGGCCAAGTCAACGCACCAACACTCCTACACCAGTACAAGTGGGGAAATATTTTATTTCAACATATAATTATTTACTTCTACAAAGTTGTTATGATAGATCTACCTTTTATTAATATATGTTTCTAGTGTCAAATAGAGTTGGGTTCCAAAAAATATCTTAATTTTCCTTTCTCTTTTGTTACATTTATATTCATTACATATACTAATAAATAATAATGTATTTTATTTGTGCATGCATATTTCCTTTTGACAGAAGCCTACATCCTACGAGTTTTAAAATTACATGTCGCCACTTCTCATAACGGACGAAGTGGAGGCTTTGACTATATTTTACATTTTTATTCAGAACAATAACATCTTATATAATCATTCTAATCGTGAGCCAAATTTCTGATGAGTCGACTTGAAGACTACACCCACGTTTATGAAAAACAGGATCTCGGTGGAAAACAATGATCTCAGAATAAACCTCTTTACATTGTTACTTCACTGGCTTCTCATCGATGTAAATGTTATTTGCATACATTTTTATTTGTAACGAAATGCAATTTCGATCTATATTGTATCTAATATCTCTGCAGAATTATGTCGAATTACGCCACTTCTAGACTCTTATATCTAACTAAACCTGGCCTTTTATAGATTTTTAATGTCATGATTATTACTGTAGATGTATTGTTTATATTCTTATGTACGTTATATATAGTACCAAATAAAATATAACATCATGTTCCATGTTATTTTTAAAATTAAAATAATTTATAAATTATCGTTTATTATTGACTGAACTTATTTATGAATAGGTTTCGTAATTCATAGTACAAAGAATATCACTTATTAAACATGTTGAAAATCAGTTTATCTAAGCAAAATATTAAGACTTAAGGTCGTGTATGAGATCGCTTCTACTTATGTACGAGTATTTATTTATTTTTATAATTAATAGACTTTATTCACATTGTCTGGTTTTTTGTTGGAATGTTAGGTTTAGAATGAGTATGAATATTTGTGTTTATTTTAAATAATTTTTAGTTTGTTTTTAATTGTAATTACACAGTTTAAATATTTATTTTAACTAAATCATATCGTTTCCAACATTAAGCACATTGATTAATTTGATGCGCCTATTCAGTTGCGGAGTGCACTATTCTAATGCCAGAGACGTGTAGTGTTTCTTCTCCTTGAGATAATATGTTTTTGATGAATTACCCAAGAGTTTTAATTACGCCGGAATAATCACTTGTGGCAACGATTTTGAGGAATCAGTCTAAGGGCCATATTAAAATATTTTCAAAGAGTCCAGTTATATCTTTCAGTAAACTAGTGGTTCCTCACTGGGTACTACAATAAGACTGTAGACGTACGTTTTATAAAAGAACTGTTTGGTGTTGATAAAAAAAGGAAGTTGTATATTTATGAGATGGAAGGACCTGTGGCGTGTTATTTTATCCTGTTTATGATATTCTTGAGATGAAGGAAAAAATATATATTTGTTGTCAAGAACGTTGTTTGTGTAAAGCTGTTGTCAATTGTATGGCTTCAGTTATGCCCTGCTTACAACGATTATGCACTTGAAGCAATGACTTAAATATATCCAACTGGCAGTGGATGTACACAAGATGACATGTAATATGCATCATCAGTAAAGGTTTACAGAAACACAAAGTAACGAAGCATAGCGTTACGTGAAGAAGGAACAGTAATTTCAAAAGATTGCAATATTGGACGAGGCGTGGAGAGCATAATTTAAACGGAAATATGGAACATTCTTTTGTGTAAGTATGAACTTATTAGGTAGTATATCGTAGCAGAACTTAGAGGCCCTCCTGCTAAATGCAGTTAAAGGTTTTCTCGATTTCAAGGAACACACTAGTTTTGTGAATGTATTGTTAAGTACGTTAAAGAGTTGAAGTAGTGTAGAAAGCCTGTTATGAAGGCTGAAATACTAATGCCGTATGATGTCTTTAAGGTTATTAGTTGGGCGTTGATCATGTTTTATATTCTTTAGAGATACGGGAAAGACAAAATATTAATGAGAAATTATGTGAAAATAGAACTGATTCTTTTATTTTTGAACAATTATTTAGCTCCTTTTTATGAAGATGGGAAGCCGTTTTGGCTGTTAATTTATCGCACTTTAAGTTTAGATAACTGATTCAAGATGATTTTTTATTGTTACGAATTTTATTATTTTATTTGGACGCCATTCTGTAATCGTCGTTGGGATACAAGTTCATTAGGAATCCCAATGAGAACTTTTGTTTTTTTACTAGTGTCCGGATATGTTAATGGGTATTTATATAGTCTGAAACATCGATTAACATGGACTTAAAAGGTAATGGATAAATCATAATTGATAAATCGTTTGTAAATTTCAGTCATGTTTACACGTAAACTCTGGAGAAATAGTTCTATGATACGACGCAATTATATCCGGATTACCCTCTCGACACAACAGATATTCAACTAGTTTCAGAGACAATATTGACTGTCCAGCTTCACACAAATTGTTTAGTAAACTCATTATGTTTACAGGAGTATTGTATATTCTGTCTGTTATGTGGTGTTTTGGGAATTTAACTTAGTGAGATGAGAATGGTTTCATCAGATTATTTATTTTCCAAGAGACGATAGGTAATATGTCAAAGCAACTTTTAATGTTCAGGTCGGACACAAAACAATATTGAAATATGTTTCTTACATTAGCATTGACCTATCAATAATAACGATGTGTTAGGAATTTAATATTCTTTGTGACCTAAAGTTATTTAAGTTAAACACGTGGACAATTTTTAATTATTGGTTAAAAACACTACTACTTAAACAACAACCAAACGCAACAAAAGATATGGTTTTATTTACTAAGTCGTTGTTTTACTTTTTTACATCAACACTAATTTTTTAGCACTGACACAAAAGAGGATAGGTCATATAGATCCCATTAGATAGCAGGAGTAAAGCTTACAAGGTAAAACCTTAAACAAATTTTGAAAAATGAGGAAAAGACACTTTCATATATTGTCATTACAGTTCACAAATATACAATAGAGATAAATAAACACTGGTAGCGCGATGTCATTGATTTTAACAAATAAAAACTAATTTTTAAAACTATAATATTATATTGAGAGCGAATACTTATAAAACGTCCACGGTTTGCAGCGTGGAAAAAAACTGACCTGTAGGATCGTTCTTTTCGTTCTTGGACTGACGTTACACAATCGAATACAAGACTATGGCGAGCGTTGATTGGACATTAAACCCAATTTGACTCTGTAATTCTTTTTAAAGCAGAAAGAAAATATAAGGATAAATACCGAACAATGTTACAATAGTCTTAGTAATATAGTAACAAATATGTAAACTAACTTCCCTATGACTTGTATACTATTAATTGTGAATAACGCATGAGTACTATACAACAATAAAATTTACAACCAAAGAGCTTAACACACTATAATGTATAGAGGATTTAGACGAGGACAAAAAACTACATCCTCAGTATTGTTATAATTAATCATTAAGCCCATAATTAGGTACATGTTGTATTTATTCATTTGGAAGACCTAAATGACAACATGAAAAGATTTTACAAAACCACAACGTTGAAACTCTTTAACGGTTGCGATCTTTCTCAATTTAATTTTTACATGAATGTATATTGTTTATAACATATGTAGTATTTTTTAAATTGTAGAATAATCCATATATTCTATATGGTAGGACCACCATTGTCCATGAGTTTTCTCAAAAAAGCTTTCAACATTTTACGAAAACCTAAGTGGACATAACTGTGTCATCAGCTTACATCACTCACAATGTGGCTTCATTGAAATTTCTTTGAGAGGCAATATTTCCAAAATGATTTTCCGTTGATTACAAGATTAAAATATTGAATATGTAGACACTGAATAATCAAACAAGATATCATATAACGGCTTATATAATTAAGGTACAATAGTAATGAAGTTACTTTGAAGAGTAATATGTAAATATTTTCAATTATTTTGTTAAGGAACTAGTTTTAAACAAAATATATTTGATTTTGAACATATCTTATTTATATTTTGGTTTTTATTATTATTTGCACAAATATGATATTTTGTATGTACAATAAATTGAAAACTATTTAAAACGGATATTTATAGGCTTTAAGATACCAATTACTTTATACTATCTATGAAACTATGTGAAGTGCAAATAAAATATAAATACAGGATCAGTGTATGTCTATTCTATCACACCGAGCTATTGGAATGGAAGTCAAAACAAAAGTACTAAAGTACTGTGTAATTAATTAAAGAAAGGAACCCTTCAACTACTACTACATTATTTACAGAATACCATAATATATATGTTTTAAAACGTAGGGTCTTGGCTTTATACTTATTCCTCAGTCTAGTAAAATCCTTGGTCAAAATACTTAGATACTGGTACCATAAGTAGATGCGAAGTCATACACGACCTTAAGTAATAACCATGTTGATAAGATAAACTAATTTTTAACATGTTTGATATGTGATATTGCTTGTACTATGCATTATGAAAACTATTCATGAATAGATTCAGTTATTAATAATTCATATTTTATAAATTATTTTATATTTAAAATTAACATGGAACATGATGTTATTTTTTTTTGGGGTAATATATATAACTTACATAGGAAGATAAAAAATACATCATAGTAATAATAATGACATTCAAAATCTATAAAAGGCCAGGTTTAGGTATATATTAGGGCCTAGAAGTGGCGTAATTCCACAAAATTAGGCAGAGAGGTTAGATATAATATAGACTGAAGTTGCATTTCATTATTAATTAAAATATACGATATTAACATTTATATTAATGAGAAGCCGGTGAAGTAACAATATAAAGCGGTTTATCCTGAGATCATTGTTTTCCACCGAGACCTTGTCTAGATAGACGTGGGAGTCTTCAAATCGACTCATCAGAAATTTGACTCAGGAATGGAATGATTATATAGAAAGTCATTGTTCTGAAAAAAAAATTGTAAAATATAGTCAAATCCTTCTTCCCTAATGAGTAAAAACTCGTAGGATTTTAGCTACTGTCAAAAGGAAATGTACATGCACAATTAAAATACATTAGTATTTAATAGTATAAGTAATGAATATAAAGATAACAAAAAATAAAGGTACATTAAGATATGTTTTGGAAGGCAACTCTATTTGGCATTAGAGGCATATAATAATAAAAGATAGATATATCATATGACCTTTGTAGAAGTAAATAATTATATGTTGAAGTAAAATATTTTCCCACTTTAACTGATGTAGGGGTGGTGGTGCGTTGACTTGGCCAAGTTTTATATGCACAACCACCATAATTAATAAATATTGAAGCTGTGTTTAATAATCTAATCGCAAACGTTAAAGAGTTTCAACGTTGTGTTTTAGTAAAGTAAAATCGCTTCATGTTGTCATTTATTTAGGTCTTCCAAATGAATAACAACAACATGTGCCTAATTACGGGCTAAATGATTAATTATAACAATACTGAGGATATAGTTTTTCGTACACGTTCAAAGCAATGACATCGCGCTATCGATATTTATTTATCTCTATTGTATGTTTGTGAACTGTAATAACAATGTATGAAAGTGTCTGCATTGGATTGGCAAACCCAGCTTCAATGTTTAATGGTGGTTGTGCTTATAAACTCGGCCAAGTCAACGCAGCACACTCCTACACCAGTACAAGTGGGGAAATATTTTACTTCAACATATAATTATTTACTTCTACAAAGTTGTTATGATAGATCTATCTTTTATTAATATATGTTTCTAGTGTCAAATAGAGTTGCCTTCCAAAAAATATCTTAATTTTCCTTTCTCTTTTGTTACATTTATATTCATTACATATACTAATAAATAATAATGTATTTTATTTGTGCATGCATATTTCCTTTTGACAGAAGCCTACATCCTACGAGTTTTAAAATTACATGTCGCCACTGCTCATAAGGGAAGAAGTGGAGGCTTTGACTATATTTTACATTTTTATTCAGAACAAAAACTTCTTATATAATCATTCTAATCGTGAGCCAAATTTCTGATGAGTCGACTTGAAGACTACACCCACGTTAATGAAAAACAGGATCTCGGTGGAAAACAATGATCTCAGAATAAACCTCTTTACATTGTTACTTCACTGGCTTCTCATCTATGTAAATGTTATTTGCATACATTTTTATTTGTAACAAAATGCAATTTCGATCTATATTGTATCTAATCTCTCTGGAGAATTATGTTGAATTACGCCATTTCTAGGCCTTTTTATATATCCAAACCTGGCCTTTTGTAGAATTTGATTGTCTTGATTATTACTACAGATGTATTGTTTATCTTTCTATGTACGTTATATATTACCAAATAAAATATAACATCATGTTCCATGTTAATTGCAAAAATAAAATAATTTAAAAAATATCAATTACTATTGACTGAACCTATTCATGAATCGGATTCATAATGCATAAGATAAGGAAAATCAGATAATAAACATGTTGAAATTCAATTTATCTTAGCAACATGGTTAGGACTTAAGGATGTGTATGAGTTCGCTTCTACTTATGGTACGAGTATTTAATTATTTTTTGCAAATATTTCCCAAATACATTTTGAGTAAGTATTTCCCATATAAGTAATTTTGTGGGAATGAATACTCCCAGGCGTCTGTCGCCTGTCAATCCCTCTATACAGCCTAAAGACGTAAGCAGATTTTACTCACATCTCGTAATTAAACATGTTTTGGTCAGATCTTGAGCATTTTTCCCTACTTTGCAATGGGTTGGATTCCAACTGTCAAGTCTCTTCTCATATATGATCGTGAAGTCTTTGTTGATCAAAAAGTTTAAACCTGAGTGTAGGGCATTCAGTTGGTACCAATGTGTATGGGTCATTGCACGAATGATACTATTCTGTATACTCTGTAACAACAGCCTATTCAATTGCTTTGTATTCATAAATGTACTCAATTTTTATCTCTTATAATTTTGTTTATAATAGTTATTATTATTATTATATTAATTACATCCTCTTATTATTATTTCATATTTTTATTGATCGTATTATTTGTATGTCATATGGTAAACAGGAAAAGCAGTACTTTGAAGTAAGTATCCAACTGGAATCTTTGCCAAAATATCCAGTACAATTTTTCATACTTTAGATGAATCAAGTTGCAAGTACTTCAGTTCGCTTCTACTTATGGTACGAATATTTAATTATTTTTATAATTAATAGACCTTATTGACATTGTCTGATTTATTGTTGAAAAGTTAGGTTTAGAATGAGTTTGAATTTTTGTGTTTATTTTAAATTATTTTTAATTTGTTTTTTAATTGTTATTAAACAGTTAAAATAATTATTTTAACTAAATTATGTCGTTTCGAACATTAAGCACATTGAGTAATTTGATGCGCTTATTCAGTTGCGGAGTGCACTATTCTAATGCCAGCGACGTGTAGTGTTTCTTCTCATCGAGATAATAATATGTTTTTGATGGACTTAGTAATGAATTACCCAAGAGTTTCAATTACGTTGGAATGAAACTAACTCACGAATACCCTAATAGTGTTAGGGTTGGATGATAACAAGTATTGATCAAGAGAGACCTTATAGGAAAGACAAAGAACTAACATAAGATGGTGTAGATTCAGATAAGTCACTTGAGATTTCTAAACCCGATTTCATAGCCGCTCAGACAGCTGTGAGGGAATGTAGCCACATATACAAGTCCAATGACATCACCAAATAAAAAAAAGAAACTATCCAAATAAAGGATTAATCATTTTATGCTTTATAAAGTGCATGTAGTTGCTCTTTCTGAGTATATTTAGCCGGACTATATGGACTTTTGAAATTAGAGTTAGAATACATACCTCTTATTCTCACTGCCTGATTAACCACCACTGTTCATATGAGTCACCACATCTTCTTGCCAGAAATTTGAAATCGAAACGTATCAATCACTACATCACGAAAACTTTTAAACGATTTTCACGATTGTTTACACAAAATTAAAATTCAAGAACCTTTCGAATTATAATACAATTTTTTTTTATTTTGACCTTGAAAAAATATTTAAATACAAGACGACGAAATCAACACTAAGCCTATGAGAAGTGAACATTTCAATAGATTACTTCATGTGTCCGAATTGTTAATGTTATGAATTAAAACTTTAGTTTTTGGAACGAATATTTAACCTACAATTGATTGTTAATTTGAAATTAATATAAATTGAGTAAAACACTTTGTCAACGTCAGTGTATATCATTTGATAACAACGTACATTAGACAGGATTGTACTAACTTTTAAAAGATGTGATAGATGCAAGAACACTGGATGTTTTTAAAAACTCTCCTTTACTAGAAATACATAGTTAATTACGAGCTAGGTCAGATATTTTAATTACAATTTTTTAAACATTCTATAATAATTTCGCAGTAGGGTTGGTTATATTTTTTCTCATTGATTGATCGCTTTTGTGTAAATTAAGTAATATTCCTTATTCGTATAAGTTTTGCATTGATTCCCAATTTATATTCAGTTCTCATTCAATTTCAATAAACAAATACTTAAATTTTACTTTTGGCATTAGCTGAAAAGTCTATTTGATTGTATTGTGAGTTGTGTTTCTAAATGTGCTTTATTCAGGACATTTATTCTAGTAATGTCTTGGTGAGGACTTTCTGTGTTTCGTACTTTAACTTCAGCTTCAATAGGGTGTTATGGTATCATTTTGCTGCATATCTGAGCACTGTGCTATAACTGGAAACACAAAAGTAGACGTTGTAGTAAAGGAAGCTCCACGACCGTTGTCAAGTTATTCAACCTTTTAAGGCAGGTGACGTTTAATATCTAATAAAAGACGCACTTATTGACAAATGAACAACTTTAGTGTCTATTAAAGATACTGTTCGTTGGTGGAGAACGTAAATTCGTGTCGAAAGAAAGTAATGCTGTCTTCCCGTTGGACATTCCATGATTAGTCACTCATTTCTGATAGAACATGACAATCCTCAGCTACGTTTAATCTGTCAAGCCATTCTAAAGGGTAAACATATACTGTGTTATTTTGAGAAGTGTGCTTATATTTTATGTCTTTTACAGTTAATTATATTCAGACAATGTTGTACAATAATTCTGAAATCCTTCATCTTGTATTGCCCTTCAAGTATCGCCTAAATGTTTTTCATAATATACAAAATAATAAGATTTAGTATCACAGAGTTACTTACAGCTCTGATAGATTGTATATTGTTGCATATTGATTTGATCAAAGTCAACATTAGTTAATTATTTCTATTGTTGTTATTTTTATTTACATTATATATTTTTTTGTTTAGTTTTTAGGTTTAGTGTAAAGGCTATGATTACCACAATAGTTACCCCCCCCTTCTTCTCCCATTACCTTGGGACGGCCGTTAGAATCTCTATAATCATTTTAAGATAAACCTTAAGATATCCAATAAATTCATTATAAAGGATATTAGGTTTTATGTATAATCCAGTTTTTAAAAGAAAATTCTTATTTTACTCGAAGTAATGTATGAAATATAACTGTATTTTACAGGTATATAAACCAATATTTAAAAGCAAGAAGTTTCAAGATAATGAAAGATTATAATTATTATATGTGATATGTGTACAATCAAAAGTAGGCTACATGTTTATTTGTAAACTACGTCATAAACTATTGCGTTGTAAGAATGTTAATACACATTGCAGCTAACGGAGACTTTGTTAGAAGGATGTTATAGTTCAAAACTGACATTGCGGAATACATATTAATAAAAAAAAGTCCCTGCCTAATGAAAAGGTAGTGTCATTTATTTTAGCATTCCTTTGATATCTCCAAGAAAATTACCTACCCTCTACAATGATAAAACGTTTGATAATATACGTAAATTTGAGTACGATTTACTTACTGCCTCATCAGATTTTAGATTTTTAAATGGGGAGAAGGGGGACGTATGGGTTTTTAGGAGAAAACAATTCCAATGAATTGTTATCAGGACATTGTAGTTATTGTTTTCTAGATGGGCGACCTATACTCTATTTAAATAGGACTTCAAATGAATATGAAAGATTAGAATAAATGTATTAAAAAGTAGTTTGTAAACATTTTCAAATTCCTTGTTTCAAATAAATTGTCTTTTATATTTAAGCACAATTATTATTTATGATGCCTTCTTAAAATGACTTCGGGACACTTGGTATGCACACATTATTGAAGGGAATAGTGGTTATTTAGAATATATAATGTAATTTTTATTTTTATTACATAAAAGTTTAAGTAAGTATATTTTAATAAATTTTAAATTTATAATTTTTAGTCCCCAATCAGGGTTATTTTAACTAGGAAAACTTATATAGGTATTTAAGAGAAACGTTATTATAAGATTAATTATTCTGTATATTTTAAAATTTGCCATTTAACAGAAGAAACACAGTGATAACTTTGAAAAATCTACTTTTCTTTTTATATAAGACTTCGAAACAAATGTTTTTATTTAACAAAAAGAGTTGGTCTTCATGATAGTTATTCTTGATTTTTTAAATTTTAAGTTTAAGTGTTTAGGATTAATTTATTGGTTTTATAAAATTTAGTTATTCCGAAAGTCGTTGAAAGAAAATAATCACTAAAAACAATACTTGATTAATAATGCGATGGAGTAACAGTTGTAACGCATATTTGAATGAAATCAACATTTTTTTTCGAAATGTTTGTAACTATAATAAACAGATGTGGACAAACTTTGGTCTTAAGTGCAATAAGACATCGGACATACTTTTCTCTTAAATAAAAACAAACAAATATACAGAGTGACTATATTATATAAAGGGAGATTTCGTTTCCAAGAAAAGGACTATCTACTTTTTCACTGAGGAAATCATGATCAATGAGTTCAAATGGTGTGATTTATTTATTTTTCGTAAAGTTAAAAACTCCATTGATAAAAAACTGCGAATGAATTTAATGAAATTGTGAAGCCGAAAATTCATTGGAAATAACAACGTAGCCTGAATAACACGGTTTGGATTGTTTTCTCAAAAAAGCTTTCATTATTTTACGAAAACCTAAGTGGACATAACTGTGTCATCAGCTTACATCACTCACAATGTGGCTTCATTGAAATTTCTTTGAGAGGCAATATATCCAAAATGATTTTCCGTTGATTACAAGATTAAAATATTGAGTATGTAGACACTAAATATTTATACAAGATATATTAAATAACGGCTTATATAATGATGATACAATAGTAATGAAGTTACTTTGAAGAGTAATATGTAAATATTTTCCATTATTTTGTTAAGGAACTAGTTTTAAACAAAATATATTTGATTTTGAACATTTCTTATTTTTATTTTGGTTTTTATTATTATTTACACAAATATGATATTTTCTATGTACAATAAATTGAAAACTATTTGAAACCGATATTTATAGGCTTTAAGATTCCAATTACTTTATACTATCTATGAAACTATGTGAAGTGCAAATAAAATATAAATACAGGATCAGTGTATGTCTATTCTATCACACCGAACTATTGGAATGGAAGGCAAAACAAAAGTACTGTGTAATTAATTAAAGAAAGGAACCCTTGAACTACTACTACATTATTTACAGAATACCATAATATATATGTTTTAAAACGCAGGGTCGTGGCTTTATACTTATTCCTCAGTCAATTAAAATCCTTGCTCAAAATACTTGATAATGCAAAAAATAATTAAATACTCGTTTCATAAGTAGAAGCGAAGTAATACATGACCTTAAGTTCTAACCATGTTGCTAAGATAAACTAATTTTTAACATGTTTGATATGTGATATTGCTTGTACTATGCATTATGAAAATAATTCATGAATAGATTCAGTTATTAATAATTGATATTTTATAAAAAAATTTTATTTAAAATAACATCGAATATGATGTTATATTTTATTTGGTACTATATATAACGTACATAGGAAGATAAACAATACATCTGTAGTAATAATTATAACATTCAAAATCTATATAAGGCCAGGTTTAGGTATATATAAGGGCCTAGAAGTGGCGTAATTGCACAAAATTATGCAGAGAGGTTAGATATAATATAGACTGAAGTTGCATTACATTATTAATTAAAATATACGATATTAACATTTATATTAATGAGAAGCCGGTGAAGTAACAATATAAAGCGGTTTATCCTGAGATCATTGTTTTCCACCGAGACCTTGTCTAGATAGACGTGGGAGTCTTCAAATCGACTCATCAGAAATTTGAATGATTATATAGAAAGTCATTGTTCTGAAAAAAAATTGTAAAATATAGTCAAATCCTTCTTCCCTAATGAGTAAAAACTCGTAGGATTTTAGCTACTGTCAAAAGGAAATATACATGCACAATTAAAATACATTACTATTTAATAGTATAAGTAATGAATATAAAGATAACAAAAAATAAAGGTACATTAAGATATGTTTTGGAAGGCAACTCTATTTGGCATTAGAGGCAGATAATAATAAAAGATAGATCTATCATAAGACCTTTGTAGAAGAAAATAGTTATATGTTGAAGTAAAATATTTCCCCACTTGTACTGGTGTAGGTGTGTGGTGCGTTGACTTGGCCAAGTTTTATAAGCACAACCACCATTAATAACAATTAATTGAAGCTGTGTTCAACAATCGAATCGAAAACGTTAAAGAGTTTCAACGTTGTGATTTAGTAAAGTAAAATCGCTTCATGTTGTCATTTAGGTCTTCCAAATGAATAACAACAACATGTGTCTAATTACGTGCTTAATGATTAGTTATAACAATACTAAGGATATAGTTTTTCGTACACGTTAAAAGCAATGACATCGCGCTATCAGTATTTATTTATCTCTATTGTATGTTTGTGAACTGTAATAAGTGTCTGCATTGGATTGTTAAACCCAGCTTCAATGTTTAATGGTGGTTGTGCTTATAAACTCGGCCAAGTCAACGCACCACACACCTACACCAGTACAAGTGGGCAAATATTTTACTTCAACATATAATTATTTACTTCTACAAAGGTCTTATGATAGTTCTATCTTTTATTATTATCTGCCTATAATGTCAAATAGAGTTGCCTTCCAAAAAATATCTTAATTTTCCTTTCTCTTTTGTTACATTTATATTCATTACGTATACTAATAAATAATAATGTATTTTAATTGTGCATGCATATTTCCTTTTGACAGAAGCCTACATCCTACGAGTTTTAAAATTACATGTCGCCACTTCTCATAAGGGAAGAAGTGGAGGCTTTGACTATATTTTACATTTTTATTCAGAACAATAACATCTTATATAATCATTCTAATCGTGAGCCAAATTTCTGATGAGTCGACTTGAAGACTACACCCACGTTTATGAAAAACAGGATCTCGGTGGAAAACAATGATCTCAGAATAAACCTCTTTACATTGTTACTTCACCGGCTACTCATCTATGTAAATGTTATTTGCATACATTTTTATTTGTAACGAAATGCAATTTCGATCGATATTGTATCTAATCTCTCTGCAGAATTATGTCGAATTACGCCACTTCTAGACTCTTATATCTAACTAAACCTGGCCTTTTATAGATTTTTAATGTCATGATTATTACTATAGATGTATTGTTTATATTCTTATGTACGTTATATATAGTACCAAATAAAATATAACATCATGTTCCATGTTAATTTTAAAATTAAAATAATTTATAAATTATCGTATATTATTGACTGAACTTATTTATGAATAGGTTTCGTAATTCATAGTACAAGGAATATCACATATTAAACATGTTGAAAATCAGTTTATCTTAGCAAAATATTAAGACTTAAGGTCGTGTATGAGATCGCTTCTACTTATGTACGAGTATTTATTTATTTTTATAATGAATAGACATTATTCACATTGTCTGGTTTTTTGTTGGAATGTTAGGTTTAGAATGAGTATGAATATTTGTGTTTATTTTAAATATTTTTTAGTTTGTTTTTAATTGTAATTACACAGTTAAAATATTTATCTTAACTAAATCATATCGTTTCAAACTTTAAGCACATTGATTAATTTGATGCGCCTATTCAGTTGCGGAGTGCACTATTCTAATGCCAGCGACGTGTAGTGTTTCTTCTCCTCGAGATAATATGTTTTTGATGAATTACCCAAGAGTTTTAATTACGTCGGAATAATCACTTGTGGCAACGATTTTGAGGAATCAGTCTAAGGGCCATATTAAAATATTTTCAAAGAGTCCAGTTATATCTTTCAGTAAACTAGTGGTTCCTCACTGGGTACTACAATAAGACTGTAGACGTACGTTTTATAAAAGAACTGTTTGGTGTTGATAAAAAAAGGAAGTTGTATATTTATGAGATGGAAGGACCTGTGGCGTGTTATTTTATCCTGTTTATGATATTCTTGAGATGAAGGAAAAAATATATATTTGTTGTCAAGAACGTTGTTTGTGTAAAGCTGTTGTCAATTGTATGGCTTCAGTTATGCCCTGCTTACAACGATTATGCACTTGAAGCAATGACTTAAATATATCCAACTGGCAGTGGATGTACACAAGATGACATGTAATATGCATCATCAGTAAAGGTTCACAGAAACACAAAGTAACGAAGCATAGCGTTACGTGAAGAAGGCACAGTAATTTCAAAAGATTGCAATATTGGACGAGGCGTGGAGAGCATAATTTAAAAGGTTATATGGAACATTCTTTTGTGTGTATGAACTTATTAGGTACTATATCGTAGCAGAACTTAGAGGCCCTCCTGCTAAATGCAGTTAAAGGTTTTCTCGATTTCAAGGAACACACTAGTTTTGAAAATGTATTGTTGAGCACTTTTAAGAGTTGAAGTAGTGTAGAAAGCATGTTATGAAGGCTGAAATACTAATGCCGTATGATGTCTTTAAGGTTATTAGTTGGGTGTTGATCATGTTTTATATTCTTTAGAGATACGGGAAAGACAAAATATTAATGAGAAATTATGTGAAAATAGAACTAATTAGTTTAGTTTTTAACAATTATTCAGCTCCTTTGCATGAAGATGGCTGTTAATCTACGGCTCGTTTTGTTTAGATAACTGATTCAAGATGATTTTTTATTGTTAGGAATATTATTATTTTATTTGGACGCCATTCTGAAATCGTCGTTGGGATACAAGTTCATTAGGAATCCCAATGAGAACTTTTGTTTTTTTACTAGTGTCCGGATATGTTAATGGGTATTTATATAGTCTGAAACATCGATTAACATGTACTTAAAAGGTAATGGATAAATCATAATTGATAAATCGTTTGTAAATTTCAGTCATGTTTACACGTAAACTCTGGAGAAATCATTCTATGATACGGCGCAATTATATCCGGATTACCCTCTCGACACAACAGATATTCAACTAGTTTCAGAGACAATATTGACTGTCCAGCTTCACACAAATTGTTTAGTAAACTCATTATGTTTACAGGAGTATTGTATATTCTGTCTGTTATGTTGTGTTTTGGGAATTTAACTTAGTGAGATGAGAATGGTTTCAGATTATTTGTTTTCCAAGAGACGATAAGTAATATGTCAAAGCAACTTTTAATATTCAGGTCGGACACAAAACAATATGGAAATATGTTTATTACATGAGCATTGACCTATCTATCAATAATAACGATGTGTTAGGAATTAATTAATCTTTGTGACCTAAATTTATTTAAGTAAAACATGTGGACAATTTTTAATTATTGGTTAAAAATCACTACTACATCCACAACAACCAAAGGCAACAAAAGATACGGTTTTAATTACTAAGTCGTTATTTTACTTTGTTACATCTACACGCATTTTATAGCACTCACACAAAAGAGGATAGGTCATATAGATCCCATTAGATAGCAGGAGTAAAGCTTACAAGGTAAAACCTTCAACAAATTTTGAAAAATGAAGAAAAGACACTTTTATATATTGTCATTACAGTTCACAAATATACAATAGAGATAAATAAACACTGATAGCGCGATGTCATTGATTTTAACAATTAAAAACTAATTTTTAAAACCATAATATTATATTGAGAGCGAATACTTATAAAACGTCCACGGTTTGCAGCGTGGAAAAAAAACTGACCTGTAGGATCGTTCTTTTCGTTCTTGGACTGACGTTACCCAATCGAATACAAGACTATGGCGAGCGTTGATTGGACATTAAACCCAATTTGACTCTGTAATCCTTTTTAAAGCAGAAAGAAAATATAAGGATAAATACCGAACAATGTTACAATAGTCTTAGTAATATAGTAACAAATATGTAAACTAACTTCCCTATGACTTGTATACTATTAATTGTGAATAACGCATGAGTACTATACAACAATAAAATTTACAACCAAAGAGCTTAACACACTATAATGTATAGAGGATTTAGACGAGGACAAAAAACTACATCCTCAGTATTGTTATAATTAATCATTAAGCCCATAATTAGGTACATGTTGTAGAAATTCATTTGGAAGACCTAAATGACAACATGAAAAGATTTTACAAAACCACAACATTGAAACTCTTTAACGGTTGCGATCTTTCTCAATTTAATTTTTACATGAATGTATATTGTTTATAACATATGGAGTATTTTTTAAATTGTAGAATAATCCATATATTCTCTATGGTAGGACCACCATTGTCCATGAGCAAGGTATTTATTGAAATTTAAATTAAGCTAAAAACATCACTGTGAACATGCATTAAGGTATTCTATAAATCGTAGAGTATTTCATCTTAATAGTATTTAGACAAAGTACTTAGGTCCCTTGCTTTAATTACTTACATGGTAGTTTTGTTTTGCCTTCCCTTGCAATATCTCGGTGAATGAGTAGGAGGAGGAAATAAAACATGACCTACTATGCAGCGTCATCTTCAGGCAACTCATCCTACATTGCAGGCTTACTAGCACTCTAGATAATTGTAAACACTTATTTATTTAAATTAATACACTTAATGGAATAAATCAGGTTATTAGTAAAAAGATAATGTAATCAGCACATCACTAAAATTATTTACACTTTATTTATAATAAGACGACGCCATGTTTAAATCATTAAGACATGGTGTTAAATTGTTAAATGTTTACACACCTTCTTAGCACTCAACATACTTGCTTTGTAAACATATAACAACTGAAGATGATAGTATAGAAACTTCGTCTTGGTTCAAATAACGTATTAATAGTAGAATTGTTTTTTATTTTCTTTCATTTTATGATTGACGGCTCCACAAGAGTTGCCCATTACAAGAGAAAATTTAAATTGAATAATTTTTAAATATTAAAAATATGTAATCGAGTTTTCATCTAAATTTGCCGTTACACAAATTGGTGTTATATATATAAAAAACAATAGACCAGAAAGCACTAACCCTGCGGATTTCCATATCTTTTATTCCCGACTCACTTAAACTTTCAACCACTCTAGTTTTTTTGAGATCTGTTTAACAAAAAAGATTTAAAACTATTCATGAGCTACCCCACGAATACCCTCATTTTACAAACGATCTAGAAGGATATTAACGTCAACAGTATCAAACGCCTTCGTAATATCAATAAACAACCCCGAAGTGAACTGACCGTAATTGATATTAGTGTAAACTCGTGACATTAACTTTAAGAGTGCAATCTCTGTGTTCACACCTTTTCAAAATCCTAATCGATGTTTACTGAAGTAGTTATGTTTGTTCAAAAATTGAGTAGTCTAGTTTTTATTACTTTCTCAAACTTTTTTGAAAAACTAGATAAAATAGATATGGGCCTAATATTACTTGTGTCCCCAAAATGTCTTGCTTGAATATTTTTTTACATGGTCCTTCTATGGTTGTACATTTTCAGGTTACCTCTCTTATAAATAATCACTTAATTTTTCACTTTACTGCACTATTGGAATATCATGCATGATTTCTTCTATGATTACGAAATACCTTAATATACTCTACCTAACCTCGCTGCAGAATAAGCGAATTTCAATATTTAAACAATTTTTGGCTGAACCTTGGGATTTCATGAATAAAAGCTTACATCTTTGCTTATGGAAGATTATTGGCCATCAACATAGTATAATGTTCGCCAATGCGGAATGAAATAAAAACCCAACAATCCGCTGAAAATGATAGCAGTTTGTCGTTTATTGTGCTAATACATTGCTCGTCGGGCAAACAAACATATTTGACATTTTTTCAAAGGTAAAGTATGACATACAGCCGTAACAGCTATATAGACACTATATGTGGTATTATATTATAATGGTAATTCTTTACATAAAGGTGGCTGATGATTTTCGGATTTTTTTTTATCGTCAACTACATGCGATAAATAAATAATGATTTCATAGCGGAGGTTCTTTTTTTTCACTGAGAAATTACAATCTAAAAAATATCAAATTTACATATTTATAGATAAGACATAATGGCAAATAATCACATTTACGTCTCATATGATACTAAAGATATTTCAATCTTTATATTTGTGATCACAGATCACGTGATATGCTGTCAATCCTCCATATTAATAATCTAATTTCAAATTATTAACTTCAATAAAAGTATGAAAGGTTTGGCCAGGAGGTTATACCTATATATATATAGGTATAGGTTATATATAAAGGTATTATATATAATAATTCTACTTTGAAATAAGACTTAGTAAGTGTTCATTCTAATTACCATAGAAAAATGATAAAATATTACATTTTTATTTGGTATATATTTAACTTGAATTTTTAAATATATCAATTCAATAGAAAACTATTATTTTAAGTCCCAAAAATCATAAAATTGGGTTATTTTATCGATGTTGTATAGACGTTAAAAAACAAATTATCGAAAAAAAGAATCCATTTGTATGTTAATGAAAACGGGAAAACCTAGCATTCTGTTAGAGTATAAGGACAACTTAACTTATCTACTATTTTATTTATATCCATTAACTCTGAGCGATAGTCTTGGGTTATAATGGTTAGTTTCCTTGGTAGTAAATTCTTTGTTTATGAGATAAGAAGTGGTAATCTCATCTTATATTATAAAAAATTTCAAAACTGAATAACTTTATCGTTCATTGTCTATATCTTTACTTTCTTACGTTACGACTCGTAAAGTTCAATCTTGCTTATGAAAAAAAAAAGGCAGAGCCTTCGATTTGACACTCACTACTCTTTATGAACTACGACTTACTTTGTAGTTTGACAACTACACGTAATTTTCAATTCCATCAGTGTTTATGAACGACTAAATACAATATCGGTCTATATTTAACTCCTCTGCGATAGTATGATATTTATAGAGGTATATGCCTAAATATTGGATTTTCATCAATCAAATTTTATATTCTACTTGTGGTAAATTTTGATTTTTTCATGGAGGAAAATGGTCACGAATAGAGAGGAATGTTCGATACTATTGCACAAATGTATCTAGAAATTTGTTGAATAACAGTAGGTTTTATTTTTTTCCCTCCACAACCACTGTTCGTCCTCAAACAAAGGCAAACAAATTTGCGAAATTTAAAGTAGGAAATATAGCCTCATTTAAAGTAGCTGTACAATCTCGAATATATATTTTGGAATTTTCTTCTATGAGAAAAAAAATTCGAAATTCGGATAATTGCTTTGAGATTTAATAGACGTATCATTGAAAAATTATTTTAGAGAGTAATAAGATAATACTGATTAATTACTGTATTAATAAGCAACACTGATTGTCGTTTGTATAGGATCAAAATTTAAATATTTGTGTTATTATTTCTAAAGTGAATATCAGAACAATACTAAAGGAAAAATCATATTCTGTGTATCAAAATACTAAGGTAAGTAATTAATTACCACTTCAGTTCATTTAAACTAGAAAAGTTTATAAATGAACTTAAGAAAAAACGTGTTGAATAAGTTTAAATTATTCTGGCTTTTTAAAATATATCTTTATAATATACACTTTGAAATAAAAGCTTTCCTCTTCAATAACATATTAAATGACATGTATTTCATTAAGAAAAGTAATATGTCTATTCGGTATTGAATTTGATTTTTTAAATTTTTGATTTTTGATGACGGTAAAAACTATTTTTTTTATAATATAAGGAAAAATTGGAATATTGTATGCCTTCTTCTAAATTACTTATATTAATTCTAATAAAGAGTAATAAAACCTTGTCTTGCAATTATTTGTGAAATGTATTTTATTACAGCTGTTTCACTGTTACCAAGGGCATCTTCATGATAGTCATCGGTTTTATTTCAAGAGTTAAACATGTGACCAAAAATATTTAAAAAGTATAGAACTAACATATTGTAACGTCCTTCAGACTTTAAATATAAAATCTGCCTTATCAACATTCTGCTTCCTTTATCGCCTCCGGGCCAGGCCACCACCGTGTGCTGAGACCTGGCGGGGAACATCATAATCTACCAACACATGATCCTTGTACCCTTGAACCCGTTCTACCGCTCAGCATGTCAGTCGTTGCTAAATCACATTATTAGACAGAAGTTTTTTTTTATCATGAAATCTCCAAATTAGTAAATGCACATCATGTCAGTAATCATACAGTAATCATGTCAGTTCTCTTTCTTCTAAATTCAAAATGTGTTACAGTTCAATTATACTAGTTTTTTTGTGAGTTTTGTTTTCTACATGTAAAATTTCATCAATGACCTTCAGGCACACGTTACTCTTCTAAGCATTTTACAATAAGTTCCAGGTATTCTAAATTAAAATTGACCATAATATAAACCTGTTAATATTTTAAGTTTTAATTACTGATATATGTTTTGTTTAAAAATAATTTAACTAGGATTATTTTCCTTTTAATTGTTCAGTAATTTTATTGAAAGCTAATGTCTTGTAAAAAAAAATAGAATAACCTTCTTTCATTTAAGAACAATTTACAAAATCTAATTATAAACTTAAATAGTCATAAAATCAAAGAATTAACTAGTCAAATGTTTTTCTTAATTAGAATCCTTGTTTTAAAAATTTTCTAACAGTTGTTACAATTCTTTATCTCAAACAAAGATAGAGATATATTAGATTCTTTATTAATATCAAAAAACTTATTTATAATCTTTTTGGACATTTTGTAATTCTGATAATTTTCCTTTTTATTTTAATTAAATCAAAAATCATTTTTCATTACAAAGACTTGTCCAACAACCTGTATGAGTTTGTCTAAATCTTTTTTTACTTGCCTTTTGCTTAGCAAAAGCTGGTTCGAGATTGCTCAGAAATTGCTTTGAGATTGCAATCGCAGACAGGTTCAAACTCTGTTTCAACATCCTGTAGTGCACCATATCATCACGTGCATATGCATAAAAGGAAATATAAATCTTTTGAAAAATGACAGTTGTTAATAAAAGGAACTTTGGTTGTGAAATCATTCTTTAGTGAAAAATAACAATTTTAAAAAAAATTTTTTTTGGAACAAAACTCTGTATGATAATGCGTCTTCACCTTTTTTTTTCTGTAAAATAATGTGTACTAATTTATAATCAAAATAATATTGGGTGGTGCTGCATGCAAAATATTTCGGCCTTCACGACCCCAAAGGGGTTTTTTTTCAAAATTTAAAAATCATATTGACGTCAATAGATTAAAACAAAATTAAATTCTTTATATATATATAATAATATATATATATATATATATATATATATATATATATATATATATATATATATATATATATATATATATTATAAAATTGTCTTTTTTTAAATAGAAAAGGTATGTGATCTAGCTAGTTTTAAAAATGTATTCTCTCTATATATAATAGTAGACTAAGTATTTGATGATACAAACTCTTGTTAACTGTAATACACCATTTTGACCTTTTTTTATATATATCAAAAAACTTAAATTCTTTATATAAATTCCTTTTAAAGCTGAAATCTAAATTTTTGTAATTTTCTTTTTTTTACCTAAAACCAAAAACTATGAATTGTTTGTTATAAGTAATTATTTGTAAATGGTCAAATTTAATTCAGCAAATTTAAGCTAAATAAATTTTAGCACTTGTTAATGAAATTTGTTTTCCTTTTTTTTAAACATGTTTACCAGTAGGTTCCACAATCTTTAATTTTCAGTCGCCTGGTAACAATATGTTAGTGTTCTGGCTGTAATGTGTTTGTTATTTGTGTATTGAAATCATCTGACGATACCGTTCAAACAGCTGTGATAAAATATATTTAAACAAGAATTGAAGTAGAGTAAATAGGACTATCGTTTATTGCAATGAATAAATTGGTTGTTTCTTAACGGTATCATAAATACTTTAAAACATAATTAAATAATGAAATTTGATTTGGTAAGCATTTGGTACTCCTATTAAAATTTTCTCAACTCGGATAACCCAGTGAATTTGTTAAAATACTTTTATTAGTGGAATTGGACTTGTTAGGAATTATATAAATTAATGAGAAATTATAGAGATTTTATTTTAAATAAAAATCTTCATATTTAAAAAAAACTAATTTTCATGTTAATAGTTGTTGCATACTTAATTTTAAAGAACGATGACTACATCAACTCTTTTGTGTTACTTTCAAAAAAATTACCAATCAATCTAATTTAAATGTACGACAAATAAAAAATATGTAGAAACGGTTTTTTTTAAGTGTCAATCAATAAAACAAATGGGGTTAATAATATCCGTAAAACTAATAAAACTTCAATATTGGATGAGTGTTTGCCTGTAAACGACGTTGCATTGTGGGTCCTTTATTTCCTCCTCCCATTCAATCACACCGAGATAATGAAACGAAGAACACAAATATTGTGTAATAAATTAAAGTGAGGGAATCTTGTTCTCTGTCTGGGTATCAGAACAAATATTATAATTTATAATAAAACAGTTATGTACCTGTGATGGTGTAATCGTTTATATTAATAAGAATACATATGATGAAATTACACCATATGAAATTGTTCTACAATGTGGCGTCTCCCTAAAATGATAAGCAAATTACATAGGGTAATTTCGGTATGTACCTAGTCATGCAACTTGATTAAACATTTAAGTGGGAGCATTATTTATTTACAGAAAGTGAAACAAATAAATCTAAAGCATGGATAATTGTACTGGATATTTTGGCAAAGATTCCAGTAAGATACTTACTACAAAATACTGCTTTTCCTGTCTACCATATAACATACAAATAATACGATTATTAAAAATATGAAAATAATAATAGGATGTAATTAATATAATAATAATAAGAATAATAATATTTATTATTATAAAAAAAATTATAAGAGATAACAATTGAGTACATTTATGAATACAAAGCAATTGAATAGGCTGTTGTTACAGAGTATACAGAATAGTATCATTCGTGCCATGACCCACGCACGTTGGTACCAACTGAATGCCCTACACTCAGGTTTAAACTTTATACTTTTTGATCAACAAAAACTTCACGATCGTATATGAGAAGAGACTTGACAGTTGGAATCAAACCCATTCCAAAGTAGGAAAAGAGGCTCAAGATCTGACCAAAACATGTTTAATTACGAGATGTGAGTAAAATCTGCTTACTTCTTGGGCTGTATAGAGGGATTGACAGGCGACAGACGCCTGGGAGTCTTCATTCCAAAAAAAATAATAATACTTATTTAGGACTCAAAATGTATTTGGGAAATATTTACCAAAAATAATTAAATACTCGTACTATAAGTAGAAACGAACTTAAGTCCTAACCATGTTGTAAGATAAACTAGTTGAATTTCAACATGTTTGATATGTGATATTCCTTATCTTATACATAATGAATCCTATTCATGAATTGGTTCAGTCAATAGTAATGGAACATGATGTTCTATTTTATTTGGTAGTATATATATATATATATATATATATATATATATATATATATATATATAGATTTATGTATAAGACCTTTCGAGTGCCTAATGGTACGGGCGACGACCTATTGGAGGCCTGGAGTGCTTGAACTCAGGCATTCAAAAGGTCTGTTTTCATACACTAAAACGACCTTTTGTGCCCTCTGTATAAAGCGAAAACGTCGACGAACCTTTTGGATGCCTAGAGTGCCTGGTGTGAAATGTACGGGAGACGATATTTTGAAGGCTTATATACGATCAGTTACAAATGCCACCTATTGAAGTCTTACACGATCAGTTACAAAAGTAACCTTTTAAAGGCTTTAGTTGACGCCTGTTCCTGTTAATTTCTATTTTCTGACGCCTGTTATCACCATGGTATAAGTCATCGTGTTTTAGAGACCTTTTGAAGACCTGCTATTATTTTAAATAGAACCTTTTGAAGACCTTATGCTCTCCAATAAACTTAATTTTGACATTACTTTGTCTGAAACATTATTTGAGTAAAATTTTGCGTCACATAACAATATTGTATAGTTTTAATACAAAAAAAAATTGATTTAAAATTTTTCTCATATCACTTACTTTCTTTCATTAATACCATTGTTTGTCAAATACTAATGAAGTAACTATTTATTTTAAATATAACTAGAGGGTACATAATCCTCTGTTCGCGGTACAACTCCCGTTCAGCCATTCGTTGTCCTCGTTTTCATAATATAGTTAACAGAATGTTAAAATATGTTACACATTATTAATCAGAAGACGAAGATAGTTACATTTATTTCTCCAAACAAGTAGGCTACGGTATTTATTTTTTCAAGTTTATAAATAAAACTATATTTTAACTAGTTACCATTTTACTTTCACACTATACTATAGTATGGAGAAAGTATAGTGTTCGCAAAAAAAAATCGATGATGAGATTTTTGTGGATATACCCGTTTTGGGACCCCCTGAGTCCAAAAAAGTGGTTTTTACAAAATATCTGTCTGTATGTCTGTATGTATAAAAAGCTAGAGAGAAAAATATTCGATCGATTTCAAACAAATATGCACCAAGCATGTCAATTAGGCATGCTTTATTTTTGTTTAACAACAAAACACACGTCATAGTACTTTTCCCAGCCCTAAAATGTATGTTATACTGTACAGTCCTAATTGTAGTTATGCGATTTATTAAGCAGAAAAGTGTCTTAAATTAATTCAGCAGCATAAACAGTTACTTTTGGTAGTGTTTAACAACAAAACACATGTCATAGAACTTTTCCCAGCCCTAAAATGTATGTTATACTGTACAGTCCTAATTGTAGTTATGCGATTTATTAAGCAGAAAAGTGTCTTAAATTAATTCAGCAGCATAAACAGTTACTTTTGGTAGTGTTTAACAACAAAACACATGTCATAGAACTTTTCCCAGCCCTAAAATGTATGTTATACTGTACAGTCCTAATTGTAGTTATGCGATTTATTAAGCAGAAAAGTGTCTTAAATTAATTCAGCAGCATAAACAGTTACTTTTGGTAGTGTTTAACAACAAAACACATGTCATAGAACTTTTCCCAGCCCTAAAATGTATGTTATACTGTAAATATATGTTAAGTGTACTGTTTAATTTGTGTGTGTGTGTAAATAGTGTGCGTGTCTACGATGAGACAGCGAGTTTGGTCCCGCCTGTTTAAGTAGCCTATGTATAGTCCACTACAAAAACATGTATTAAGTATCAAAGTTTATTAATATTTCACTACAATTATTATTATTGCATTTTATAGTGTGAAGCATAAATATTTACGTTATTGAAGAACGTTAGTTTCCGTTAACGTTTCGTTCTGCAGGTTAGTGATAGACCTCTCACCTGTGTATTATTTTCATTTTTCGTATTTTGCGGAATTTGAGAAATTTTTCGGGCCTATGAATGACTCAACGATTGACAAATATTTTTCCCCAAAAAATCCGAAAGGTTTAAAACGTTTCAGGGCGTACAGTTTGCCAGAACTTTCGGAAGACGCAAGTGTTTCGTTAGGAATGTCGGAAAGCATTGTGACAAGATGGATAATGCAAAGGTAGGTGACACGACGCATGGACAGCTAATGACTGGGTAGAGTAACTTGCTAGATACAAAATTATCAACATTGGCTACTAAAAAAGACCTCTTAATTGTGTCTTCTGAGGTGAGAAGTCTGACGGAAGAGAACAAAGTTTTGAAAGCAAAGATAGACTGTATTAAGAAACAAGAACAGGTTATTATGGATAAGCTTAATGATTTAGAAGGTAGATCTAGACGTAACAATTTAATTTTTGTAGGTCTTAAATAGAATGGTCAGACAGACTTTAAAGCCCTTGTGAAACAATTCTGTGTGGAAGTGTTAAAGTGTAATGGCAGTTTGTGGGTCAATAGAGCGCACCATTAGGAGCAAAGGGCAGAGCAATAATTGCCCAGTTCCCTTCAGATGACGATATTGGGTGGATCATGTCCAATGTAAATAAGTTAAAGGGAACATCTTATGTCGTACATCGGGATTACACACAGGATGTAAGATTAAAGCGAGCCTACCTTGCTGCGGTCTGACGGGAGATAGAAAAAGAGTTGGGAAGACGTCGTATGCCGTTAGTTTTTGCCCACATTAGAATAGAATGTGTCAAATTCACCTGGAAGGACAACACACTGATGGCCGGCCGAACGGATGGAATAGTGAAGCTGAAGGATCTATTCAACTACGATTTCTCATCGCGCATAGCGGAGTTGAGAAAGGACGGTCCAGGGAAGCTGCAACCAGGACGGACAGACGAGAATGGAGTGAAGACAACATCTTCTTAGGGACTAAACACCAATTTCTCAGGACAATGTTCTCAAACAGCTCATAAGGAGTTGGACAATATTATAGTGCCTCAGACGGTTAGCAATTTTAAAATATTGTCTTATAATGTATGTGGACTAAGAGCCAAGGTTGGTGAAGATTATTTTTTTCATTTACTAAATAAGTATGATATAATTTTGTTATTAGAAACATTTATATCTGAACATGATGAAGAGTTTATTGTTAAGAGTCTTTCTAATTTTAAAATCGATTTTTTTAGTTTTGCTGAAAGAAATGCTAATTTTGGAAGGGCAATAGGAAGTATTATTTGTTGTGTAAATTTACAGTCATCCTTTACTAAAGAAGTTAGTTTCGTATGCAAACGTAATATAAAATTAATTGAAATTAAAAATTGGTTGGTTTTGCCAATTTATTTAAATTATAAGAAATGGGAGAACAGCTTTGAAAATTTGTGTAATTTTATTAATTCAAATTCAGAGCAAAATTTAATAATAATTGGAGATTTTAATGGCCGAATATCTAACGAACAAAATAATTCTGATATGTATAATTATATTAATGTAACTAGTACAATTAGAGTGGTCAGAAATCGAAAGACAGGATATTAAATACAAGGGGGCGTAAACTTCTAGAATTATTCCTTAATTTTGGATTAGTGGTTTTGAATGGCAGAACGCAAAGTGATGCTGAAGGAGAATTTACTTTTATTGGGAAGATGGGTAATTCTGTAATTGACCTTGCGGTTGTATCAGTGAGTTGTTTAGAAATAGTAAATGATTTTGAGGTTATAAGTCATGCAGGATCGGATCATCTACCTATTTGTGTAAATTGTAAAGTTGGTAGACTTGCAGAGAGCCAAAGGGGTGGGGATTGTATACTACCATTGTTGCCAAGAATAAAATGGACTAATTCAGATAACGTCTTGTTCGGTAAAAACATAGATAAGGAAATGTCAACCTTTGATGTCTTGAATGATAACCAGATAAATGTCAATAGCATGATTCGTTGTATCAAACAAGCAGCCCACTTTAAACCGAGTACAAATAATAACACTACGGTAAACAAAAAACAACAATGGCTTGATTTCGAATGTCTGGTATCAAGGCAGCGAGCCTTTAAACTCTTAATGCTGTTTCGCAAAACAAATTCAACTATGGTTAAAGTCGCATATTTAGAGGCAAATAAAAACTTTAAATCGTTATGCAGAACTAAGCGTAAGATACATTACAAATATGTTGTAAATAGTTTGGGGCAAGTTAAAGATGCAAAACAATTTTGGAATTCTATGAAAAGTTTTAAAAATACAAAAAGCAGATTAGCTGGAAATATTAGCTGTGTCGAATGGGTGGAGTATTTTAAAAATCTTTTGAATCCTCTTATTGTACCAAGGGATATTTCTTATACGGAACAGTATATTTTCGACAATGATCTCGACAAGCAATTCAACCAGCAAGAACTGCAAACGATTTTGGCAAAATTGAAAGATGGGAAGGCTCCAGGTTTTGACGGAGTACCGTATGATTTTTTTAAAAACGGCCCACGGTTTTTAAGTTCAAAGCTATTGGCTATTTTCAATAAAATATATATGGAAGAACGCGTTCTAGAAAGTTTTAAAAAATCTATAATTTTTCCCTTGCATAAAAAATGGGATGTCAATTGTGTGCAAAATTACAGAGGCCTGTCATTTATAGATTGTATAGCGAAAGTGTTTGCTAGTTTATTGCACAATCGATTAAACAATTGGGTACACAGTCATCAAATAATTAGTGAATTTCAAGCCGGATTTAGAAAGGGTTATTCCACCATAGATAACATATTCAACTTAACTAGTATGATTCAGTTGCAACTGTCAAAGAAGGGGGCGAAACTGTATTGTTTTTTTGTAGATTTTTACTCTGCTTTTGATACTATTGATAGAAAGGCGCTGTATTTTAAGTTATCGTGTTTGGGTGTTTCTTCTCATATGCTGAATATTATAAAAGAGCTTTACAAAGGTACAACATCGGGAGTGTGGTGTAATGTGGGCGTAACGAAATTTTTGAAACTAATATGGGTTTGAAACAAGGCTGTATTTTAAGTCCATTGCTATTCTCTTTATTTGTGAACGATTTGGCTGATATTTTAGATGGAGGATGCGATTTTGTAGGGTTTAAGGTCAGTGTTTTGTTGTATGCAGATGATATTGTTATTCTGTCCCCTACTCCTGGTAGTTTGCAGAGTATGATAAATAAACTCGAAAATTATTGTAACAAGTGGAATCTTCGGGTTAATTTAAGTAAATTTAAAATAATGGTTTTTAGGAAAGGGGGTCAGTTGTGTAGAAATGAGAAGTGGTGGTACAAAAGGCAACGGGTAGAGGTTGTCAATAAATATAAATACTTAGGTGTTATACTTACTCCATCATTGTCATGGGAAACTCAATTTAAGGACAAATCTATGGCTGCAAAATATGCTATAAACGCAATATGGCACAACCTTTTAGGTAACGAGAGGGTCCCACTTAGTACCAAGTTTACATGTTTTAATTCTATTGTGAAGGCGATTTTATGCTACAGTTCCCAGGTCTGGGGCTACAAGGAAAGCGATGAAATGGAAGGGGTATTTAGATTATTTATAAAAAGAATATTTAAGTTGCCAAATAACACCCCAAATTATGTCTTGTTTTTTTGAAAGAGGGTTTGAAAAGGTTTATTTGTATACATTGAGAATCCACCTGAATTTTCTTTAAGGGTTGTAGCTTTACTAAAGAATAGATTGGCAAACATTCTTGCTAAACAAATAATAAAAAGTGGCATTTACTGTTACCAGGAGTGGAAAGTGTTAGGATATAAATACGGGATTGATGTGGATATGAGCAATATTGATAGGCTACGGGAACAGATGCTTAGTGTTATTGAAGCGGTCAGAGTTACTTGGGAGGGAGAATGTTTACAGAGGGCAAGAAATGCGACATATCATAAACAGTACCGGGACCTTGACTTTCAACTCTGCAGTAGACTTGTTTTATTTGATAAATATGATATACAAACAATAAGTTGGATCATCAAAGCAAGGGCGGAACTTGTTGACTTAAACTATAAACCGTGGTGTAACGATAAAATATGGTTATGCTCCTTATGCAACATAAATGAAAAGGAGAAGGTTTACCATTTTATTGCTCGCTGCCCTATCCTAGCCGATATAAGAAATTTGTGCTTTTTCAAACGCAGTTTAAATAGGGGGAATTTTAACTTTTATTAAATGGGAGAAATTGGTGGAGATTGTGTAAATTCATGAAGATTGAATGGAAATTTAGATGGGAATAATAAATGAATTTAATTTTTAACTGTAACAGTACACAAAATTTTGGTTGGGAAGGGGGGTTACACCTAAGTTCTTGGAAGGATTACTGTAAATCTATTTATATATGTAAGTAATTTTAATTGTATAGCTGGTGCCAAATTAATTAGTTCTGTAGTAATTTATATTGAATATTTTGTATAATTATATGATTATATATGTATGGGTGCACTGATGGAAGGAAGGTTATATACACACAGGTCTATATGTGTAAATATATGTGACACATAGTATAATTTTTAACTATATTGTTTTGTTTATGCCAACCCAGCTGACGGTCAAAAAGACCATTGCTGTAAAGTACTCTGTAAAGAAAGAATATTATTAAGTTTATTTCATTTTATTTTATCTTCTATAATTAATTAATTGTGAATTTATTTTATATTTTGTATGGAATACATGTCAAAATAAAGTACTTTTTCTATTCTATTCTATTCTATATTCTATTCATAGTACTTTTCCCAGTCCTAAAATGTATGTTATACTGTACAGTCCTAATTGTAGTTATGCAATTAAGCAGAAAAGTGTCTTAAATTAATTCAGCAGCCTAGACAGTTACTTTTGGTAGTGTTTAACAACAAAACACATGTCATAGTACTTTTCCCAGCCTTAGGGCATTTATTGTCTGGGCATTGAAAGACAAGAAATTGAGATATTCGGCAAAATACACTGGGAAATCCTCACACTTAACAAATATCATAAACCACCTAACTTATAGAAAGGTTTTGAACCCGAACGGCCATAAAGGACCACCGGGTTTTCACTAATTGGTTCTGTTAGAAGCATGCGTTAATGACATACCTATAAATATAAGTAAATATGTTTTTTTTCACAACCACTCCCGAAATTACACGCCCTTACTACATGTAAAAAAAAGTTTGCTAATGGCCACCTTAGGATCGTCACGTTTAGGGAAACAGGTAATACAAATTTTCCCTAGGCCCTTTAGTGGAACCGACCTTATTAACCTATCTTGTTATTTGTGCTTTAGATAATAGTATTAATACATACAACTGCTATATTATAAATTGCAAATATACAGGTGCCCTCGAAATCTCTGGTCCCCTTTTGTGGATTTGTTCCTGGAATCGAGACAAACAAATTTCACAATATAAACATAGGTCAGCGGTGCTTACTTTTTCGTCTGTCTGTCTGTACGTTTTTTCACAAAAAAATCATATGTATAGAACGGTTTCACCAATTGAGTTCAAACTAGACTTGAAGTTATACCTAATAATGATCTATTATAAAAAAAATAAACGATTATATCCAATGATGCGTTTAAAAATGGCGACTGTTAAAAATGTCATACCTAACAAACTAAAAAACCATTTATTTTGTCAAAAAATTTCAATACATCTTTGTTGTTGAACTTTTCAATTTCCTATCGGAAAGTGTAATTATCAAAACAAGTGGATGAAGGATAATTGTTAAGTTAAGGATTATAACAGCACAATATGTACACACAAATATATTGTTGTGTTTACTGTGTTGGTATAAGATGCCGGGTTGAACAAACCGATTATTACACATAACTTAACTATTATCCTTCATCCGATTGTTTTGGTGGTTACACCATCCGATACGAAATGAAAAGGGCTACAAAAATAATTTGTTGAAATTTTTTGTTAAAATGTAGGCATACGGTTTTTGGGCAATTCAGGTTTTAAATTTTCAAACACCTTATTGTATATAATCGGTTATCTTGTTTAAATAGATCATTGTTAGATTAAACTTTGTGCAAAGTTTGAGCTCAATCAGTCATATAATTCTCTAGATAAAAATTATTTAGTGAAAAAACAAATTGGTGGCTATGGGGAAACAAAGCTTGTCCGGACCCATGTCTAATTGATTTTTTTTTCTCATTCTTATGTGCTGAATCATATCCTAGAATATTGCAGAGTAATTACAAAACATCCTGCATATACTTAAAAATCTTATTAAAATTATGCAAAACATCCCAATATTGTGATTACGTACGCTGTTATTATCTTTAAATTAACTGTTATCCTTCATCCGATTCTTTTGAAGTTACAACATCCGATAGGGAATTAAAAGTGCTACAAAAAGGTGTCTTGAATTTTTTTGTTAAAATGTACTGTTTTTGGGTATATTAGGTTAGAAATTTCCAAACGGTCGCCATTAGTTTTATGACACTAAGAGACATTTTTAAATATATTTTAAATGAGCCTGACGTTTTATCTTTTCGGGAAAATCATTGTTTTTAAAATTCCTTTAGACTTAAAGAAAGCGAACACTATCCCAATTCATATTGCCAACAATTAAAAATAGCGTATGCCTTTTACATTTTAGGAATCTTGATTATCTTAGTAATAACGATGCCATTTTTTAATTAAGATAATTAATATTACTACTGTTACATATTAATTGTAAACAAGTGAATGGATCAAAACAATAACGAACTTTGTCTAAGAACTGTTTCTTGTTAAATAAGAAAGTTTGTGTGTATGTATATATTGAAGCACACTTTAAGAGTGTTATATAGGTAAGGAATTTTTTTTAAAAGTAATAAATTTAAAATGGATGAGTCAGAGGTGGGAGGCACAACAAATTACCTGACGTTAAAGTTGAAGAAGTCCTGGAAAATATTTCAAAGTTTTTAAACAATAAATCGTACTATAGCTCTTCAACAACTCGAGCAGAATATTGGAGAACTCAAAAATTCCAATAACTTATTTCAATAACCTATGTATGGTCAAAGTTATAGGCTTCTTTGGCGCAGAAGGATAGCACTTTCGTAAAGGATCTTTAATTGTGGTGTCTTATATTTATTTAATTTTAGCAATAATAAATGAATTACAGTACTATAGTTATTAGTTTAGAACAAATTTGGTAATTTCCCTAGTTCACAATATTATCCTGAAAACGGAAAGATAGACAGCCAGAGTGAAGTCTATAGAGGACTTTATTTTTATTATATAGAGGAACTATATTAATCTTTGTTTTTCTAAATCTTAGGTAGTTGGTTCGAATCTAAATCTCGTTATTATTATTTTTTTTAATAAGCCTAAAGATTTCAATTTATTTAGGAAAGGCTATTTATAATACTAAATTAATTACGATTATACAAAGAAAGTACGTTTGTTGTTTTTAAGATTCGTGTTAAATAGAATAATGTTGAAAATACAATAATGAGACACCGTGAAAATAATAGAGGTTGCAGTTTTACAAGAACAGAAAAACATCCCCCCCCAGCCCACATCCAAAACAGAATCACGGACGCATGTTATTCACAATTATCATCTCATCAGAGAATAAACTATATTTCCGTTCGCACAGTTGGTTTGTTTACATGTAGGGCTATAGGTTACTCATCGACATTTGAAGAATTGTGGCAGGAAGTAGTTCTTCCTTCATTGGAACACACTGAGCATTGAGTTCAGATTTGATAAACGAATTTTTCATGTGACGTTTTACACGAGATTTGAAAATGATTTCCATTTTAAAATGTTAAAGTCGTATATATTGAAAACTTGTTAACCTTATAAAACAATTACAAGAGAGTAAAAACTTTTATTTGTTAATGACGAACAATATGGTATTTATATTTTTACTGTAGCAGTAAAAGAAAATATATTTGAACAGAAAAGGGAAAATTGCATCACAAATATTATATAATTTTAACAACAAATAAACTTGTGCTCTATAAAGTAAGAATCGGTTGACATTTGATGGTTGGAGAAGTGAGGGGTTGGTTTTGAGATTGTCTAGATAAACATTTATAGTTAGTTATAGAAATTCGAACAAACAATATTTTGTAGTAGCAAATTTTAAAAAAAATAGTAGAAATAGGCTGTGGATATCTAGTTATGACCTCATATGCTTAGTAAGGAGAGAGTACTGCAACGTTGTCACATGGTGTGTTTTTTCTACCTGCGCCCATTCACTGTTTATTTTACAGTTGGACACAATATTAATATTTGCCCGGTCGCAAATTTGACTACATTTGTATTCAGGAACTTTACAACTATATTTAAAATATTTAATAATGTTTTTAATTGATTAAAAAAATACTATTATTAGGTCTGGAATATGAAGGACAAACGTTTATTTATTGTTTACCTTATTTTTGAGGGTCACTCAAATTATAAAATCATACTATGCCACGTAATAGTCAGACTTTTTTATTTCTAGAAATGAATAGAGGTGTAAGTACGCCTTTGATAAGTTATGTTGTTTTTCAGACACAAGAACCCTTAGATGCCGAGGATCCCCCAAGAAAAAAAAACAAGTGTTATCCATTTAATTTACCTTTCTTAACGGAATTAATTCAACAAATCGGTCGGGAAGAACACCCTGGATAAATTGTATTGTTTTATATAAACTGTTGTTTCCTAAGTATTACATGGAGAGAAAATTGCACTTCACCGTCCAGTAGTACAATAAATCAATGATTTAGGCAACTCAAGACATATATGTAAGCTTAACATTCATTTCATCAACCATGATAATTGATCTGGTGATAATCACCCTGCTTTTCCAGAATTTAGAATAAATTTAGATAGTACTCAACAAAAAAACCTTTCAAAAAGGTAAAACTTTCGTAAGTATGACCTTGCGTTTTATTCCCTTTAACTTACTCAACACATTGTTACATTTTCCTTTTCCTTGTATCTGAAGTAATTTAATAAATAAGGCAGCGAAAGCATGAGAAATCATACTGGGGTGGGGGTTGTCTCTGAACACTATTCCAGTGGGCGACATATCACCCCACATTTGATTTATTAATAAATTCCTAAATACTACCATCTTGGAAAAGCAATTTTTATTAATAAACCAATAATATAAAATTTATTGAGCATATATTATATTAATAATCATTTCGAAGTTGGATTATACAAAGACTTGAATATAACTTGCATAATATCATCAACAACCATAAAATAGTATTTAGATTTGTTTAAAACGTAAGTGAGCAGTTAAAAATCGAAAATTCAATTTAAAACTTAAAATATTTCTAAAGAAGATAACATGAGCAATATTATTTTATATTTTATTTACAAGTTAAAGTTTTTTCCAGCTTCAACTACTGCATTTTCTAAGTTTAGACCTTGACTTTTATGAATAGTTATTCCATAACTATTGCAAATTGGAAATTGTTTTCTTATTATAAAAGCATTCCTCATTAATTGAAATTTAGATTCTATACGTTCTATAGAATATTGTCTTTTATTGGTAAGTTCAATTTTAATAGTGTCGACAACATTATTATTATCTCTTGTTACAGAAATAATAGTACTTATTGTACCATTAGCCAAGCCGATAGAAACATCAATATTTCGTCTTATCATAATTTTTGATACAGCTTTTATTTTAATTACTCTAGCTAATCCTGCAGTTCGTGAACTACCCGCTTCATCATTCATTAAAGACTTTATTCTTTTTTTGTGCATATTCTTCGCTCGAATTGTATCTTCGGCAACAAGCTCAATTTCCTCGGTATTAATTTTTTTTAACATAGCATCTTTAAGGTATCGCACATTTGATTGGTACCTACTTTGCCAACAGTATTTGATGGCAAAGTATTTAGAAAGTTACAAAGTTAAGATATTTCCACTTAAAAGTTTAAATACATGATTACGCATTAAGGAATATGTATAAGTAATATTTTGCGGATCATGACCAAATACTAATGAAGTGGCAAATGCTATCGCGAAAACGCCACAATCAACTCCATTAAGTTGCTGGGCTACAGAAGGAAATATAATCTTTTTCATTTTTGTTAAAATAAAATGGTTAAAGCTTTTTCAAAAAAATTTTAAAATCTGCATCTAATGTATCAGATTTTGAAGAATCATAAATATATAATAACTTAACATCGTAATAGCTACATAACCAATGTTCAGAATTAGAAAACAAAATTTGAATATTTTTTTCACCCTCAGCCATTGGTTTGATTTTTGAAAGAACTTGAAGTCTCCCGGTATGTTGAGGCTTGTAAATAGTAAACCGTAAAAGTAGGTTATGAAATCTTTCAATATGATAATCATTTAGACGTCCTCCATTTTTTATGATATTATAATCAAAATTGATCATTAAATATTGAAGATGCCAAGAAGGAATTTGAATTAAATGAAAAGGAAAGTTTTTTATAGAACGCTCTCTAAATATACGTAAGAGAAATTGTCGCATATAATTATTATCACAGTTATATCGCACATAATCTGGTCTAATACCATGTACAAGACATGTCGCAAAAGCAATTGCGAATATACCACAATCACACTCACTCTGAAGTTGAACTTCAGGCCACTTAATAGTCTTTCCAGATTGAAAATAAAATGGGTATAATTTAGCAAAACTAATCTATAAGTGACTATGATCTTTCTTTTCATTTAATGAGTCATAAATATAAATAGTTTCAGTGTCAAAAAAAACTGCACACAAAGTGACCTCTGAGCATGTCATCATCTGTTAAAGGCCGAAATAAAATTTGAATTCTAGATCTATCAGGAGAAGCGGGAGTAATCATATCATAAATTTGTAATTCTTCCATTCCTAAGAAATCAGTATTAAAACATTCTTTTATTAAATCGCTGAAGCGCTGTATATGTTCTACACCTAAATATGCATCTTTGTTAATAATAATACGTTCAAAATCTTCGTTACCAAAATCTAAAGCCACGCTAAAAATTTCTGTAGTCTTGTTTACTTTTTTTTTTCTTTCACAAAAATAATATTTCTTTTCGTAAGTATAGTATAATAAGTAAATTTCGAATAAATTCTTATTTCTTTTTGTGCAATATATATTTTTTCTTTTTAATGATACTTATATAAAATTTCATAATTTTATACTTTTATACAATTTGATACTTACGTTAAGTCTAAATAGAATACCGAAAATTTCAAAAACTACCATTATGTTAATTATTTCTTCCTGTCGCCCTTATAAAAAGGTACCTGTGAAGAAAAAATAAAAATGGTCGATAAAATACGTAAATTCTCGGGTGGGGATAAGTAAGGTAAACTACTGGTTTTCTTGTAGAAGTATATACATGCTAGAAAAAGTAATTTGTAGAATTGTGGGGTCCATTGTGTGGTGATTACACCGACAATGGGTGATGCGCGCGCAGATAGCCCCGACGAAACGGATGGAATATTATTTATTTAATTACTATTTATTATTTCGGAAGTTGTATAAATGTAAAGTTATTTAAAGTCAGTTTAGTATTTCAATATATTTTTGTAAAGATTTGACCTTCGATAAAAATAGTGTTTTAGATTGTCATTCAATCGCTTATCAGCAGATAAGATGTATGGCAGGATGCTAACAGACATAAATATCTCATGGTTCTAAGCCAAAGAAAATACGATCAACTAATTCTAATCTTTCTGCTGCCTAATTTAAAGTAATGATTACGTTCTGATTATTCAACTAAAATCACTTGCATTTATTTTTTATATTTATAGCCATGTATGTATATTTGAATTATTATGTATGTCTATATATGTATTCACAGTTATTTCGGCATAACCTTACGACAAAAACTTGTAATATTTAACCAAACAACTTTTTAACCAAACCGAGCTTTTTTTTTCCGTTCTGGGCTGTGAAAGCCACCTTCAGAGGCCTCACCGGAGTCGACCTAAAGATCTTTTGCCGCCCCAATTTCCTTCCTACACCCAACTAGTGATACCGGTCATCCTTATGAAGGAACAGATACTACCAATAGGGTTATCTAGGATGGTTTCCATCTCTTTCCCCGGCAGGCCTAGAGAGTATAGCCTGGCTCGTCCTAATGCCTCACACTCTAAAAGAATGTGTTCTGCGGACTCTTCAGCCAAACCACATTTCCTGCAAGTATTGTCTGCAGCAATCCCTATCCTGTGTAGATGTTTTCTGAGGTGACAGTGGCTCGTTAAGAGCCCAACCACCCACCTCATGTTATCCCTTCTGAGAGAGATGAGTTGTTCAGCTTGTTTCTTGCTTGATCTAAATAACCTTTTTGCAAGTCTACTAGTGGTTGAATTCGTCCAGGCCCTATTCATCCCCTCCCGTATCCACGTATCAACTGCTGCTCTGGCATGTCCATAGGAGATCCCGAACACCAGTTCCGGGCCCACGAAAGGGGATTCTGAACCTGACCTGGCTAATTCATCTGCTCTCTCATTACCATCAATACCTGAGTGGCCAGGAAACCGAGCTTACTATTTTGATGAAATTATTTTTATTTTTCATTATTTAGAAATTATACCGCGACTAATTACAACCGACACTTTTTTTATTAGCATACCTTCTTTCTTCGGCGACTTACACGAATTAACGCTGAATCCGAAATACGTTTACTAAATATTGAACAAAATTAATTTGTTTTCCCCCAAAAATTATAATACTAATTCCAAATTAAATTATGACGTTACGCATCTCTTTTATTTCTACCTAGGGTATCCCACTTAATTACTGACCTAGACTGCGTCGCTCGAGGTCAGATTATGATTTCCTTCTTTCATTTTGATTTGACCAGCATGTCAATTTACGGTGGGAGACCTATCCCGGAGGGCCCACCCTTAATATGTAACGGGAAATTAGGGGAACCTCGGGACTCACAGTCCCAAGACTGAAATCCCAAAATTTAAGACAATATTATGTATTTTTATAATATATATGTTAGCCATATGGTGAGAATCGAAGATGCGTGCGCACACATACTCGCATCCAGCGTTAATACGGGAAGCGTCGCCTGAATTTTTTGGCTGAAGAAAAAAAAAATTGTCGGTAAACCGTCAAATCAGAACTTTAACTTAATATAACTTAATAACTAGCAATTATAAGTGAAATATTATTCTTTTAATGATAAACATAAACGTTTTTCTTACATCTTATAAGTTCAAGGGGCTTTTTGAATTTAAAAACAGTAATAAACTAGAAAACTCGCGTAAAATTCAATGTATATAAGGGTGGTGGTTCGCCGGCCATACTTACATCTGGCGGCTATTGCCACCATTAATTATGTTGTTTTACGATTACGATGAGAATTTTTAGACTACGATGAGATCTAGTTCATAATAATAGGTCATTAGAAGAGTGTAGATCAATATGTAAACTGAACACCTCTACAATAGGAATATCACTTCCTTATTTTTTTATAGTCATTCTGTTCAATATGATGCGGTATTGTTAATTGTTAGTGTGAAATACATGAAAAATGTATAGTGCAGCCCGGAGTCTACACGCGAAAGACGTGGTTGGAGCGGAAGTGACGGGGGAGGGGGGGAGGTCAGTCAAAATAACAAACACCTCCAAAAAAAACGCGCGAACATCGATCTCTCAAAAAGTCGTGAATATGTCTAAGGTATAAACCCAGGCATTTGTAAGGTCGCAATATTGGTATCTTTATATCAAGCACCCAAAATGCCGCGAATGCGTTTAAAGTATAAGCCAGGCACTGGAAAGGTCGCAATAGTGGTATCTTTATATCAAGCCCCCAAAATGACGCAAATGCATTTAAAATATAAGCCAGGCACTGGAAAGGTGCTAATTGTATACACGGTATAACATTTATACTCAGGCACCCAAAAGGTGGCCTTTATGTCTGATCGTATAACCGCTCCAAGGTCAGGAATCGCCAGGCACTCAAAAGGTCTTATACATGTATATATATATATATATATATATATATATATATATAACGTACATAGAAAGATAAACAATACATCTGTAGTAATAATCATAACATTCAAAATCTATAAAAGGACAGGTTTAGGTATATATAAGGGCCAAGAAGTGGCGTAATTCCACAAAATTATGCAGAGAGGTTAGATATAATATAGACTGAAGTTGCATTTCATTATTAATTAAAATATACGATATTAACATTTATATTAATGAGAAGCCGGTGAAGTAACAATATAAACCGGTTTATTCTGAGATCATTGTTTTCCACCGAGACCTTGTCTTCATAGACGTGGGAGTCTTCAAATCGACTCATCAGAAATTTGATTCAGGAATGGAATGGTTAAATAGAAAGTCATTGTTCTGAAAAAAAAAATTGTAAAATATAGTCAAATCCTTCTTCCCTAATGAGCAAAAACTCGTAGGATTTAAGCTACTGTCAAAAGGAAATGTACATGCACGATTAAAATACATTACTATTTAATAGTGTAAGTAATGAATATAAAGATAACAAAAAATAAAGGTACATTAAGATAATATGTTTTGGAAGGCAACTCTATTTGGCATTAGAGGCATATAATAATAAAAGATAGATATATCATAAGACCTTTGTAGAAGTAAATAATTATATGTTGAAGTAAAATATTTTCCCACTTTAACTGATGTAGGTGGTGGTGCGTTGACTTGGCTAAGTTTTATAAGCACAACCACCATTAATAATAATTGAAGCTGTGTTTAACAATCTAATCGCAAACGTTAAAGAGTTTCAACGTTGTGTTTTAGTAAAGTAAAATCGCTTCATGTTGTCATTTAGGTCTTCCAAATGAATAACAACATGTGCCTAATTACGGGGTTATTGATTAATTATAACAATACTGAGGATGTAGTTTTTCGTACACGTTAAAAGCAATGACATAGTGCTATCGGTATTTATTTATCTCTATTGTATGTTTGTAAACTGTAATAACAATGTATGAAAGTGTCTGCATTGGATTGTTAAACCCAGCTTCAATGTTTAATGGTGGTTGTGCTTATAAACTCGGCCAAGTCAACGCAGCACACACCTACACCAGTACAAGTGGGGAAATATTTTACTTCAACATATAACTATTTACTTCTACAAAGTTGTTATGATAGATCTATCTTTTATTATTATATGTTTCTAGTGTCAAATAGAGTTGCCTTCCAAAAAATATCTTAATTTTCCTTTCTCTTTTGTTACATTTATATTCATTACATATACTAATAAATAATAATGTATTTTAATTGTGCATGCATATTTCCTTTTGACAGAAGCCTACATCCTACGAGTTTTAAAATTACATGTCGCCACTTCTCATAAGGGAAGAAGTGGAGGCTTTGACTATATTTTACATTTTTATTCAGAACAATAACTTCTTATATAATCATTCTAATCGTGAGCCAAATTTCTGATGAGTCGACTTGAAGACTACACCCACGTTAATGAAAAACAGGATCTCGGTGGAAAACAATGATCTCAGAATAAACCTCTTTACATTGTTACTTCACCGGCTTCTCATCTATGTAAATGTTATTTGCATACATTTTTATTAGTAACGAAATGCAATTTCGATCTATATTGTATCTAATCTCTCTGCAGAATTATGTCGAATTACGCCACTTCTAGACTCTTATATCTAACTAAACCTGGCCTTTTATAGATTTTGAATATCATGATTATTACTATAGATGTATTGTTTATCTTTCTATGTACGTTATATATTACCAAATAAAATATAACATCATATTCCATGTTAATTGCAAAAATAAAATAATTTAAAAAATATCAATTACTATTGACTGAACCTATTCATGAATCGGATTCATAATGCATAAGATAAGGAAAATCAGATAATAAACATGTTGAAATTCAATTTATCTTAGCAACATGGTTAGGACTTAAGGATGTGTATGAGTTCACTTCTACTTATGGTACGAGTATTTAATTATTTTTTGCAAATATTTCCCAAATACATTTTGAGTAAGTATTTCTCAAATAAGTATTTTTGTGGGAATGAAGACTCCCAGGCGTCTGTCGCCTGACAATCCCTCTCTACAGCCCAAAGAAGTAAGCAGATTTTACTCACATCTCGTAATTAAACAAGTTTTGGTCAGTTCTTGAGCATTTTTCCCTACTTTGCAGTGGGTTGGATTCCAACTGTCAAGTCTCTTCTCATATATGATCGTGAAGTCTTTGTTGATCTCATCAAAACGTTTAAACCTGAGTGTAGGGCATTCAGTTGGTACCAACGTGCGTGGGTCATTGCAAGAATGATACTATTCTGTATACTCTGTAACAACAGCCTATTCAATTGCTTTGTATTCATAAATGTACTCAATTTTTATCTCTTATAATTTTGTTTATAATAGTTATTATTATTATTATATTAATTACATCCTATTATTATTATTTCATATTTTTATTGATCGTATTATTTGTATGTCATATGGTAAACAGGAAAAGCAGTACTTTGAAGTAAGTATCCAACTGGAATCTTTGCCAAAATATCCAGTACAATTTTTCATACTTTAGATGAATCAAGTTGCAAGTACTTCAGTTCGCTTCTACTTATGGTACGAATATTTAATTATTTTTATAATTAATAGACCTTATTGACATTGTCTGATTTATTGTTGGAATGTTAGGTTTAGAATGAGTTTGAATTTTTGTGTTTATTTTAAATTATTTTTAATTTGTTTTTTAATTGTTATTAAACAGTTAAAATAATTATTTTAACTAAATTATGTCGTTTCGAACATTAAGCACATTGAGTAATTTGATGCGCTTATTCATTTGCGGAGTGCACTATTCTAATGCCAGCGACGTGTAGTGTTTCTTCTCATCGAGATAATAATATGTTTTTGATGGACTTAGTAATGAATTACCCAAGAGTTTCAATTACGTTGGAATGAAACTAACTCACGAATACCCTAATAGTGTTAGGGTTGGATGATAACAAGTATTGATCAAGAGAGACCTAATAGGAAAGACAAAGAACTAACATAAGATGGTGTAGATTCAGATAAGTCACTTGAGATTTCTAAACCCGATTTCATAGCCGCTCAGACAGCTGTGAGGGAATGTAGCCACATATACAAGTCCAATGACATCACCAAATAAAAAAAAAAAAACTATCCAAATAAAGGATTAATCATTTTATGCTTTATAAAGTGCATGTAGTTGCTCTTTCTGAGTATATTTAGCCGGACTATATGGACTTTTGAAATTAGAGTTAGAATACATACCTCTTATTCTCACTGTCTGATTAACCACCACTGTTCATATGAGTCACCACATCTTCTTGCCAGAAATTTGAAATCGAAACGTATCAATCACTACATCACGAAAACTTTTAAACGATTTTCACGATTGTTTACACAAAATTAAAATTCAAGAACCTTTCGAATTATAAAATTTTTATTTTTATTTTTGACCTTGAATAAATATTTTAAATACAAGACGACGAAATCAATACTAAGCCTATGAGAAGTGAACATTTCAATAGATTACTTCATGTGTCTGAATTGTTAATTTTATGAAATAAAACTTTAGTTTTTGGACTTAATATTTGACTGACAATTAATTTTTAATTTGAAATTAATATAAATTGAGTAAAACACTTTGTCAACGTCAGTGTATTGCATTTGATAAGAACGTACATTAGACCGGATTGTACTAACTTTTAAAAGATGTGATAGATGCAAGAACACTGGATGCTTTTAAAAACTCTCCTTTACTAGAAATACATAGTTAATTACGAGCTAGGTCAGATGTTTTAATTACAATTTTTTTAACTTTTTATAATAATTTCGCTGTATAATTGGTTATAATTTTTATCATTGGGCTAAACTTAATTGATTGCTTTTGTGTAAACTAGGTAATATTCTTTTCTATATAAGTTTTGCATTGATTCTCAATTTATATTCAGTTCTCATTCAATTTCAATAAATAAATACTTAAATTTCCCTTGTGGCATTACTGAAAAGTCGATTTAATTGTCCATATTTTTTAAGATGTTAAACTTCCAAATATTGTTAAACTTCGCCACGTGGTCACTTTCTGCCACGGTTGATATCATTGTTGTAAGTTCTCTTGGGTTAGTGGTACAAGTAAAAACTAAAAATGACGGGTTAGTCATTAAACCTTGTCTTGCTGGTATTTTCTTACTGTATTGAATGTATGATCGATTATTGATACTGTGTGTATGTGTTAGCAGTTATTATTTACTTTTATACAACTGAGACATAAAACAAAATGGCTTCTGTACAATGTTGCTATACAACTTATTTGATTCTTCAGTTTAGAATTATATGTGGAAATAATATTATTAGATGAATAATGACTACGCATCCAGTGCCATTATTTTTATAGTTGGTACAAAACAATCTCGTTCCAAACTTCTCTGGATAGACGTATATCTTATCTTTTATTGCAGACCTCTGTTCTTCTATTTTTGAAGCTCTTAATACCGCTTCAACTAGCTACTAAAACTGTAATGTGAGTTGTGTTTCTAAAAGTGCTTTACTCAGGACATTTATTCTAGTAATATCTTGGTGAGGACTTTCTGTGTACTGTACTTAGACTTGAGCTTCAATGGGGTGTTGTGGTATCATTTTGCTGCATATCTGAGCACTGTGCAATAACTGGAAACACAAAAGTAGACGTTGTAACAAAGGAAGCTACACGCCAGTTGTCAAGTTATTCAACCTTTTAAGGCAGGTGACGTTTAATATGTAATAAAAGACGCACTTATTGACAAATGAACAACTGTAGTGTCTAATAAATTAAGGGAAGTGAAAGATACTGGTGGAGAACGTAAATTCGTGTCGAAAGAGAGTAATCCTGCCTTCCCGTTGGACATTCCATGATTAGTCACTCATTTCTGATAGAACATGACAATCCTTAGCTACGTTTAATATCTAATAAAAGACGCACTTATTGACAAATGAACAACTGTAGTGTCTAATAAATTAAGGGAAGTGAAAGATACTGGTGGAGAACGTAAATTCGTGTCGATAGAGAGTAATCCTGCCTTCCCGTTGGACATTCCATGATTAGTCACTCATTTCTGATAGAACATGACAATCCTTAGCTACGTTTAATATCTAATAAAAGACGCACTTATTGACAAATGAACAACTGTAGTGTCTAATAAATTAAGGGAAGTGTATTGAATTACTCTATTGAATGTAATATCAATTGTTGATACTGTGTGTATGTGTTAGCAGTTATTATTTACTTTTATACAACTGAGACATAAAACGGCTTCTGTACAATGTTGCAATACAACTTACTGGTGGAGAACGTAAATTCGTGTCGAAAGAAAGTAATACTGCCTTCCCGTTGGTCATTCCATGATTAGTCATTCATTTCTGATAGAACATGACAATCCTCAGCTACGTTTAATCTGTTAAGCCATTCTAAAGGGTAAACATATACTGTGTTATTTTGAGAAGTGTGCTTATATTTTATGTCTTTTACAGTTAATTATATTCAGATAATGTTGTAAAATAATTCTGAAATCCTTCATCTTGTTTTGCCCTTCAAGTATCGCCTAAATGTTTTTCATAGTATACAAAATAATAAGATTTAGTATCACAGAGTTACTTACAGTTCTGATAGATTGTATATTGTTGCATATTGATTTGATCAAAGTCAACATTAGTTAATTATTTCTATTGTTGTTATTTTTATTTACATTATATATTTTTTTGTTTAGTTTTTAGGTTTAGTGTAAAGGCTATGATTACCACAATAGTTACCCCCCCCCCCTTCTTCTCCCATTACCTTGGGACGGCCGTTAGAATCTCTATAATCATTTAACGATAAACCTTAAGATATCCAATAAATTCATTATAAAGGATATTAGGTTTTATGTATAATCCAGTTTTTAAAAGAAAATTCTTATTTTACTCGAAGTAATGTATAAAATATAACTGTATTTTACAGGTATATAAACCAATATTTAAAAGCAAGAAGTTGCAAGATAATGAAAGATTATATGTGATATGTGTACAATCAAAAGTAGGCTACATGTTTATTTGTAAACTACGTCATAAACTATTGCGTTGTAAGAATGTTATACACATTGCAGCTAAAGGAGACTTTGTTAGAAGGATGTGATAGTTCAAAACGGACATTGCGGAATACATATTAATAAAAAAACGTCCCTGCCTAATGAAAAGGTAGTGTCATTTATTTTAGCATTCCTTTGATATCTCCAAGAAAATTACCCGCCCTCTACAATGATAAAACGTTTGATAATATACGTAAATTTGAGTACGATTTACTTACTGCCTCATCAGATTATTCTAGATTTTTATATGAGGAGAAGGGGGACGTATGGGTTTTTAGGAGAAAAGAATTCCAATGAATTGTTATCAGGACATTGTAGTTATTGTTTTCTAGATGGGCGACCTATACTCTATTTAAATAGGACTTCAAATGAATATGAAAGATTAGAATAAATGTATTAAAAAGTAGTTTGTAAACATTTTCAAATTCCTTGTTTCAAATAAATTGTCTTTTATATTTAAGCACAATTCTTATTTATGATGCCTTCTTAAAATGACTTCGGGACACTTGGTATGAACACATTATTGAAGGGAATAGTGGTTATTTAGAATATATAATGTAATATTTATTTTTATTACATAAAAGTTTAAGTAAGTATATTTTAATAAATTTTAAATTTATAATTTTTAGTCCCCAATCAGGGTTATTTTAACTAGGAAAACTTATATAGGTATTTAGGAGAAACGTTATTATAAGATTAATTATTCTGTATATTTTAAAATTTGCCATTTAACAGAAGAAACACAGTGATAACTTTGAAAAATCTACTTTTCTTTTTATATAAGACTTCGAAACAAATGTTTTAATTTAACAAAAAGAGTTGGTCTTCATGATAGTTATTCTTGATTTTTTAAATTTTAAGTTTAAGTGTTTAGGATTAATTTATTGGTTTTATAAAATTTAGTTATTCTGAAAGTCGTTGAAAGAAAATAATCACTAAAAACAATACTTGATTAATAATGCGATGGAGTAACAGTTGTACCCCATATTTGAATGAAAACAACATTTTTTTTTTCGAATTAAGCAGAAAGGAAGGAAAATTAATGAAGTTCCAAAACAAGGACATGTCTTTCGACATTTTGACTTCGGCAAAGAATTTCAACCTTTACGATAAATTAAATGATTGAAATATAGGAAGTGCAAAACAAATTATGTATAACTGTTGAAATACAGTAGAGTTAGTACATTATGATGTTTACTTTACTTGACCATGGAGAACATGAAACAGAGTTTATTAATTTATTGTACAATGTTTGTAACTATAATAAACAGATGTGGACAAACTTTGGTCTTAAGTGCAATAAGACATCGGACATACTTTTCTCTTAAATAAAAACAAACAAACATACAGCAGTGACTAAAGGAGTTTTCGTTTCCAAGAAAAGGACTATTGACTTTTTTACTGAGGAAATCATGATCAATGAGTTCAAATTATGTGATTTATTTATTTTTCGTGAAGGTAAAAACTCCATTGATAATAACTGTGAATGAATATAATAAAAATGCGAAGCCGAAAATTCATTGGAAATAACAACGTACCCTGATAACACGGTTTGGTTGGTTTTCTCAAAAAAGCTTTCAACATTTTACGAAAACCTAAGTGGAGATAACTGTGTCTTCAGATTACATCACTCACAATGTGGCTTCATTGAAATTTCTTTGAAAGGCAATATTTTCAAAATGATTTTCCGATGATTACAAGATTAAAATATTGAATATGTAGACACTAAATAATTAAACAAGATATCAAATAACGGCTTATATAATGAAGATACAATAGTAACGAAGTTACTTTGAAGAGTAATATGTAAATATTTTCCATTATTTTGTTAAGGAACTAGTTTTAAACGAAATATATTTTATTTTGAACATCTCTTATTTATATTTTGTTATTTATTATTATTTGCACAAATATGATATTTTCTATGTACAATAAATTGAAAACTATTTGAAACCGATATTTATAGGCTTTAAGATTCCTATTACTTTATGCAGTCGTATGAAATTGAGTGAAGTGCAAATAAAATATAAATACAGGATGAGTGTATGTCTGGAGATGACGTTGCATGTATTTCACCGAGCTATTGGAATGGAAGGCAAAACAAAAGTACTGTGTAATTAATTAAAGAAAGGAACCCTTCAACTACTACTACATTATTTACAGAATACAATAATATATATGTTTTAAAACGCAGGGGCGTGACTTTATACTTATTCCTCAGTCTTCTAAAATCCTTGATCAAAATACTTAATAATGCAAGAAATAATAAATACTGGTACCATAAGTAGAAGCGAAGTCATACACGACCTTAAGTAATAACCATGTTGCCAAGATAAACTAATTTTTAACATGTTTGATATTTGATATTGCTTGTACTATGCATTATGAAAACTATTCATGAATAGATTCAGTTATTAATAATTCATATTTTATAAATTATTTTATATTTAAAATTAACATGGAACATGATGTTATATATATTTTGTTACTATATATAACGTACATAGAAAGATAAACAATACATCTATAGTAATAATCATAACATTCAAAATCTATAAAAGGCCAGGTTTAGGTATATATAAGGGCCTAGAAGTTGCGTAATTGCACAAAATTATGCAGAGAGGCTAGTAATATAGACTGAAGTTGCATTACATTATTAATTAAAATATACGATATTAACATTTATATTAATGAGAAGCCGGTGAAGTAACAATATAAAGCGGTTTATCCTGAGATCATTGTTTTCCACCGAGACCTTGTCTAGATAGACGTGGGAGTCTTCAAATCGACTCATCAGAAATTTGACCCAGGAATGGAATGGTTAAATTGAAAGTCATTGTTCTGAAAAAAATTGTAAAATATAGTAAAATCCTTCTTCCCAAATGAGCAAAAACTCGTAGGATTTAAGCTACTGTCAAAAGGAAATAACATGCACAATTAAAATACATTACTACTTAATAGTATAAGTAATGAATATAAAGATAACAAAAAATAAAGGTATATTAAGATATGTTTTGGAAGGCAACTCTATTTGGCATTAGAGGCATATAATAATAAAAGATAGATATATCATAAGCCCTTTTGTAGAAGTAAATATTTATATGTTGAAGTAAAATATTTTCCCACTTTAACTGATGTAGGTGGTGGTGCGTTGACTTGGCCAAGTTTTATAAGCACAACCACCATTAATAATAATTGAAGCTGTGTTTAACAATCTAATCGAAAACGTTAAAGAGTTTCAACGTTGTGTTTTAGTAAAGTAAAATCGCTTCATGTTGTCATTTAGGTCTTCCAAATGAATAACAACAACATGTGCCTAATTACATACTTAATGATTAATTATAACAATACTGAGGATGTAGTTTTTCGTACACGTTAAAAGCAATGACATTTCGTTATCGGTATTTATTTATCTCTATTGTATGTTTGTGAACTGTAATAACAATGTATGAAATTGTCTGCATTGGACTGTTAAACCCAGCTTCAATGTTTAATGGTGGTTGAGCTTATAAACTCGGCCAAGTCAACGCACCACACTCCTACAAAACACCAGTACAAGTGGGGAAATATTTTACTTCAACATATAATTATTTACTTCTACAAAGTTGTTATGATAGATCTATCTTTTATTAATATATGTTTCTAGTGTCAAATAGAGTTGCCTTCCAAAAAATATCTTAATTTTCCTTTCTCTTTTGTTACATTTATATTCATTACATATACTAATAAATAATAATGTATTTTAATTGTGCATGCATATTTCCTTTTGACAGAAGCCTACATCCTACGAGTTTTAAAATTACATGTCGTTACTTCTCATAAGGGAAGAAGTGGAGGCTTTGACTATATTTTACATTTTTATTCAAAACAATAACTTCTTAAATAATCATTCTAATAGTGAGCCAAATTTCTGATGAGTCGACTTGAAGACTACACCCACGTTAATGAAAAACAGGATCTCGGTGGAAAACAATGATCTCAGAATAAACCTCTTTACATTGTTACTTCACCGGCTTCTCATCTATGTAAATGTTATTTGCATACATTTTTATTTGTAACGAAATGCAATTTCGATCTATATTGTATCTAATATCTCTGCAGAATTACGTCGAATTACGCCACTTCTAGACTCTTATATCTAACTAAACCTGGCCTTTTATAGATTTTTAATGTGATGATTATTACTATAGATGTATTGTTTATCTTCCTATGTACGTTATATATATTATCAAATAAAATATAACATCATGTTCCATGTTAATTTTAAATATAAAATAATTTATAAATTATCGTATATTATTGACTGAACTTATTTATGAATAGGTTTCGTAATTCATAGTACAAAGAATACCGCATATTAAACATGTTGAAAATCAGTTTATCTTAGCAAAATATTAAGACTTAAGGTCGTGTATGAGATCGCTTCTACTTATGTACGAGTATTTAATTATTTTTATAATTAATAGACTTTATTCACATTGTCTGGTTTTTTGTTGGAATGTTAGGTTTAGAATGAGTATGAATATTTGTGTTTATTTTAAATATTTTTTAGTTTGTTTTTAATTGTAATTACGCAGTTAAAATATTTATTTTAACTAAATCATATCGTTTCGAACATTAAGCACATTGATTAATTTGATGCGCCTATTCAGTTGCGGAGTGCACTATTCTAATGCCAGAGACGTGTAGTGTTTCTTCTCCTTGAGATAATATGTTTTTGATGAATTACCCAAGAGTATTAATTACGTTGGAATAAATATTTGTGGCAACGTTTTTGAGGAATCAGTCTATAGGCCATATTAAAATATTTTTAAAGAGCCCAGTTATATCTTTCAGTAAACTTCTTGTTCCTCACTGGGTACTACAATTAGACTGATGATGTACGTTTTATAAAAGAACTAACTGTTAGGTGTGTATAAAAAAATGGAGTTGTATAATTATGAGATGGAAGGACCTGTAGCGTGTTATTTTATCCTGATTATGATATTCTTGAGATAAAGGAAAATGTATATATTTGTTGTCAAGAACGTTGTTTGTGTAAAGCTGTTGTCAATTGTATGGCTTCAGTTATGCAACTGCTTACAACGATTATTGCACTTGAAACGATGACTTAAATATATCCAACTGGCAGTGGATGTACACAAGATGAAATGTAATATGCATCATCAGCAAAGGTTCACAGAAACACAAAGTAACGAAGCATAGCGTTACGTGAAGAAGGCACAGTAATTTCAAAGGATTGCGATATTGGACAAGGCGTGGAGAGCAATATTTAAACGGAAATATGAAACATTCTTTTGTGTAAGTATGAACTTATTAGGTAGTATATCGTAGCAGAACTTAGAGGCCCTCCTGCTAAATGCAGTTAAAGGTTTTCTCGATTTGAAGGAACACACGAGTTTTGTGAATGTATTGTTGAGCACTTTAAAGAGTTGAAGTAGTGTAGAACGCCTGTTATGAAGGCTGAAATACTAATGCCGTATGATGTCTTTAAGGTTATTAGTTGGGCGTTGATCATGTTTTATATTCTTTAGAGATACGGGAAAGACAAAATATAAGTGAGAAATTATGTGAAAATAGAACTGATTCTTTTAGTTTTGAACAATTATTTAGCTCCTTTTTAGAAGATGGGAAGCCGTTTTGGCTGTTAATCTATCGCTCGTTTTGTTTAGATAACTGATTCAAGATGATTTTTTATTATTACGAATATTATTATTTTATTTGGACGCCATTCTGAAATCGTCGTTGGGATACAAGTTTATTAGGAATCCCAATGAGACCTTTTGTTTTTTACTAGTGTCCGGATATGTTAATGGATATTTATATGGTCTGAAACATCGATTAACATGGACATAAAAGCTAATGGATAAATCATAATTGATAAATCGTTTGTAAATTTCAGTCATGTTTACACGTAAACTCTGGAGAAATAGTTCTATGATACGACGCAATTATATCCGGATTACCCTCTCGACACAACAGATATTCAACTAGTTTCAGAGACAATATTGACTGTCCAGCTTCACACAAATTGTTTAGTAAACTCATTATGTTTACAGGAGTATTGTATATTCTGTCTGTTATGTGGTGTTTTGGGAATTTAACTTAGTGAGATGAGAATGGTTTCATCAGATTATTTATTTTCCAAGAGACGATAAGTAATATGTCAATGCAACTTTTAATGTTCAGGTCGGACACAAAACAACATGGAAATATGTTTCTTACATAAGCATTGACCTATCAATAATAACGATGTGTTAGGAATATAATATTCTTTGTGACCTAAATATATTAAGTAAAACATGTGGACAATTTTTAATTATTGGTTAAAAACACTACTACTTCCACAACAACCAAAGGCAACAAAAGATATGGTTTTAATTATTAAGTCGTTATTTTACTTTGTTATGTCTACACGTATTTTGTAGCACTCACACAAAAGAGGATAGGTCATATAGATCCCATTAGATAGCAGGAGTAAAGCTTTAAAGGTAAAAACCTTCATCAAATTTTGAAAAATGAAGAAAAGACACTTTCATATATTGTCATTACAGTTCACAAATATATAATAGAGATAAATAAACACTGGTAGCGCGATGTCATTGATTTTAACAAATAAAAACTAATTTTTAAAACTATAATATTATATTGAGAGCGAATACCTATAAAACGTCCACGGTTTGCAGCGTGGAAAAAAACTGACCTGTAGGATCGTTCTTTTCGTTCTTGGACTGACGTTACCCAATCGAATACAAGACTATGGCGAGCGTTGATTGGACATTAAACCCAATTTGACTCTGTAATTCTTTTTAATGCAGAAAGAAAATATAAGGATAAATACCGAACAATGTTACAATAGGCTTAGTAATATAGTAACAAATATGTAAACTAACTTCCCTATGACTTGTATACTATTAATTGTGAATAACGCATGAGTACTATACAACAATAAAATTTACAACCAGCGAGCTTAACACACTATAATGTATAGAGGATTGAGACGAGGACAAAAAACTACATCCTCAGTATTGTTATAATTAATCATTAAGCCCATAATAAGGTACATGTTGTATTTATTCATTTGGAAGACCTAAATGACAACATGAAAAGATTTTACAAAACCACAACGTTGAAACTCTTTAACGGTTGCGATCTTTCTCAATTTAATTTTTACATGAATGTATATTGTTTATAACATATGTAGTATTTTTTAAATTGTAGAATAATCCATATATTCTATATGGTAGGACCACCATTGTCCATGAGTTTTCTCAAAAAAGCTTTCAACATTTTACGAAAACCTAAGTGGACATAACTGTGTCATCAGCTTACATCACTCACAATGTGGCTTCATTGAAATTTCTTTGAGAGGCAATATTTCCAAAGTGATTTTCCGATGATTACAAGATTAAAATATTGAATATGTAGACACTGAATAATCAAACAAGATATCATATAACGGCTTATATAATTAAGGTACAATAGTAATGAAGTTACTTTGAAGAGTAATATGTAAATTATTATTTTCAATTATTTTGTTAAGGAACTAGTTTTAAACAAAATATATTTGATTTTGAACATCTCTTATTTTTATTTTGGTTTTTATTATTATTTGCACAAATATGATATTTTGTATGTACAATAAATTGAAAACTATTTAAAACGGATATTTATAGGCTTTAAGATGCCAATTACATTATACTATCTATGAAACTACGTGAAGTGCAAATAAAATATAAATACAGGATCAGTGAATGTCTATTCTATCACACCGAGCTATTGGAATGGAAAGCAAAACAAAAGTACTGTGTAATTAATTAAAAAAAGGAACCCTTCAACTACCACTACATTATTTACAGAATACCATAATATATATGTTTTGAAACGCAGGGTCGTGGCTTTATACTTATTCCTCAGTCTAGTAAAATCCTTGCTCAAAATACTTGATAATGCAAAAAAAAAATTAGATACTGGTACCATAAGTAGAAGCGAAGTCAAACACGACCTTAACTCCTAACCATGTTGCTAAGATAAACTAATTTTTAACATGTTTGATATGTGATATTGCTTGTACTATGCATTATGAAAACTATTCATTAAAAGATTCAGTTATTAATAATTCATATTTTATAAATTATTTTATATTTAAAATTAACATGGAACATGATGTTACATTTTTTTGGGTAATATAATTATATAACTTACATAGGAAGATAAAAAATACATCATAGTAATAATAATGACATTCAAAATCTATAAAAGGCCAGGTTTAGGTATATATAAGGGCCTAGAAGTGGCGTAATTCCACAAAATTATGCAGAGAGGTTAGATATAATATAGACTGCAGTTGCATTTCATTATTAATTAAAATATACGATATTAACATTTATATTAATGAGAAGCCGGTGAAGTAACAATATAAAGCGGTTTATCCTGAGATCATTGTTTTCCACCGAGACCTTGTCTAGATAGACGTGGGAGTCTTCAAATCGACTCATCAGAAATTTGACTCAGGAATGGAATGATTATATAGAAAGTCATTGTTCTGAAAAAAAAATTGTAAAATATAGTCAAATCCTTCTTCCCTAATGAGTAAAAACTCGTAGGATTTTAGCTACTGTCAAAAGGAAATGTACATGCACAATTAGAATACATTACTACTTAATAGTATAAGTAATGAATATAAAGATAACAAAAAATAAAGGTACATTAAGATATGTTTTGGAAGGCAACTCTATTTGGCATTAGAGGCATATAATAATAAAAGATAGATATATCATAAGACCTTTATAGAAGTAAATAATTATATGTTGAAGTAAAATATTTTCCCACTTTAACTGATGTAGGTGGTGGTGCGTTGACTTGGCCAAGTTTTATAAGCCCAACCACCATTAATAATAATTGAAGCTGTGTTTAACAATCTAATCGCAAACGTTAAAGAGTTTCAACGTTGTGTTTTAGTAAAGTAAAATCGCTTCATGTTGTCATTTAGGTCTTCCAAATGAATAACAACAACATGTGCCTAATTACGGGCTTAATGATTAGTTATAACAATACTGAGGATGTAGTTTTTCGTACACGTTCAAAGCAATGACAACGTGCTATCGGTATTTATTTATCTCTATTGTATGTTTGTGAACTGTAATAACAATGTATGAAAGTGTCTGCATTGGATTGTTAAACCCAGCTTCAATGTTTAATGGTGGTTGTGCTTTTAAACTCGGCCAAGTCAACGCACCACACACCTACACCAGTACAAGTGGGCAAATATTTTACTTCAACATATAATTATTTACTTCTAGAAAGGTCTTATGATAGATCAATCTTTTATTATTATATGCCTATAATGTCAAATAGAGTTGCCTTCCAAAAAATATCTTAATTTTCCATTCTCTTTTGTTACATTTATATTCATTACTTATACTAATAAATAATAATGTATTTTATTTGTGCATGTATATTTCCTTTTGACAGAAGCCTACGTCCTACGAGTTTTAAAATTACATGTCGCCACTTCTCATAAGGGAAGAAGTGGAGGATTTGACTATATTTTACATTTTTATTCAGAACAATAACTTCTTATATAATCATTCTAATCGTGAGCCAAATTTCTGATGAGTCGACTTGAAGACTACACCCACGTTTATGAAAAACAGGATCTCGGTGGAAAACAATGATCTCAGAATAAACATCTTTACATTGTTACTTCACCGGCTACTCATCGATGTAAATGTTAATTGCATACATTTTTATTAGTAACGAAATGCAATTTCGATCTATATTGTATCTAACCTCTCTGGAGAATTATGTTGAATTACGCCACTTCTAGACTTTTATATCTAACTAAACCTGGCCTTTTATAGATTTTGAATGTCATGATTATTACTATAGATGTATTGTTTATATTCTTATGTACGTTATATATAGTACCAAATAAAATATAACATCATGTTCCATGTTAATTTTAAAATGAAAATAATTTATAAATTATCATTTATTATTGACTGAACTTATTTATGAATAGGTTTCGTAATTTATAAGATAAGGAATACCACATATTAAACATGTTGAAAATCAGTTTATCTTAGCAAAATATTAGGACTTAAGGTCGTGTATGAGATCGCTTCTACTTATGTACGAGTATTTAATTATTTTTATAATGAATAGACTTTATTCACAACGTCTGGTTTTTTGTTGGAATGTTAGGTTTAGAATGAGTATAAATATTTGTGTTTATTTTAAATATTTTTTAGTTAGTTTTTAATTGTAATTACACAGTTAAAATAATTTTTTAAATTATATTATATCGTTTCGAACATTAACCACATTGATTAATTTGATGCGCCTATTCAGTTGCGGAGTGCACTATTCTAATGCCAGCGACGTGTAGTGTTTCTTCTCCTTGAGATAATATGTTTTTGATGAATTACCCAAGAGTATTAATTACGTTGGAATAATTATTTGTGGCAACGTTTTTGAGGAATCAGTCTATGGGTCATATTAAAATATTTTTAAAGAGTCCAGTTATATCTTTCAGTAAACTAGTGGTTCCTCACTGGGTACTACAATAAGACTGATGATGTACGTTTTATAAAAGAACTGTTTGGTGTTGATAAAAAAAGGAAGTTGTATATTTATGAGATGGAAGGACCTGTAGCGTGTTATTTTAGCCGGTTTATGATATTCTTGAGATGAAGAAAAAGGATATTTGTTGTCAAGAACGTTGTTTGTGTAAAGCTGTTGTCAATTGAATGGTTTCAGTTTTGCCACTGCTTACAACGATTATGCACTTGAAGCAATGACTTAAATATATCCAACTGGTAGTGGATGTACACAAGCTGACATGTAATATGCATCATCAGCAAAGGTTCACAGAAACAAAATTAACGAAGCATAGCGTTACGTGAAGAAGGAACAGTAATTTCAAAGGATTGCGATATTGGACGAGGCGTGGAGAGCATAATTTAAACGCCTTTACATTAATTTAAACGCATAATTTGAACATTCTTTTGTGTAAGTATGAACTTATTAGGTAGTATATCGTAGCAGAACTTAAAGGCCCTCCTGCTAAATGCAGTTAAAGGTTTTGTCGATTTGAAGGAACACACTAGTTTTGTGAATGTATTGTTGAGCACTTTAAAGAGTTGAAGTAGTGTAGAACGCCTGTTATGAAGGCTGAAATACTAATGCCGTATGATGTCTTTAAGGTTATTAGTTGGGTGTTGATCATGTTTTATATTCTTTTGAGATACGGGAAAGACAAAATATAAGTGAGAAATTATGTGAAAATAGAACTGATTCTTTTAGTTTTGAACAATTATTTGGCTCCTTTTTATGAAGATGGGAAGCCGTTTCGGCTGTTAATCTATCGCTCGTTTTGTTTAGATAACTAACTGATTCAAGATGATTTTTTATTGTTACGAATATTATTATTTTATTTGGACGCCCTTCTGAAATCGTCGTTGGGATACAAGTTCATTAGGAATACAAATGTAAACTTTTTTTTTTACTAGTGTCCGGATTTGTTAATGAGTATTTATATAATCTGAAACATCGATTAACATGGACATAAAAGCTAATGGATAAATCATAATTGATAAATCGTTTGTAAATTTCAGTCATGTTTACACGTAAACTCTGGAGAAATAGTTCTATGATACGACGCAATTATATCCGGATTACCCTCTCGACAAAACAGATATTCAACTAGTTTCAGAAAAAAATATTGACTGTCCAGCTTCACACAAATTGTTTAGCAAACTCATTATGTTTACAGGAGTACTGAATATTCTGTCTATGTATGTGGTGTTTTGGGAATTTAACTTAGTGAGATGAGAATGGTTTCATCAGATTATTTGTTTTCCAAGAGACGATAAGTAATATGTCAATGCAACTTTTAATGTTCAGGTCAGATACAAAACAATATGGAAATATGTTTCTTACATGAGTATTGACCTATCAATAATAACGAAGTGTAAGGAATTTAATATTCTTTGTGACCTAAATATATTTAAGTTAAACACGTGGACAATTTTTAATTATTGGTTAAAAAACACTACTACTTCCACAACAACCAAACGCAACAAAAGATATGGTTTTAATTACTAAGTCGTTATTTTACTTTGTTACATCTACACGCATTTTGTAGCACTGACACAAAAGAGGATATGTCATATAGATCCTCAAAAGAGGAAAATAACATTAAATAAATAAAACTAACTCACGAATACCCTAATAGTATTATGGTGTGATGATAACAAGTATTGATCAAGAGAGACCTAATAGGAAAGAATAAGAATTAACATAAAGTCACTTGAGATTTCCAAACCCGATTTTACCGCCGCTCGACAGCTGTGAGGGAATGTAGCCACATATACAAGTCCAAAGACATCACCAAATATCAAAAAAGAAACTATCCAAAGAAAGGATTTATCATTTTATGCTTTATAAAGTGCACGTAGTTGCTCTTTCTGAGTATATTTAGCCGGACTATATGGACTATTGAAATTAGAGTTAGAGTACATACCTCTCATTCTCAATGTCTGATTAACCAGACTAGAGCACTGATATGATGAGTCACCACATCTTCTTGCCAGAAATTTGAAATCGAAATGTATCAAACACTACATCTCGAAAACTTTCAAATTACAAATACAATTTTTTTAAATTTTGACTTTGAATAAATATTTTAAATACAAGACGACGAAATCAACAAACCTAGGAAACAGTAATCTTATGAGAAGTGAACATTTCATGTGTCTGAATTGTTAATTTTATGAAATGAAACTTTAGTTTTTGGACTTAATATTTGACATACAATTAATTGTTAATTTGAAATTAATATAAATTGAGTAAAACACTTTGTCAACGTCAGTGTATATCATTTGATAACAACGTACATTAGACCGGATTGTACTAACTTTTTAAAGATGTGATAGATGCAAGAACACTGGATGATTTAAAAAACTCTCCTTTACTAGAAATACATAGTTAATTACGAGCTAGGTCAGATATTTTAATTACAATTTTTTAAACTTTCTATAATAATTTCGCTGTATAATTGGTTATATTTTTTCTCATTGGGCTAAACTTAATTGATTGCTTTTGTGAAAACTAGGTAATATTATTTTCTATATAAGTTTTGCATTGATTCTCAATTTATATTCAGTTCTCATTCAATTTCAATAAATAAATACTTAAATTTCCCTTTTGGCATTACTGAAAAGTCGATTTGATTGTCCATATTTTTTCAAATATTGTTAAACTTAGCCACGTGGTCATTTGTTGCCACGGTTGATATCATTGTTGTTAATTCTCTTGGGTTAGTGGTACAAGTAAAAACTAAAGATGATTGGTTAGTCATTAAACCTTGTCTTGCTGGTATTTTCTTACTGTATTGAATGTATTATCAATTATTGAAACTGTGTGTATGTGTTAGCAGTTATTATTTACTTTTATACAAATGAGACATAAAAAGAAATGGCTTCTGTACAATGTTGCAATACAACTTATTTAATTCTTCAGTTTAGAATCATATATGTGGAAATAATATTATTAGATGAATAATGACTACGCATTATTTTTATAGTTGGTACTAAACAATCTAGACGGTTCTCTGGATAGACATATACTCTTCTCTTCTAGTGTTTTTATTGCAGAACTCTATTTTTAAAGCTCTTAATACCGCTTCACCTAGCTACTATAACTATATTGTGAGCTGTGTTTCTAAAAGTGCTTTATTCAGGACATTTATTCTAATAATATCTTGGTGAGGACTTTCAGTGTACTGTACTAAGACAACAGCTGCAATGGGGTGTTATGGTATCATTTTGCTGCATATCTGAGCACTGTGCAATAACTGGAAACACAAAAGTAGACGTAGTAAAGGAAGCTGCACGCCAGTTGTCAAGTTATTCAACGTTTTAATTCAGGTGACGTTTAATATCTAATAAAAGACGCACTTATTGACAAATGAACAACTGTAGTGTCTAATAAAGATACTGTTTGTTGGTGGGGAACGTAAATTTGTGTCGAAAGAAAGTAATACTGTCTATCCGTTGGTCATTCCATGATTAGTCACTCATTTATGATAGAACATGACAATCCTCAGCTACGTTTAATCTGTCAAGCCATTCTGAAGGGTAAACATATACTGTGTTATTTTGAGAGGTGTGCTTTTATTTTATGTCTTTCACAGTTAATTATATTCAGATAATGTTGGGCAATATTTTTGAAATCGTTGATCGGGTATTGCTCTTCAAGTATCGCCTAAATGGTTTTGATAATACAGTACATAAAATAATAAGATTTAGTATCACAGAGCTACTTACAGCTATGATAAGTTGGTATGTTGATATGATTTGATCAAAGTCAACATTAGTTAATTATTTTTACTGTTGTTATTTTTATTTACATTATATATTATTGTTGTTTAGTTTTTAGGTTTAGTGTTAAGGCTATGATTACCACGATAGCTACCCCCCCCCCCCTTCTTCTTCCATCACCTTGGGACGGCCGTTAGAATCTCTATAATCATTTTAAGAAAAACCTTAAGATATCCAATAAATTCATTATAAAGGATATTATGTTTTATGTATAATCCAGTTTTTAAAAGAAAATTCTTATTTTACTCGAAGTAATGTATAAAATAAAATATACCTGTATTTTACAGGTATATAAACCAATATTTAAAAGCAAGAAGTTGCAAGATAATGAAAGATTATAATTATTATATGTGATATGTGTACAATCAAAAGTAGGCTACATGTTTATTTGTAAACTACGTCATAATCTATTGCGTTGTAAGAATGTTAATACACATTGCAGCTAACGGAGACTTCGTTAGAAGGATGTGATAGTTCAAAACTGACATTGCAGAATACATATTAAAAAAAAGTCCCTGCCTAATGAAAAGGTAGTGCCATTTATTTTAGCATTCCTTTGATATCTCCAAGAAAATTACCAACCCTCTACAATGATAAAACGTTTAATAATATACGTAAATTTGAGTATGAATTACTTACTGCCTCATCAGATTACACTAGATTTTTATATAGAGAGAAAGGGGACGTAAGAGTTTTATGAGAAACGAATTTATGAGAAAACGAATTTTTATCAGGATATTGTAGTCATTGTTTCTAGATGGGCAACCTATACTCTATTTAAATAGGACGTTAAATGGATTTTAAAGATTAGAACAAATGTATTAATAGTTTGTAAACATTTTCAAATTCTTTGTTTCAAATAAATTGTTTTTTATATTTACCACACAATTCTTATTTATGATGCCTTCTTAAAATGACTTCTGGACACTTGGTATGTTAACATTATTGAAGGTAATTGTCTTTATATAGAAAATAAAATGTAATATTTATTTTTATTACATACAATTTTAAGTAAGTATATTTTAATAACTTTTAAATTTATAATTTTTTTCCCCAATCAGGGTTAACTAGGAAAAACTTATATAGGTATTTAAGAGAAACGTGTTTATAACATTATTCTGTATATTTTAAAATTTGCCTTTTAACAGAAGAAACACAGTGATAACTTTGAAAAATCTACTTTTCTTTTTAAATAAGACTTCGACACAAATGTATTTATTTAACAAAAAGAGTTGGTATTCATGATGGTTATTCTTGATTTTTTAAATTTTAGGTTTGCTGTTTTAGGATTAATTTATTGGTTTTTATAAAGTTTAGTTATTTTGAAAGTCGTTAAAAGAAAATAATCACTAAAAACCATACTTGATAATTAATGCAATGAAGTAACAGTTGAACAGCATATTTGAATGAAAACTACATTTTTCCTTTCGAATTAAGCAGAAAAGAAGAAAAACTGATGATGATCCGAAACAAAGGCATATCTTTTCGACATTTTGACCTCGGCATAGAATTTCAACATTTACGATAAATTAAATGACTGAAATAAAGAAAGTGCAAAACAAATTATGTATAACTGTTGAAATACAGTAGAGTTAGTGAAGGATGACGTTTACTTTACTTGACCATGGAGAACATGAAATAGAGTTTATTAATTATTGTATACTTTTTGTAACTATAATAAACAGATGTACACAAACTTTGGTCTTAAGTGCAATGAGACATCGGACATACTTTTCTCTTAAATAAAAACAAACAAACATACAGCAGCGACTAAGGAAGTTTTCGTTTCCAAGAAAAGGAATATCAACTTTTTTACTGAGGAACTCATGATCAATGAGTTCAAATGGTGTGATTTATTTATTTTTCGTGAAGGTAAAACTCCATTGATAAAAACTGTGAATGAATTTAATAAAAATGCGAAGCCGAAAATTCATTGGAAATAACAACGTAGCCTGAATAACACGGTTTGGATTGTTTTCTCAAAAAAGCTTTCATTATTTTACGAAAACCTAAGTGGACATAACTGTGTCATCAGCTTACATCACTCACAATGTGGCTTCATTGAAATTTCTTTGAGAGGCAATATATCCAAAATGATTTTCCGTTGATTACAAGATTAAAATATTGAGTATGTAGACACTGAATAATTATACAAGATATATTAAATAACGGCTTATATAATGATGATACAATAGTAATGAAGTTACTTTGAAGAGTAATATGTAAATATTTTCCATTATTTTGTTAAGGAACTAGTTTTAAACTTAATATATTTGATTTTGAACATCTCTTATTTTTATTTGGGTTTTTATTATTATTTGCACGAATATGATATTTTCTATGTACAATAAATTGAAAACTATTTGAAACGGATATTTATAGGCTTTAAAATACCAATTACTTTATACTATCTATGAAATTATGTGAAGTGCAAATAAAATATAAATACAGGATCAGTGTATGTCTATTCTATCACACCGAGCTATTGGAATGGAAGGCAAAACAAAAGCACACTGTGTAATTAATTAAAGAAAGGAACCCTTGAACTACTACTACATTATTTACAGAATACCATAATATACATGTTGTAAAACGCAGGGGCGTGACTTTAAAATTATTCCTAAGTCTAGTAAAATCCTTACTCAAAATACTTAATAATGCTAGAAATAATTAAATACTGGTACCATAAGTAGAAGCGAAGTCATACACGACCTTAAGTCCTAACCATGTTGCTAAGATAAACTGATTTCCAACATGTTTCATATGTGATATTGCTTGTACTATGCATTATGAAAATAATTCATGAATGGGTTCAGTCATTAATACTTGATATTTTATAAATTATTTTTATTTAAATATAACATCGCACATGATGTTATATTTTATTTGGTAATATATATAACGTACATAGAAAGATAAACAATACATCTATAGTAATAATCATGACATTCAAAATCTATAAAATGACAGTGAGAGGTGAGATACGATATAGATCGAAATTGCATTTCGTTACTAATAAACATGTATGCAAATAACATTTACATCGATGAGAAGCCGGTGAAGTAACAATATAAAGCGGTTTATTCTGAGATCATTGTTTTCCACCGAGACCTTGCCTTCATAGACGTGGGAGTCTTCAAATCGACTCATCAGAAATTTGACTCAGGAATGGAATGGTTTAATAAAAAGTCATTGTTCTGAAAAAAATTTTAAAATATTAGTAAAATCCTTCTTCCATAATGAGCAAAAACTCGTAGGATTTAAGCTACTGTCAAAAGGAAATATACATGCACAATTAAAATACATTACTACCTAATAGTATAAGTAACGAATATAAAGATAACAAAAAATAAAGGTACATTAGGATATGTTTTGGAAGGCAACTCTATTTGGCATTAGAGGCATATAATAATAAAAGATAGATATATCATATATAACGTCACAAATTCCATCATAAAAAGTTAGCCTAAAATAAACGACACCAAAACAAAGCAAAGTTCAATGACCCACAAAGCCAACCAAGAAACCGACACTAAAATATCAGCTGATAGGCCTAAACAATTTACGAAAGTAATACACAAGGAAAAACATCATCAATAACTAAATTAACTATGTCAAAACCAATTCACACCCCAAGAATTCACCCAAATACATATAGAAATGGATATTATCAAATATAATTCTCAAATATAGAATAAAGCCTAGACAGAGCCTTGTAACATGAAAACCTATAACCTCACATCTAAACAAACACATTGAAACCAATTCCATAATACTATCACAAACACTACACCATAAATTAATATAAGCACTACACATATATATATAGCCTCAGTAAACAACTATTCTTTATTTTAATCATCAGAAGATAGCATATACAATATATGAAGGTAAAACGCATTCCCTATGAACGCCATGTTTTTGTTAGTACAACTAGATCAAAGAAACGACTATCACAATCGAAATTAATAAAATCAAATAAAAATAAATAATAAGTCACAATATCTGTTAGAATAGTAAAACAACCCTTAAAGTAAATTTAAGAACATAAATAATAACCGTAAGACCCAAATGTTATATAATTAGAATTAGAACTAGGACTACTTGAGCCATAGATATAAGTACGTCATTCTGTTGGAACGGGAAATTATACAATTAACAATAAAATCAGTAAACTCATTTAAGAATCGGCAATGTAAATATGAATAAATATTATCACGAGACCAAAGGCAAAAAAGACATAAAGTAATATCAAAATTATAATTTATTCAAGTCAAGAACATCAAATTGTACAAAACGAGAGAATATTATTTGAGTAACCAAGGGAACGGAAGAACAGTGCATGCTGGGAACCGCGGCAACAATTCAATTCCAAAACCGAAGCCAAAAATTCATTCCAATCCAAGACTTCAGAGCCCAAAGATGAAAATTTCTATTCGTAATTTTAAAAGTGATGCCGTCAAGTTTTAGTATGTTAAAACAGTATAAACAGTGGTAAATTCAGTGCTAAATCACACAGAGAGTGGTATCCTCTGTAAATTCAAACATAATAAAGTCCAGAAATTCTTAATATTGAAGATAAACTTTAACAAATTTTACAATTCATAAGCCTATTTCAAAAAAGAACACCGATCCTAAATCTCAATTTTTCTTAACTGTAACTTCACAAAATGCGTTAAAAACAGTTTGTTCATGTCTGGTCGAGTGCCTGCCCCGAGAAAATAATAAATATTAATTACTAATATTTATAAAAGAACTTTGTAATTCTATGATAAAGATATATGTAATGAACCCAAACCTAGAGCTAGCCTGGAATAATTTAACTTTGTAATTAAAGACAATTTAACCTTGTTGTGTTATTAAAAGAACTCAAAAGCAAATATTATTAATGTTTAACAAGAAATAATTTACTAAAAGAAAATATTTATAATTTAAATGAATAAACAAATGAATTTATATAACTGAAATTATCTGCATTATTGTCAACTTATTTAGTCATAGTTGAAGACTAGTTGTAGATATTTCAAATAAATTTTAATAAAATAACTTCACTATTTCGGATTTTATAATAAAGATAAAATATTTTATAACATATAAGAAAAGAATTATGTTATAAATGGCGCCGCAACGATTAGGGCATGAACAAACTGAGAATTCAACAGAATGACTTAGGTTAAGTAAATATATTATATAAGTAAATTGAAATTAAATTTAAGACAACAATTTAGAAATAAGGATTCATTCAACTTTAATTATAAGATTGAACAAATTTAATAGCCTAGAATAAGATATGTATTAGAATTAAGATTAGCCTAATTTCAATTTAGTAATTTATCTATTTAAACTCAAAAACATATACCAAAATCAAAAATAATAATTTAAAATGGACGCTAACCAAGAAGAAAGTAGCAAATACAACCTTAGGCCTAAAATTAATCCCACCGGAAAAGCCAAGGAAGGGAAATTGAAAACCTTTAGAAAGACTATTGATGCCAATGACACTGAACTAAATGTTAGGCCTAGTCAAATAGAGGTTATGGAGCAGAGTAGTGCTAGTAGTGTCCAAGAAACAGAACCAAATGTCCCTACGTTATTAGAACAAATGACGCTGTTAATTAACAATCTACAGATTAACATCGACCATAAATTTAAACAAAATCAAAATGAATTAGAGAAGCAATTAGAGAACCAATTAGAAAATAAATTTAAACAAAATCAGGAAAAACTAGAATTAAAAATGATTCAAAATGAATCCAATTTGAAGGAAACTTTTGAAATAGTCCAGAAAGAAATTACTAATTTAAAGGAATGTTTGGCAATACAGATAGCTATAGTAGAAACTCAATTTACAGATAAATTAATTGAAATGGAACAAGTTGTGACAGAGAACAACCAAAGAATAGACAACCTAGAAAGTAGATTAGATTCCACAATCAGTAATCAGAGTTTAAATGAGTACCTAGACCTACAGAAGGCCACAATTGAGAAGCAATTGTTACAAAATAAAAATAATGTGATCCATGAGGTAAAAGCTATGATTGCTGAACTACCGAAATCAAATATCGAAAATGCCATACCATCCCATATAAACGTAACTTGTGGAGGTAATAGTCAAGAAATCAACAATTTAACTAATCCGACACTTCCTAAATTTAACGGAAGACAGAATAATCCAAATGATTATCTGGATAGATTAACAAGATACTACGAGAGGTTAACTTGTCGACAAATCAACCAGATCGGATACAACAGAGACTGTCTATTCGACATAATCGACAACAGTTTAGAGGGTAGTGCTGCTCGGTGGTGGCAATTAATAAAAGGCGATACTACAAATTTCCAGCAATTCTGCAAAGAATTCCTATCCAAGTTTTGGAATAGGGATGTTCAAAAAGGAACTAGGCAAAAACTTGAACTCGAACAATATCGTTTAGGAGGAAAACTCACTCGAAGTGAATACTTCATTGACAGGGTATTAATAATGAAGTCGATGACTCCCCAACCACCGGAGGAAGACATCATCGCAACCCTAGTAGAACATTTTGACCAACGCATACAGGATGCGCAAAGAGTACAAAATATAAGTACAATAAAGGAATTTGCTGACCTTCTTCAAAGAGAAGATACGGAAGAGGCAAACTCGGAAATTAGGAGACGTAATAATACAAGCCCGAGAGGAACACAAAATCCCACCAACAACAGACCATTTAGACATTACCAAACAAATACTAACTACAACCAACCACAAAAACCACCCTTTAGGAATTATCAATCCCAAAACGAGTTCAGAAAGAACAGAGAACACCCTTATAAAAGTCAAAATAGCTACAGACCCAATCAGAGGCCCACCAACGGTTATGGCCAACATTATACAAACAATTATAATCAAAACCGAAACTATAACCAGAAAACCAACTACGATAGACAACCAGAACCCATAAGGACTGAGTTCAAATACAGACAACCACAACAAGACCAAGAACGATATTATCAACAAAAAGGCCCATACCAAGAGCGAAGAGAGGTTAGGTATCCTACAAACGAGCAAAGAATGGTATGTCAAGCTATAGCAATGAATACTAAACCACCGACACTAGAGAAGCCAATACAAATGCCTCAGGAGGAATGTAACCAAGAGTTAAACTCCAACGCACTGGCCTAGACCAAACTTCGAATAACAACCAAGGCTGTACAGGCAATAGCGAGAGATATCTGCGAGAAAAACCTGAACACTCTAAGTCAGTGCCAACAAATTTTACAAAAATCGGAACAGAGCCACAAAAAGAAACCAAATCATACTATAATGATTACAACATCTCAAACCTTTATTACGATAGAGAATTTCTATTAAATGAAGACAATGACAATAGTCCAGATCAAACCAACTGTAAGTGTCCAGAAATAACTATAAATTTAAATGGTATATCCACAAATACGTTAGTAGATACGGGAAGCAGTATATCCTGTATTTCTGATAACTGGTTCCAGGTAAACAAGAACAATTTAGGTCATTTTGAACAGTTGCCAGTGAATAACACATTCATCACCACTGCGTTGAACAATAAATCGAAACGAATTTCACACATTGTGCTATTAAAAGCCCAAATAAAACATATCGAGTTTGATATCCAATGTATAATTGTCCCCAACCTTATTAAAGATTGCATAATGGGAATAGACGCAATACGTATGCTAAAAATGGAAATAAATTTCAAGATTAATACAATTACTATAATGAGTAAGGATAATAGAATATTAATAATGAAGTTCGATAGCGAAAGTAATGAGTCAGCAGGATGCAAAATAATAAAATACGACGACAATGAATATAGAATAAATAACAATAATCAAACTCAAAATCATAATAATAACAACAACAGTGAAATAAACGATCTAATTAAAGACAACGATAAACTCAACAAAATAGAAAAGGACCTAATAATCAACCTAATTAAACAAAACAATATAGTATTTTCAGACAAACCTGGACGTTGCAACATGTACCAACACCATATCAGGGTAGACAATCCAGAACATTATAGAGCCCAAAGTTATCCAATACCCATAAATTTACAGGATGAAGTAGAGAGAAAATTAAATGACATGCTCGAGGACAATATAATTGAGGAATCAAACAGCCCATTTGTAAACCCTATTATAATTGTCAAGAAGAAGACTGGCGATCTCCGTATATGTCTAGACATGAGACGTATAAACGCACTAATTACCCCCGACTATGAATGTAACAGAAGCATTAATGAGCTATTAGCTAAAGCTACAAATTCCAACTGGCTGACTACATTAGATCTTACCTCTTCATACTGGCAGATTGAGCTAGAACCACAATCTAGACAGTATACAGCATTTCAATTTCGAGGCAAAGTGTATCAATATGTTGTAACACCTTTTGGCCTATCCACTTCACAAGCTGCCCTAGTAAGAGCACTAGACAAAGTATTCAAGAACACGATAGAAAACTTTTCTTTAGTCTACATTGATGATATATGTGTTATATCACCTGATTTCAATTCACACTTACAACACTTAGAATATGTATTTAGAAAACTTGCAGATGCAAAGATGACAATAAAACTGTCTAAATCAATCTTTTGTCGAGATAGAGTTCCTTTCTTAGGGTACTATTTAACCACTACTGGTCTAGAACCAGATTCAGAAAAGATTAAATGTTTTCAAGACTTTCCATCACCCACCACTAGGAAAGAACTCAAACGGTTCCTAGGAGGTATCAACTATTACAACAAATTCGTAGACAAATATGCAAAAACTGTACAACCTTTAATGAGATTGACTTCTAAGAAAGTAAAATTTATTTGGACTTCTAATAAAGAGAAACACTTCCTAGAAATTAAAAACTTATTTCTAAAAACAAATGTATTGAACCATCCTATGCCAAACCAACCCTACTACCTACAGACAGACAGTTCAGACTTTGCGATAGGAGGACATTTATTCCAAATTGACAGCCAGAACAACAAAAGGGCTATCCTATTTATATCCAAAACATTGAAGAAATTCGAGATCAGATACACCACTACAGAAAAGGAGTTGCTAGCAGTCGTCTACTGCATACAAAAAGTCAGACATTACATTTTAAACGCAAAATTAACGATCATTACTGATCATAAAGCATTGACATTTTTGAAAACATGCAAATTGTTAAATGGTAGATTAACTAGATGGATACTTGCATTACAAGATCACCAATTTGAAATTGTACATTGTAAAGGAGTGGATAACACAATAGCTTACCTACTCAGCAGAGTCAGAACAGATGAGAATCAACAGAACTCATTGACAACCACACCAGAATTAATAGTCGCAAATTTAGAAAGAGAACACAATTTAGAACTTTTAGAAAACCTTCGAAATTTAATACAATTACAACAAAACGATCCAACTCTCAAACAGATATATCTCCAAATTAAAAATTCAAACACTACAGAACATAATAGATTTAGAATAAATGACGACATACTATACCAGAAACATCACAACAATTGGTTAATTACAATACCCCAATCACTTGTCAATACTTTAATCTCAGAATGCCATAAATTTTATCTACACTGTGGAGCAAGGAAATGCCTGCAAATTTTACAAAAGGATTTCATATTTAAAGATATGGCTAGGAAAATTAGACAATTAATAGGAACCTGCGACACCTGCCAAAAATGCAAACACAGTAACCATCCTCTCTATGGAGAGACTAGTGGAGTCAAATCTGAAGGAAAAGGAGATCTAATCGCAATCGATTTGATTGGTCCTTTACCAAAAAGTCGAGGTGGTGTCCAATATATCTTCATCATTCTGGATACATTCACAAAATTTGTCCAATTATACAATCTAAAGAGAGCCACATCACAGGCAGTAATAGACAGAATGTTCAAAGAATACATACCCACATACGGAAAACCTAAGAAAATCTTAACTGACCATGGTACTCAATTCAAAAGTAGAATTTGGATTCAAAAACTAGAAGAGAATCAAATAAGACACATACTAAATCCAGTATACCACCCCATCTCAAACATGGCAGAACGTCCTATAAAAGAAGTCAAACGCTGTCTCAGGACATATTGTGCTCAAAATCACAGAAGTTGGTCAAACTACATAAGTACCATAAACAGTTTCCTAAACGAAATACAACATGAAACCACTGGTTTCACTCCTAATGAATTACAACTAAACAAATGTGATATCAGATTCTGGGAAAAGGTAATACAAAACCCTTTCAAAATGCAAATCCCCATTCAACAAAAGTTAGAATTAACAAAATCTCGAATAAAAACCACACAAGCCAAAAGAGCAGAGAAATTAAATGCAAAACATAAGATAACGATACTCAAGGAAAATGATTTAGTACTAGTAAAGTCATTTCCCCAATCCAGTATGGGATATGGTGAAACAGCAAAATTGTTCACAATATATGTTGGACCATTAAAAATATTGAAGAAAATGGGAAAAGCCATTTACTCCCTAATCTATGATAATGGAAAAACCTATGGACCATATCACATATCTCTCCTACGTCGTTACAAAATTGCCTTGCCTGTACAGACCTCCGACGAACCAACCTAATCGACATAAAGTTAGGTGCAACGATATAAACAATGTACTTCAATATAAAACAAGTGTTCACCATAAACAATATGACTATCCATTTATATATAATTCCCTATATATGTATATCCCCCATAAACAAAGTGCTTAAATATAAAAAATGTGACTATCTATATGTATGTTCCCCATCAACAATGTATTTTTACTACAAACAAAGTGGTCCCTCATAAACAGTATTTTTCCCACAACCCACACAACTTATCCCCCCATAAACAGTGAATTATCACAAATATTTATATGTTAAAATATATGTATATCTCCATGAATAGTGAACCCATATAAAAACAGTGAAATAAAAATGAACAGTATCACAAAATATGTATTTATGTAAAAGTGTCTCCGAAATGTGTATCCCCCATGTCCAATGGACATTCCTTAGTATGAACTATATGTCATATGACAACTATATGTTTCCCACCCCAATGATAAAACATGTGTCCCCAACTATAAAGTGTTACCCAAATGATAAACTATGTATAACCCCATGAACCATGAATTATGATATAAAATATCAATTAATTAGGTATATGTAGCCTAATATTAGAATAAGATCCATATGATCCAATTGTTATTTTATTCAATTTGTTAAACCAATTCAAAATCAACTTATAAAATAAGTAAGGATAACCTATAATTCCATAAGAATAAGTGTTCAATGTATGTTATGTTATGTTATATTATGTTATATATGTTATTTTACAATGTAATTTGTTAGTTATAAATTTATTTATTGTTCAGTAAACTTCACAAAAACAAATTTAAAGGGCATTTATAACGTCACAAATTCCATCATAAAAAGTTAGCCTAAAATAAACGACACCAAAACAAAGCAAAGTTCAATGACCCACAAAGCCAACCAAGAAACCGACACTAAAATATCAGCTGATAGGCCTAAACAATTTACGAAAGTAATACACAAGGAAAAACATCATCAATAACTAAATTAACTATGTCAAAACCAATTCACACCCCAAGAATTCACCCAAATACATATAGAAATGGATATTATCAAATATAATTCTCAAATATAGAATAAAGCCTAGACAGAGCCTTGTAACATGAAAACCTATAACCTCACATCTAAACAAACACATTGAAACCAATTCCATAATACTATCACAAACACTACACCATAAATTAATATAAGCACTACACATATATATATAGCCTCAGTAAACAACTATTCTTTATTTTAATCATCAGAAGATAGCATATACAATATATGAAGGTAAAACGCATTCCCTATGAACGCCATGTTTTTGTTAGTACAACTAGATCAAAGAAACGACTATCACAATCGAAATTAATAAAATCAAATAAAAATAAATAATAAGTCACAATATCTGTTAGAATAGTAAAACAACCCTTAAAGTAAATTTAAGAACATAAATAATAACCGTAAGACCCAAATGTTATATAATTAGAATTAGAACTAGGACTACTTGAGCCATAGATATAAGTACGTCATTCTGTTGGAACGGGAAATTATACAATTAACAATAAAATCAGTAAACTCATTTAAGAATCGGCAATGTAAATATGAATAAATATTATCACGAGACCAAAGGCAAAAAAGACATAAAGTAATATCAAAATTATAATTTATTCAAGTCAAGAACATCAAATTGTACAAAACGAGAGAATATTATTTGAGTAACCAAGGGAACGGAAGAACAGTGCATGCTGGGAACCGCTGCAACAATTCAATTCCAAAACCGAAGCCAAAAATTCATTCCAATCCAAGACTTCAGAGCCCAAAGATGAAAATTTCTATTCGTAATTTTAAAAGTGATGCCGTCAAGTTTTAGTATGTTAAAACAGTATAAACAGTGGTAAATTCAGTGCTAAATCACACAGAGAGTGGTATCCTCTGTAAATTCAAACATAATAAAGTCCAGAAATTCTTAATATTGAAGATAAACTTTAACAAATTTTACAATTCATAAGCCTATTTCAAAAAAGAACACCGATCCTAAATCTCAATTTTTCTTAACTGTAACTTCACAAAATGCGTTAAAAACAGTTTGTTCATGTCTGGTCGAGTGCCTGCCCCGAGAAAATAATAAATATTAATTACTAATATTTATAAAAGAACTTTGTAATTCTATGATAAAGATATATGTAATGAACCCAAACCTAGAGCTAGCCTGGAATAATTTAACTTTGTAATTAAAGACAATTTAACCTTGTTGTGTTATTAAAAGAACTCAAAAGCAAATATTATTAATGTTTAACAAGAAATAATTTACTAAAAGAAAATATTTATAATTTAAATGAATAAACAAATGAATTTATATAACTGAAATTATCTGCATTATTGTCAACTTATTTAGTCATAGTTGAAGACTAGTTGTAGATATTTCAAATAAATTTTAATAAAATAACTTCACTATTTCGGATTTTATAATAAAGATAAAATATTTTATAACATATAAGAAAAGAATTATGTTATACATAAGACCTTTGTAGAAGTAAATAATTATATGTTGAAGTAAAATAGGCTGATGAGCCGCCACACAAGAGTAGAGGTGCTGGCTTGGTCCTTAGAAAGGCCTTTTACTAGGGTGACGGTCTTTGGATGTCCCTGCCGCAGTGCCCTGCTGATCCGGCGCTGTACTCTCCGGACAGCTCTCCGTTGCTGGTTGTGTCGCCTCCCCGACATCAAGCCAGGGGTCCGCCGGGTAACCACTACCCTACTATCTTTCCCTATCGGGAGGCGGTATAGTGGTTGCTCGCCGGGTTTCCCCTACTTAGCTGTTTCCCTGTCGGGAGGCGAGTTAGGAAGGTGAGGTGATCGAATTATACGCCGTACAAGAGTTAGGCAATGAATCGTCTTCTGTCCCTTTGGTCACCTTCTGCTGGTGGCGAATGTTTGAGTTCGAGTCCTGGTGGTGAGCTCGAGGAGCTGTGTCGAAGTGTCTTGTCTAGTCTCCTAAGAGAGCTAGAAGAAGAGTGTGTTGGTCTGGACGTCTCTAAGAAGAGAGTCAGATGAGGAGTGTCTGTCTTAGTCTCTCGGGTGAGAGACTGAAGAAGAAGTGTGTGTTGGTTAGGAAAACGTCTGGTTTTATACGTTTTCCTGTAGTCGAACAATGGAGAAGCCATTGTGCGACTTTCTCTATTCTGCGATCCAATCACAGGCCGGCTAGAGGCGTGGGTGGCTTAGCGTGCTGTGATTGGGTCGGAGAATCTGAAGTGTATGTGTTCGGCGAGAGACCGTCCGCGGCCTCTCGCGAGTTGAGTCTGGACCAATCACGAGCTGCCCTTTACTGTTCGACAGTAAGGGAGATGTAGGTGTTTGTTTGGCCCAGAGTTTCCGGCACAGAGGTCCGGGAGAAGTTCGGGGAAGTGTTCTCAGCGTTTGGTGTGACCAAATGCTGAGAAATGTTGGATTGAGTGAGTCGGGTAAATCAGTTCCAATGTAAAGGGCGATGGCAAGTCCCCCCTCACTTGTGGAACTGATTTACCCTAGAGAGTTGTTCCGATGTTGTGAGAGTTTAGATGGGTGTGTGTGCAGTATACCAGCAGAGAAAGGTTACCCAAAGAAAACAAAATAACGTGTATTTATTGGTTCATAACTTATAGCTAACAATACAGAGTGAAAATTTACAATTTTTATTAAGGTTGGTTTTCAAAACCAAAGTTTTACATATATAATTAATTAGAACATGATTCAAGTTTTTCAAAAACAAAGATACAAAATATTCATGGTATATAGATACAAGTTTATGGGTTTTTCAAAAACCAATTTAGTAGAAAGCAAAGACAGGCAATTTATTCTAACATAATAATAGGCGTACATATAATTTTCAAAATTTACATACATACAAAGGAGAAAGAATATTAGATATGACAAGTATAATGGCGGATTTTTCAAAAATCACATATTACATAAATATAGGAGAAAACAAAAATATTTTAAATATACAGCAGAGTTTATACACAGTTTTTATTGTCTATATGATATTGTCTTAGCCCGTGGGCATAGTTCGGGGCGGGAGATGGGGAAACACACAACACAAAAAAAAAACACAAATTGTTTATATGATACAGACAGAAAATTACAAAATTGTTTATATATAGGAAAAAAAAGAGATACAGTTATTTATTGTTTATATTTGGGGGGGGGGGTGGTCGTCGCGGCACTACACTCACTTGGTTGCTGTGATGACGGCGGGGCTGGCTTTTGGGCTTCCTCAAGTCTGCGGCGTGGTCTCGGAAAGCCGTGAGTTCTCCTTGTTGGTAGATGTCGCAGCTTAGGATGCCTTAGGTAGGTGTAGTTTCTGGTGTCGTGCTGATCTGTGAGCGGTGGTGGATCATATCGGCAACGGTGTTGTCTAGGAGGAGGAAGTCCAGGTGGCGGGTCGGTCCAAGTCAGGGTCCGACGTCGTTCCCTACCGAAGGTGAGACTGCCGCCGGCGAAGTCGACGTTGGCGTGTTGATCGGTCAGCCAGGGTGAGCCCAGGATGGCGGCTTCCGCTAACTGATCGGCGACCAGGAACTCGGCGTCGTGGTGGTGGTCCATGACCTTGATCGGGAGTCTGATGCGTCCGCGGATCTGAAGGCTGGAACCATCGTTGGCCGTTCGGGCAGTCTGCTTCTCCTTCTGGAAGTTCGCGAAGTCTTTTGGTGACACCTGGTCTGTCCTCACGAAATTTCTATTGGCTCCCGTGTCGAGAAGAGTGGCGACAGGTCGGTCGCCAATAGAAATTGGTATGCGAGGCAGGGCGCTAGTAATGGTAGGCGAGGCGGGTAGGTCGGGTACAGTTAGGGTTTGGGTTGTCGAAGGGTGAGGAGTCTGTGATAGGAGGTGCGGTATTAAGTCAATGAGGGAACAGTTCGGGACGTCGTGGTGCTTGACGGTCTCCATTTTCTCCGGCTTGTCTTGTCGAGTCTTCAAGACGGGACAGTCGCGGTGAAAATGGTAGTCAGGGCAGTAGCGACACTTGGGGTCCCTGGCTGGTGGTGGTGCTGGTCTGGCTGCTGCAGGCTGGATGGCTGGGCGGTACTTCTCCTCTCGAACTGGTCTGGCGGTTGTGGTCTGGTTCTCTTCAGTGAGGTCCCTCTCTATGGCGCGGGCTACGTCCATGAGCTGCTCGGTCGTGGTGAGGTGGCTGCCCCTGAGTCTTGACCTTAGGCTGGGCAACAGCAGTTCCATGAAGGTCTGTAGGCGGGTCTCCTCGATGGCCTGGGGTTGTAGTCGCCGCATAAGTCGTGTTTTCCTCAGCAGGAAGGAATCCACTGGCTCGTTCTGGTTTTGCTTACGGCCATAGAGCTCGGCCTGTAGTTCCGCCACAACCGCTGGGGAGTCGAAGCGGGCTCGTAGTCTCTCTGAAAACTCCTTCCAGTCCAGTCCAGCTTTGCTGTACAGCTGGTACCATTGTTCAGCGGTGCCTTGGAGCTGGGCTGCGGTGGTCTTGGTCCATTGATTGGCCGGGGTTCTACGCTGGGTCAAGATGTCTTCGGCTTGGCGAAGAAACTCCTCCGGGTCGTCGGCACCATCTCCGGAGAAATCCGGCATTGGAGCTGTATTTGTCTGTTGGGTGTTAGATAACATCTGTAACATAGCTTGCAAAATATTAGGGTCAGGTGTGTGTGAAGGTGGGTCAGGTGGTGGAGGGGGATTGGTGGTACAATTCGGACAAGTGTATGTAGCAGCAGGGATCTCCACTTCAGGCCATCCTACGCAGACATGGTGACGGTGTAGTCCACAACGGCAGCAGGTGGTGAAGAGTCTGCTCTGGCTGCTGCAGTCTTCGTCGGCGCAGGTCTTAGTCTGAGTTCTCAGGGTCGGAGCCATCTCTGCTGGTGGTGAAATCGGTTGATTATGGGCGCCACTGGGTTTTGTCGCACTCCCAGAAGTGTGGTGTAGAGTCGGGGTGAAGGTCCTTTCCTCTTCGGAGCAATTCGAGTCCCACGTTGCGGCCGCCAAATGACGTAGAGTCCTGGGAGAAGAGCTCGAGAATATGGTGATGGTGGGGGAAGTAGGCTGTTTAGCCGGGCGAGGTTGTTTTGGTCGAGGAATGGTGGTAGTTGGTTTTTCTTAAAAAGCGAGGTAGTAAGAGGAGCGGGGATCGTAATAGGGGAGATTCGGGACTGAAAAGTTATAGGGGCGAGGAGACGGGGTAAGGCTGATGAGCCGCCACACAAGAGTAGAGGTGCTGGCTTGGTCCTTAGAAAGGCCTTTTACTAGGGTGACGGTCTTTGGATGTCCCTGCCGCAGTGCCCTGCTGATCCGGCGCTGTACTCTCCGGACAGCTCTCCGTTGCTGGTTGCGTCGCCTCCCCGACATCAAGCCAGGGGTCCGCCGGGTAACCACTACCCTACTATCTTTCCCTATCGGGAGGCGGTATAGTGGTTGCTCGCCGGGTTTCCCCTACTTAGCTGTTTCCCTGTCGGGAGGCGAGTTAGGAAGGTGAGGTGATCGAATTATACGCCGTACAAGAGTTAGGCAATGAATCGTCTTCTGTCCCTTTGGTCACCTTCTGCTGGTGGTGAAGGTTTGAGTTCGAGTCCTGGTGGTGAGCTCGAGGAGCTGTGTCGAAGTGTCTTGTCTAGTCTCCTAAGAGAGCTAGAAGAAGAGTGTGTTGGTCTGGACGTCTCTAAGAAGAGAGTCAGATGAGGAGTGTCTGTCTTAGTCTCTCGGGTGAGAGACTGAAGAAGAAGTGTGTGTTGGTTAGGAAAACGTCTGGTTTTATACGTTTTCCTGTAGTCGAACAATGGAGAAGCCATTGTGCGACTTTCTCTATTCTGCGATCCAATCACAGGCCGGCTAGAGGCGTGGGTGGCTTAGCGTGCTGTGATTGGGTCGGAGAATCTGAAGTGTATGTGTTCGGCGAGAGACCGTCCGCGGCCTCTCGCGAGTTGAGTCTGGACCAATCACGAGCTGCCCTTTACTGTTCGACAGTAAGGGAGATGTAGGTGTTTGTTTGGCCCAGAGTTTCCGGCACAGAGGTCCGGGAGAAGTTCGGGGAAGTGTTCTCAGCGTTTGGTGTGACCAAATGCTGAGAAATGTTGGATTGAGTGAGTCGGGTAAATTAGTTCCAATGTAAAGGGCGATGGCAATCTTCTTGCCAGAAATTTGAAATCGAAACGTATCAATCACTACATCACGAAAACTTTTAAACGATTTTCACGATTGTTTACACAAAATTAAAATTCAAGAACCTTTCGAATTATAAAATTTTTATTTTTATTTTTGACCTTGAATAAATATTTTAAATACAAGACGACGAAATCAACACTAAGCCTATGAGAAGTGAACATTTCAATAGATTACTTCATGTGTCTGAATTGTTAATTTTATGAAATAAAACTTTAGTTTTTGGACTTAATATTTGACTGACAATTAATTTTTAATTTGAAATTAATATAAATTGAGTAAAACACTTTGTCAACGTCAGTGTATGGCATTTGATAAGAACGTACATTAGACCGGATTGTACTAACTTTTAAAAGATGTGATAGATGCAAGAACACTGGATGCTTTTAAAAACTCTCCTTTACTAGAAATACATAGTTAATTACGAGCTAGGTCAGATATTTTAATTACAATTTTTTAAACTTTCTATAATAATTTCGCTGTATAATTGGTTATAATTTTTCTCATTGGGCTAAACTTAATTGATTGCTTTTGTGTAAACTAGGTAATATTCTTTTCTATATAAGTTTTGCATTGATTCTCAATTTATATTCAGTTCTCATTCAATTTCAATAAATAAATACTTAAATTTCCCTTTTGGCATTACTGAAAAGTCGATTTAATTGTACATATTTTTTAAGATGTTAAACTTCCAAATATTGTTAAACTTCGCCAAGTGGTCACTTTCTGCCACGGTTGATATCATTGTTGTAAGTTCTCTTGGGTTAGTGGTACAAGTAAAAACTAAAAATGACGGGTTAGTCATTAAACCTTGTCTTGCTGGTATTTTCTTACTGTATTGAATGTATGATCGATTATTGATACTGTGTGTATGTGTTAGCAGTTATTATTTACTTTTATACAACTGAGACATAAAACAAAATGGCTTCTGTACAATGTTGCAATACAACTTATTTGATTCTTCAGTTTAGAATTATATGTGGAAATAATATTATTAGATGAATAATGACTACGCATCCAGTGCCATTATTTTTATAGTTGGTACTAAACAATCTCGTTCCAAACTTCTCTGGATAGACGTATACTCTATTACTCTTATCTTCTATTTTCCTTAATATCTATTACGCTTATCTCTTAGAGTTTTTATTGCAGAACTCTGTTCTTCTATTTTTACAGCTCTTAATACCGCTTCAACTAGCTACTATAACTATATTGTGAGTTGTGTTTCTAAAAGTGCTTTATTCAGGACATTTATTCTAGTAATATCTTGGTGAGGACTTTCTGTGTACTGTACTTAGACTTCAGCTTCAATGGGGTGTTGTGGTATCATTTTGCTGCATATCTGAGCACTGTGCGATAACTGGAAACACAAAAGTAGACGTTGTAGTAAAGGAAGCTGCACGCCAGTTGTCAAGTTATTCAACCTTTTAAGGCAGGTGACGTTTAATATGTAATAAAAGACGCACTTATTGACAAATGAACAACTGTAGTGTCTAATAAATTAAGGGAAGTGAAAGATACTGGTGGAGAACGTAAATTCGTGACGAAAGAGAGTAATCCTGTCTTCCCGTTGGACATTCCATGATTAGTCACTCATTTCTGATAGAACATGACAATCCTCAGCTACGTTTAATATCTAATAAAAGACGCACTTATTGACAAATGAACAACTGTAGTGTCTAATAAATTATGGGAAGTGTATTGAATTACTGTATTGAATGTAATATCAATTGTTGATACTGTGTGTATGTGTTAGCAGTTTTTATTTACTTTTATATAACTGAGACATAAAACAAAATGGCTTCTGTACAATGTTGCAATACAACTTACTGGTGGAGAACGTAAATTCGTGTCGAAAGAAAGTAATACTGCCTTCCCGTTGGTCATTCCATGATTAGTCATTCATTTCTGATAGAACATGACAATCCTCAGCTACGTTTAATCTGTCAAGCCATTCTAAAGGGTAAACATATACTGTGTTATTTTGAGAAGTGTGCTTATATTTTATTTCTTTTACAGTTAATTATATTCACATAATGTTGTAAAATAATTCTGAAATCCTTCATCTTGTTTTGCCCTTCAAGTATCGCCTAAATGTTTTTCATAGTATACAAAATAATAAGATTTAGTATCACAGAGTTACTTACAGCTCTGATAGATTGTATATGGTTGCATATTGATTTGATCAAAGTCAACATTAGTTAATTATTTCTATTGTTGTTATTTTTATTTACATTATATATTTTTTTGTTTAGTTTTTAGGTTTAGTGTAAAGGCAATGATTACCACAATAGTTACCCCCCCCTTCTTCTCCCATTACCTTGGGACGGCCGTTAGAATCTCTATAATCATTTTAAGATAAACCTTAAGATATCCAATAAATTCATTATAAAGGATATTAGGTTTTATGTATAATCCAGTTTTTAAAAGAAAATTCTTATTTTACTCGAAGTAATGTATAAAATATAACTGTATTTTACAGGTATATAAACCAATATTTAAAAGCAAGAAGTTGCAAGATAATGAAAGATTATATGTGATATGTGTACAATCAAAAGTAGGCTACATGTTTATTTGTAAACTACGTCATAAACTATTGCGTTGTAAGAATGTTAATACACATTGCAGCTAACGGAGACTTTGTTAGAAGGATGTGATAGTTCAAAACTGACATTGCGGAATACATATTAATAAAAACACGTCCCTGCCTAATGAAAAGGTAGTGTCATTTATTTTAGCATTCCTTTGATATCTCCAAGAAAATTACCTACCCTCTACAATGATAAAACGTTTGATAATATACGTAAATTTGAGTACGATTTACTTACTGCCTCATCAGATTTTAGATTTTTAAATGGGGAGAAGGGGGACGTATGGGTTTTTAGGAGAAAAGAATTCCAATGAATTGTTATCAGGACATTGTAGTTATGGTTTTCTAGATGGGCGACCTATACTCTATTTAAATAGGACTTCAAATGAATATGAAAGATTAGAATAAATGTATTAAAAAGTAGTTTGTAAACATTTTCAAATTCCTTGTTTCAAATAAAAATTGTCTTTTATATTTAAGCAAATTTCTTATTTATGATGCCTTCTTAAAATGACTTCGGGACACTTGGTATTCACACATTATTGAAGGGAATAGTGGTTATTTAGAATATATAATGTAATATTTATTTTTATTACATAAAAGTTTAAGTAAGTATATTTTAATAAATTTTAAATTTATAATTTTTAGTCCCCAATCAGGGTTATTTTAACTAGGAAAACTTATATAGGTATTTAAGAGAAACGTTATTATAAGATTAATTATTCTGTATATTTTAAAATTTGCCATTTAACAGAAGAAACACTGTGATAACTTTGAAAAATCTACTTTTCTTTTTATATAAGACTTCGAAACAAACGTTTTTATTTAACAAAAAGAGTTGGTCTTCATGATAGTTATTCTTGATTTTTTAAATTTTAAGTTTAAGTGTTTAGGATTAATTTATTGGTTTTATAAAATTTAGTTATTCTGAAAGTCGTTGAAAGGAAATAATCACTAAAAACAATACTTGATTAATAATGCGATGGAGTAACAGTTGTACCGCATATTTGAATGAAAACAACATTTTTTTTTTTCGAATTAAGCAGAAAGGAAGGAAAATTAATGAAGTTCCAAAACAAGGACATGTCTTTCGACATTTTGACTTCGGCAAAGAATTTCAACCTTTACGATAAATTAAATGATTGAAAAATAGGAAGTGCAAAACAAATTATGTATAACTGTTGAAATACAGTAGAGTTAGTACATTATGATGTTTACTTTACTTGACCATGGAGAACATGAAACAGAGTTTGTTAATTATTGTACAATGTTTGTAACTATAATAAACAGATGTGGACAAACTTTGGTCTTAAGTGCAATAAGACATCGGACATACTTTTCTCTTAAATAAAAACAAACAAACATACAGCAGTGACTAATGGTGTTTTCGTTTCCAAGAAAAGGACTATTGACTTTTTTACTGAGGAAATCATAATCAATGAGTTCAAATGGTGTGATTTATTTATTTTTCGTGAAGGTAAAAACTCCATTGATAAAAACTGTGAATGAATATAATAAAAATGCGAAGCCGAAAATTCATTGGAAATAACAACGTACCCTGAATAACACGGTTTGGTTGGTTTTCTCAAAAAAGCATTCAACATTTTACGAAAACCTAAGTGGAGATAACTGTGTCTTCAGATTACATCACTCACAATGTGGCTTCATTGAAATTTCTTTGAAAGGCAATATTTCCAAAATGATTTTCCGATGATTACAAGATTAAAATATTGAATATGTAGACACTAAATAATTAAACAAGATATCAAATAACAGCTTAAATAATGAAGATACAATAGTAATGAAGTTACTTTGAAGAGTAATATGAAAATATTTTCCATTATTTTGTTAAGGAACTAGTTTTAAACGAAATATATTTTTTTTGAACATCTCTTATTTATATTTTGTTATTTATTATTATTTGCACAACTATGATATTTTTTATGTACAATAAATTGAAAACTATTTGAAACCGATATTTATAGGCTTTAAGATTCCAATTACTTTATGCAGTCGTATGAAATTGAGTGAAGTGCAAATAAAATATACATACAGGATGAGTGAATGTCTATTCTATCACACCGAGCTATTGGAATGGAAAGCAAAACAAAAGTACTAAAGTACTGTGTAATTAATTAAAGAAAGGAACCCTTCAACTACTACTACATTATTTACAGAATACCATAATATATATGTTTTAAAACGTAGGGTCTTGGCTTTATACTTATTCCTCAGTCTAGTAAAATCCTTGCTCAAAATACTTAATAATGCAAGAAATAATAAATACTGGTACCATAAGTAGAAGCGAAGTCATACACGACCTTAAGTAATAACCATGTTGCCAAGATAAACTAATTTTTAACATGTTTGATATGTGATATTGCTTGTACTATGCATTATGAAAACTATTCATGAATAGATTCAGTTATTAATAATTCATATTTTATAAATTATTTTATATTTAAAATTAACATGGAACATGATGTTATATATATTTTGTTACTATATATAACGTACATAGAAAGATAAACAATACATCTATAGTAATAATCATAACATTCAAAATCTATAAAAGGCCAGGTTTAGGTATATGTAAGGGCCTAGAAGTTGCGTAATTGCACAAAATTATGCAGAGAGGCTAGTAATATAGACTGAAGTTGCATTACATTATTAATTAAAATATACGATATTAACATTTATATTAATGAGAAGCCGGTGAAGTAACAATATAAAGAGGTTTATTCTGATATCATTGTTTTCCACCGAGACCTTGTCTTCATAGACGTGGGAGTCTTCAAGTCGACTCATCAGAAATTTGATTCAGGAATGGAATGGTTAAATAGAAAGTCATTGTTCTGAAAAAAATTGTAAAATATAGTCAAATCCTTCTTCCCTAATGAGCAAAAACTCGTAGGATTTAAGCTACTGTCAAAAGGAAATAACATGCACAATTAAAATACATTACTACTTAATAGTATAAGTAATGAATATAAAGATAACAAAAAATAAAGGTACATTAAGATATGTTTTGGAAGGCAACTCTATTTGGCATTAGAGGCATATAATAATAAAAGATAGATATAAGACCTTTGTAGAAGTAAATAATTATATGTTGAAGTAAAATATTTTCCCACTTTAACTGATGTAGGGGTGGTGGTGCGTTGACTTGGCCAAGTTTTATATGCACAACCACCATAATTAATAATTATTGAAGCTGTGTTTAATAATCTAATCGCAAACGTTAAAGAGTTTCAACGTTGTGTTTTAGTAAAGTAAAATCGCTTCATGTTGTCATTTAGGTCTTCCAAATGAATAACAACAACATGTGCCTAATTACGGGCTTAATGATTAATTATAACAATACTGAGGATATAGTTTTTCGTACACGTTAAAAGCAATGACATCGCGCTATCGATATTTATTTATCTCTATTGTATGTTTGTGAACTGTAATAACAATGTATGAAAGTGTCTGCATTGGATTGTTAAACCCAGCTTCAATGTTTAATGGTGGTTGTGCTTATAAACTCGGCCAAGTCAACGCACCAACACTCCTACACCAGTACAAGTGGGGAAATATTTTATTTCAACATATAATTATTTACTTCTACAAAGTTGTTATGATAGATCTACCTTTTATTAATATATGTTTCTAGTGTCAAATAGAGTTGCCTTCCAAAAAATATCTTAATTTTCCTTTCTCTTTTGTTACATTTATATTCATTACATATACTAATAAATAATAATGTATTTTATTTGTGCATGCATATTTCCTTTTGACAGAAGCCTACATCCTACGAGTTTTAAAATTACATGTCGCCACTTCTCATAACGGACGAAGTGGAGGCTTTGACTATATTTTACATTTTTATTCAGAACAATAACATCTTATATAATCATTCTAATCGTGAGCCAAATTTCTGATGAGTCGAGTTGAAGACTACACCCACGTTTATGAAAAACAGGATCTCGGTGGAAAACAATGATCTCAGAATAAACCTCTTTACATTGTTACTTCACCGGCTTCTCATCGATGTAAATGTTATTTGCATACATTTTTATTTGTAACGAAATGCAATTTCGATCTATATTGTATCTAATCTCTCTGCAGAATTATGTCGAATTACGCCACTTCTAGACTCTTATATCTAACTAAACCTGGCCTTTATAGATTTTTAATGTCATGATTATTACTGTAGATGTATTGTTTATATTCTTATGTACGTTATATATAGTACCAAATAAAATATAACATCATGTTCCATGTTATTTTTAAAATTAAAATAATTTATAAATTATCGTTTATTATTGACTGAACTTATTTATGAATAGGTTTCGTAATTCATAGTACAAAGAATATCACTTATTAAACATGTTGAAAATCAGTTTATCTAAGCAAAATATTAAGACTTAAGGTCGTGTATGAGATCGCTTCTACTTATGTACGAGTATTTAATTATTTTTATAATGAATAGACATTATTCACATTGTCTGGTTTTTTGTTGAAATGTTAGGTTTAGAATGAGTATGAATATTTGTGTTTATTTTAAATATTTTTTAGTTTGTTTTTAATTGTAATTACACAGTTAAAATATTTATCTTAACTAAATCATATCGTTTCGAACATTAATCACATTGATTAATTTGATGCGCCTATTCAGTTGCGGAGTGCAATATTCTAATGCCAGCGACGTGTAGTGTTTCTTCTCCTTGAGATAATATGTTTTTGATGAGTTACAAAAGAGTTTTAATTACGTTGGAATAAATTTTTGTGGCAACGTTTTTGAGGAATCAGTCTATGGGCCATATTAAAATATTTTTAAACAGTCCAGTTATATTTTTTAATAAACTTGTTGTTCCTCACTGGGTACTACAATTAGACTGATGATGTGCGTTTTATAAAAGAACAGTTTGGTGTTTATAAAAAGAGGAAGTTGTATATTTATGTGATAGAAGGACCTGTAGCGTGTTATTTTATCCTGTTTATGATATTCTTGAGATGAAGGAAAATGTATATATTTGTTGTCAAGAACGTTGTTTGTGTAAAGCTGTTGTCAATTGTATGGCTTCAGTTATGCCCTGCTTACAACGATTATGCACTTGAAGCAATGACTTAAATATATCCAACTGGCAGTGGATGTACACAAGATGACATGTAATATGCATCATCAGTAAAGGTTCACAGATACACAAAGTAACGAAGCATAGCGTTACGTGAAGAAGGCACAGTAATTTCAAAGGATTGCAATATTGGACGAGGCGTGGAGAGCATAATTTAAAAGGTTATATGGAACATTCTTTTGTGTGTATGAACTTATTAGGTACTATATCGTAGCAGAACTTAGAGGCCCTCCTGCTAAATGCAGTTAAAGGTTTTCTCGATTTCAAGGAACACACTAGTTTTGAAAATGTATTGTTGAGCACTTTTAAGAGTTGAAGTAGTGTAGAAAGCATGTTATGAAGGCTGAAATACTAATGCCGTATGATGTCTTTAAGGTTATTAGTTGGGTGTTGATCATGTTTTATATTCTTTAGAGATACGGGAAAGACAAAATATTAATGAGAAATTATGTGAAAATAGAACTAATTAGTTTAGTTTTTAACAATTATTCAGCTCCTTTGCATGAAGATGGCTGTTAATCTACGGCTCGTTTTGTTTAGATAACTGATTCAAGATGATTTTTTATTGTTAGGAATATTATTATTTTATTTGGACGCCATTCTGAAATCGTCGTTGGGATACAAGTTCATTAGGAATCCCAATGAGAACTTTTGTTTTTTTACTAGTGTCCGGATATGTTAATGGGTATTTATATAGTCTGAAACATCGATTAACATGTACTTAAAAGGTAATGGATAAATCATAATTGATAAATCGTTTGTAAATTTCAGTCATGTTTACACGTAAACTCTGGAGAAATCATTCTATGATACGGCGCAATTATATCCGGATTACCCTCTCGACACAACAGATATTCAACTAGTTTCAGAGACAATATTGACTGTCCAGCTTCACACAAATTGTTTAGTAAACTCATTATGTTTACAGGAGTATTGTATATTCTGTCTGTTATGTTGTGTTTTGGGAATTTAACTTAGTGAGATGAGAATGGTTTCAGATTATTTGTTTTCCAAGAGACGATAAGTAATATGTCAAAGCAACTTTTAATATTCAGGTCGGACACAAAACAATATGGAAATATGTTTATTACATGAGCATTGACCTATCTATCAATAATAACGATGTGTTAGGAATTAATTAATCTTTGTGACCTAAATTTATTTAAGTAAAACATGTGGACAATTTTTAATTATTGGTTAAAAATCACTACTACATCCACAACAACCAAAGGCAACAAAAGATACGGTTTTAATTACTAAGTCGTTATTTTACTTTGTTACATCTACACGCATTTTATAGCACTCACACAAAAGAGGATAGGTCATATAGATCCCATTAGATAGCAGGAGTAAAGCTTACAAGGTAAAACCTTCAACAAATTTTGAAAAATGAAGAAAAGACACTTTTATATATTGTCATTACAGTTCACAAATATACAATAGAGATAAATAAACACTGATAGCGCGATGTCATTGATTTTAACAATTAAAAACTAATTTTTAAAACCATAATATTATATTGAGAGCGAATACTTATAAAACGTCCACGGTTTGCAGCGTGGAAAAAAAACTGACCTGTAGGATCGTTCTTTTCGTTCTTGGACTGACGTTACCCAATCGAATACAAGACTATGGCGAGCGTTGATTGGACATTAAACCCAATTTGACTCTGTAATCCTTTTTAAAGCAGAAAGAAAATATAAGGATAAATACCGAACAATGTTACAATAGTCTTAGTAATATAGTAACAAATATGTAAACTAACTTCCCTATGACTTGTATACTATTAATTGTGAATAACGCATGAGTACTATACAACAATAAAATTTACAACCAAAGAGCTTAACACACTATAATGTATAGAGGATTTAGACGAGGACAAAAAACTACATCCTCAGTATTGTTATAATTAATCATTAAGCCCATAATTAGGTACATGTTGTAGAAATTCATTTGGAAGACCTAAATGACAACATGAAAAGATTTTACAAAACCACAACATTGAAACTCTTTAACGGTTGCGATCTTTCTCAATTTAATTTTTACATGAATGTATATTGTTTATAACATATGGAGTATTTTTTAAATTGTAGAATAATCCATATATTCTCTATGGTAGGACCACCATTGTCCATGAGCAAGGTATTTATTGAAATTTAAATTAAGCTAAAAACATCACTGTGAACATGCATTAAGGTATTCTATAAATCGTAGAGTATTTCATCTTAATAGTATTTAGACAAAGTACTTAGGTCCCTTGCTTTAATTACTTACATGGTAGTTTTGTTTTGCCTTCCCTTGCAATATCTCGGTGAATGAGTAGGAGGAGGAAATAAAACATGACCTACTATGCAGCGTCATCTTCAGGCAACTCATCCTACATTGCAGGCTTACTAGCACTCTAGATAATTGTAAACACTTATTTATTTAAATTAATACACTTAATGGAATAAATCAGGTTATTAGTAAAAAGATAATGTAATCAGCACATCACTAAAATTATTTACACTTTATTTATAATAAGACGACGCCATGTTTAAATCATTAAGACATGGTGTTAAATTGTTAAATGTTTACACACCTTCTTAGCACTCAACATACTTGCTTTGTAAACATATAACAACTGAAGATGATAGTATAGAAACTTCGTCTTGGTTCAAATAACGTATTAATAGTAGAATTGTTTTTTATTTTCTTTCATTTTATGATTGACGGCTCCACAAGAGTTGCCCATTACAAGAGAAAATTTAAATTGAATAATTTTTAAATATTAAAAATATGTAATCGAGTTTTCATCTAAATTTGCCGTTACACAAATTGGTGTTATATATATAAAAAACAATAGACCAGAAAGCACTAACCCTGCGGATTTCCATATCTTTTATTCCCGACTCACTTAAACTTTCAACCACTCTAGTTTTTTTGAGATCTGTTTAACAAAAAAGATTTAAAACTATTCATGAGCTACCCCACGAATACCCTCATTTTACAAACGATCTAGAAGGATATTAACGTCAACAGTATCAAACGCCTTCGTAATATCAATAAACAACCCCGAAGTGAACTGACCGTAATTGATATTAGTGTAAACTCGTGACATTAACTTTAAGAGTGCAATCTCTGTGTTCACACCTTTTCAAAATCCTAATCGATGTTTACTGAAGTAGTTATGTTTGTTCAAAAATTGAGTAGTCTAGTTTTTATTACTTTCTCAAACTTTTTTGAAAAACTAGATAAAATAGATATGGGCCTAATATTACTTGTGTCCCCAAAATGTCTTGCTTGAATATTTTTTTACATGGTCCTTCTATGGTTGTACATTTTCAGGTTACCTCTCTTATAAATAATCACTTAATTTTTCACTTTACTGCACTATTGGAATATCATGCATGATTTCTTCTATGATTACGAAATACCTTAATATACTCTACCTAACCTCGCTGCAGAATAAGCGAATTTCAATATTTAAACAATTTTTGGCTGAACCTTGGGATTTCATGAATAAAAGCTTACATCTTTGCTTATGGAAGATTATTGGCCATCAACATAGTATAATGTTCGCCAATGCGGAATGAAATAAAAACCCAACAATCCGCTGAAAATGATAGCAGTTTGTCGTTTATTGTGCTAATACATTGCTCGTCGGGCAAACAAACATATTTGACATTTTTTCAAAGGTAAAGTATGACATACAGCCGTAACAGCTATATAGACACTATATGTGGTATTATATTATAATGGTAATTCTTTACATAAAGGTGGCTGATGATTTTCGGATTTTTTTTTATCGTCAACTACATGCGATAAATAAATAATGATTTCATAGCGGAGGTTCTTTTTTTTCACTGAGAAATTACAATCTAAAAAATATCAAATTTACATATTTATAGATAAGACATAATGGCAAATAATCACATTTACGTCTCATATGATACTAAAGATATTTCAATCTTTATATTTGTGATCACAGATCACGTGATATGCTGTCAATCCTCCATATTAATAATCTAATTTCAAATTATTAACTTCAATAAAAGTATGAAAGGTTTGGCCAGGAGGTTATACCTATATATATATAGGTATAGGTTATATATAAAGGTATTATATATAATAATTCTACTTTGAAATAAGACTTAGTAAGTGTTCATTCTAATTACCATAGAAAAATGATAAAATATTACATTTTTATTTGGTATATATTTAACTTGAATTTTTAAATATATCAATTCAATAGAAAACTATTATTTTAAGTCCCAAAAATCATAAAATTGGGTTATTTTATCGATGTTGTATAGACGTTAAAAAACAAATTATCGAAAAAAAGAATCCATTTGTATGTTAATGAAAACGGGAAAACCTAGCATTCTGTTAGAGTATAAGGACAACTTAACTTATCTACTATTTTATTTATATCCATTAACTCTGAGCGATAGTCTTGGGTTATAATGGTTAGTTTCCTTGGTAGTAAATTCTTTGTTTATGAGATAAGAAGTGGTAATCTCATCTTATATTATAAAAAATTTCAAAACTGAATAACTTTATCGTTCATTGTCTATATCTTTACTTTCTTACGTTACGACTCGTAAAGTTCAATCTTGCTTATGAAAAAAAAAAAGGCAGAGCCTTCGATTTGACACTCACTACTCTTTATGAACTACGACTTACTTTGTAGTTTGACAACTACACGTAATTTTCAATTCCATCAGTGTTTATGAACGACTAAATACAATATCGGTCTATATTTAACTCCTCTGCGATAGTATGATATTTATAGAGGTATATGCCTAAATATTGGATTTTCATCAATCAAATTTTATATTCTACTTGTGGTAAATTTTGATTTTTTCATGGAGGAAAATGGTCACGAATAGAGAGGAATGTTCGATACTATTGCACAAATGTATCTAGAAATTTGTTGAATAACAGTAGGTTTTATTTTTTTCCCTCCACAACCACTGTTCGTCCTCAAACAAAGGCAAACAAATTTGCGAAATTTAAAGTAGGAAATATAGCCTCATTTAAAGTAGCTGTACAATCTCGAATATATATTTTGGAATTTTCTTCTATGAGAAAAAAAATTCGAAATTCGGATAATTGCTTTGAGATTTAATAGACGTATCATTGAAAAATTATTTTAGAGAGTAATAAGATAATACTGATTAATTACTGTATTAATAAGCAACACTGATTGTCGTTTGTATAGGATCAAAATTTAAATATTTGTGTTATTATTTCTAAAGTGAATATCAGAACAATACTAAAGGAAAAATCATATTCTGTGTATCAAAATACTAAGGTAAGTAATTAATTACCACTTCAGTTCATTTAAACTAGAAAAGTTTATAAATGAACTTAAGAAAAAACGTGTTGAATAAGTTTAAATTATTCTGGCTTTTTAAAATATATCTTTATAATATACACTTTGAAATAAAAGCTTTCCTCTTCAATAACATATTAAATGACATGTATTTCATTAAGAAAAGTAATATGTCTATTCGGTATTGAATTTGATTTTTTAAATTTTTGATTTTTGATGACGGTAAAAACTATTTTTTTTATAATATAAGGAAAAATTGGAATATTGTATGCCTTCTTCTAAATTACTTATATTAATTCTAATAAAGAGTAATAAAACCTTGTCTTGCAATTATTTGTGAAATGTATTTTATTACAGCTGTTTCACTGTTACCAAGGGCATCTTCATGATAGTCATCGGTTTTATTTCAAGAGTTAAACATGTGACCAAAAATATTTAAAAAGTATAGAACTAACATATTGTAACGTCCTTCAGACTTTAAATATAAAATCTGCCTTATCAACATTCTGCTTCCTTTATCGCCTCCGGGCCAGGCCACCACCGTGTGCTGAGACCTGGCGGGGAACATCATAATCTACCAACACATGATCCTTGTACCCTTGAACCCGTTCTACCGCTCAGCATGTCAGTCGTTGCTAAATCACATTATTAGACAGAAGTTTTTTTTTATCATGAAATCTCCAAATTAGTAAATGCACATCATGTCAGTAATCATACAGTAATCATGTCAGTTCTCTTTCTTCTAAATTCAAAATGTGTTACAGTTCAATTATACTAGTTTTTTTGTGAGTTTTGTTTTCTACATGTAAAATTTCATCAATGACCTTCAGGCACACGTTACTCTTCTAAGCATTTTACAATAAGTTCCAGGTATTCTAAATTAAAATTGACCATAATAAAAACCTGTTAATATTTTAAGTTTTAATTACTGATATATGTTTTGTTTAAAAATAATTTAACTAGGATTATTTTCCTTTTAATTGTTCAGTAATTTTATTGAAAGCTAATGTCTTGTAAAAAAAAATAGAATAACCTTCTTTCATTTAAGAACAATTTACAAAATCTAATTATAAACTTAAATAGTCATAAAATCAAAGAATTAACTAGTCAAATGTTTTTCTTAATTAGAATCCTTGTTTTAAAAATTTTCTAACAGTTGTTACAATTCTTTATCTCAAACAAAGATAGAGATATATTAGATTCTTTATTAATATCAAAAAACTTATTTATAATCTTTTTGGACATTTTGTAATTCTGATAATTTTCCTTTTTATTTTAATTAAATCAAAAATCATTTTTCATTACAAAGACTTGTCCAACAACCTGTATGAGTTTGTCTAAATCTTTTTTTACTTGCCTTTTGCTTAGCAAAAGCTGGTTCGAGATAGCTCAGAAATTGCTTTGAGATTGCAATCGCAGACAGGTTCAAACTCTGTTTCAACATCCTGTAGTGCACCATATCATCACGTGCATATGCATAAAAGGAAATATAAATCTTTTGAAAAATGACAGTTGTTAATAAAAGGAACTTTGGTTGTGAAATCATTCTTTAGTGAAAAATAACAATTTTAAAAAAAAATTTTTTTGGAACAAAACTCTGTATGATAATGCGTCTTCACCTTTTTTTTTCTGTAAAATAATGTGTACTAATTTATAATCAAAATAATATTGGGTGGTGCTGCATGCAAAATATTTCGGCCTTCACGACCCCAAAGGGGTTTTTTTTCAAAATTTAAAAATCATATTGACGTCAATAGATTAAAACAAAATTAAATTCTTTATATATATATAATAATATATATATATATATATATATATATATATATATATATATATATATATTATAAAATTGTCTTTTTTTAAATAGAAAAGGTATGTGATCTAGCTAGTTTTAAAAATGTATTCTCTCTATATATAATAGTAGACTAAGTATTAGATGATACAAACTCTTGTTAACTGTAATACACCATTTTGACCTTTTTTTATATATATCAAAAAACTTAAATTCTTTATATAAATTCCTTTTAAAGCTGAAATCTAAATTTTTGTAATTTTCTTTTTTTTACCTAAAACCAAAAACTATGAATTGTTTGTTATAAGTAATTATTTGTAAATGGTCAAATTTAATTCAGCAAATTTAAGCTAAATAAATTTTAGCACTTGTTAATGAAATTTGTTTTCCTTTTTTTTAAACATGTTTACCAGTAGGTTCCACAATCTTTAATTTTCAGTCGCCTGGTAACAATATGTTAGTGTTCTGGCTGTAATGTGTTTGTTATTTGTGTATTGAAATCATCTGACGATACCGTTCAAACAGCTGTGATAAAATATATTTAAACAAGAATTGAAGTAGAGTAAATAGGACTATCGTTTATTGCAATGAATAAATTGGTTGTTTCTTAACGGTATCATAAATACTTTAAAACATAATTAAATAATGAAATTTGATTTGGTAAGCATTTGGTACTCCTATTAAAATTTTCTCAACTCGGATAACCCAGTGAATTTGTTAAAATACTTTTATTAGTGGAATTGGACTTGTTAGGAATTATATAAATTAATGAGAAATTATAGAGATTTTATTTTAAATAAAAATCTTCATATTTAAAAAAAACTAATTTTCATGTTAATAGTTGTTGCATACTTAATTTTAAAGAACGATGACTACATCAACTCTTTTGTGTTACTTTCAAAAAAATTACCAATCAATCTAATTTAAATGTACGACAAATAAAAAATATGTAGAAACGGTTTTTTTTAAGTGTCAATCAATAAAACAAATGGGGTTAATAATATCCGTAAAACTAATAAAACTTCAATATTGGATGAGTGTTTGCCTGTAAACGACGTTGCATTGTGGGTCCTTTATTTCCTCCTCCCATTCAATCACACCGAGATAATGAAACGAAGAACACAAATATTGTGTAATAAATTAAAGTGAGGGAATCTTGTTCTCTGTCTGGGTATCAGAACAAATATTATAATTTATAATAAAACAGTTATGTACCTGTGATGGTGTAATCGTTTATATTAATAAGAATACATATGATGAAATTACACCATATGAAATTGTTCTACAATGTGGCGTCTCCCTAAAATGATAAGCAAATTACATAGGGTAATTTCGGTATGTACCTAGTCATGCAACTTGATTAAACATTTAAGTGGGAGCATTATTTATTTACAGAAAGTGAAACAAATAAATCTAAAGCATGGATAATTGTACTGGATATTTTGGCAAAGATTCCAGTAAGATACTTACTACAAAATACTGCTTTTCCTGTCTACCATATAACATACAAATAATACGATTATTAAAAATATGAAAATAATAATAGGATGTAATTAATATAATAATAATAAGAATAATAATATTTATTATTATAAAAAAAATTATAAGAGATAACAATTGAGTACATTTATGAATACAAAGCAATTGAATAGGCTGTTGTTACAGAGTATACAGAATAGTATCATTCGTGCCATGACCCACGCACGTTGGTACCAACTGAATGCCCTACACTCAGGTTTAAACTTTATACTTTTTGATCAACAAAAACTTCACGATCGTATATGAGAAGAGACTTGACAGTTGGAATCAAACCCATTCCAAAGTAGGAAAAGAGGCTCAAGATCTGACCAAAACATGTTTAATTACGAGATGTGAGTAAAATCTGCTTACTTCTTGGGCTGTATAGAGGGATTGACAGGCGACAGACGCCTGGGAGTCTTCATTCCAAAAAAAATAATAATACTTATTTAGGACTCAAAATGTATTTGGGAAATATTTACCAAAAATAATTAAATACTCGTACTATAAGTAGAAACGAACTTAAGTCCTAACCATGTTGTAAGATAAACTAGTTGAATTTCAACATGTTTGATATGTGATATTCCTTATCTTATACATAATGAATCCTATTCATGAATTGGTTCAGTCAATAGTAATGGAACATGATGTTATATTTTATTTGGTAGTATATATATATATATATATATATATATATATATATATATATATATATATATATATATATATATATATATATATATATATATATATATATAACGTACATAGAAAGATAAACAATACATCTGTAGTAATAATCATAACATTCAAAATCTATAAAAGGACAGGTTTAGGTATATATAAGGGCCAAGAAGTGGCGTAATTCCACAAAATTATGCAGAGAGGTTAGATATAATATAGACTGAAGTTGCATTTCATTATTAATTAAAATATACGATATTAACATTTATATTAATGAGAAGCCGGTGAAGTAACAATATAAACCGGTTTATTCTGAGATCATTGTTTTCCACCGAGACCTTGTCTTCATAGACGTGGGAGTCTTCAAATCGACTCATCAGAAATTTGATTCAGGAATGGAATGGTTAAATAGAAAGTCATTGTTCTGAAAAAAAAAATTGTAAAATATAGTCAAATCCTTCTTCCCTAATGAGCAAAAACTCGTAGGATTTAAGCTACTGTCAAAAGGAAATGTACATGCACGATTAAAATACATTACTATTTAATAGTGTAAGTAATGAATATAAAGATAACAAAAAATAAAGGTACATTAAGATAATATGTTTTGGAAGGCAACTCTATTTGGCATTAGAGGCATATAATAATAAAAGATAGATATATCATAAGACCTTTGTAGAAGTAAATAATTATATGTTGAAGTAAAATATTTTCCCACTTTAACTGATGTAGGTGGTGGTGCGTTGACTTGGCCAAGTTTTATAAGCACAACCACCATTAATAATAATTGAAGCTGTGTTTAACAATCTAATCGCAAACGTTAAAGAGTTTCAACGTTGTGTTTTAGTAAAGTAAAATCGCTTCATGTTGTCATTTAGGTCTTCCAAATGAATAACAACATGTGCCTAATTACGGGGTTATTGATTAATTATAACAATACTGAGGATGTAGTTTTTCGTACACGTTAAAAGCAATGACATAGTGCTATCGGTATTTATTTATCTCTATTGTATGTTTGTAAACTGTAATAACAATGTATGAAAGTGTCTGCATTGGATTGTTAAACCCAGCTTCAATGTTTAATGGTGGTTGTGCTTATAAACTCGGCCAAGTCAACGCAGCACACACCTACACCAGTACAAGTGGGGAAATATTTTACTTCAACATATAACTATTTACTTCTACAAAGTTGTTATGATAGATCTATCTTTTATTATTATATGTTTCTAGTGTCAAATAGAGTTGCCTTCCAAAAAATATCTTAATTTTCCTTTCTCTTTTGTTACATTTATATTCATTACATATACTAATAAATAATAATGTATTTTAATTGTGCATGCATATTTCCTTTTGACAGAAGCCTACATCCTACGAGTTTTAAAATTACATGTCGCCACTTCTCATAAGGGAAGAAGTGGAGGCTTTGACTATATTTTACATTTTTATTCAGAACAATAACTTCTTATATAATCATTCTAATCGTGAGCCAAATTTCTGATGAGTCGACTTGAAGACTACACCCACGTTAATGAAAAACAGGATCTCGGTGGAAAACAATGATCTCAGAATAAACCTCTTTACATTGTTACTTCACCGGCTTCTCATCTATGTAAATGTTATTTGCATACATTTTTATTAGTAACGAAATGCAATTTCGATCTATATTGTATCTAATCTCTCTGCAGAATTATGTCGAATTACGCCACTTCTAGACTCTTATATCTAACTAAACCTGGCCTTTTATAGATTTTGAATATCATGATTATTACTATAGATGTATTGTTTATCTTTCTATGTACGTTATATATTACCAAATAAAATATAACATCATATTCCATGTTAATTGCAAAAATAAAATAATTTAAAAAATATCAATTACTATTGACTGAACCTATTCATGAATCGGATTCATAATGCATAAGATAAGGAAAATCAGATAATAAACATGTTGAAATTCAATTTATCTTAGCAACATGGTTAGGACTTAAGGATGTGTATGAGTTCACTTCTACTTATGGTACGAGTATTTAATTATTTTTTGCAAATATTTCCCAAATACATTTTGAGTAAGTATTTCTCAAATAAGTATTTTTGTGGGAATGAAGACTCCCAGGCGTCTGTCGCCTGACAATCCCTCTCTACAGCCCAAAGAAGTAAGCAGATTTTACTCACATCTCGTAATTAAACAAGTTTTGGTCAGTTCTTGAGCATTTTTCCCTACTTTGCAGTGGGTTGGATTCCAACTGTCAAGTCTCTTCTCATATATGATCGTGAAGTCTTTGTTGATCTCATCAAAACGTTTAAACCTGAGTGTAGGGCATTCAGTTGGTACCAACGTGCGTGGGTCATTGCAAGAATGATACTATTCTGTATACTTTGTAACAACAGCCTATTCAATTGCTTTGTATTCATAAATGTACTCAATTTTTATCTCTTATAATTTTGTTTATAATAGTTATTATTATTATTATATTAATTACATCCTATTATTATTATTTCATATTTTTATTGATCGTATTATTTGTATGTCATATGGTAAACAGGAAAAGCAGTACTTTGAAGTAAGTATCCAACTGGAATCTTTGCCAAAATATCCAGTACAATTTTTCATACTTTAGATGAATCAAGTTGCAAGTACTTCAGTTCGCTTCTACTTATGGTACGAATATTTAATTATTTTTATAATTAATAGACCTTATTGACATTGTCTGATTTATTGTTGGAATGTTAGGTTTAGAATGAGTTTGAATTTTTGTGTTTATTTTAAATTATTTTTAATTTGTTTTTTAATTGTTATTAAACAGTTAAAATAATTATTTTAACTAAATTATGTCGTTTCGAACATTAAGCACATTGAGTAATTTGATGCGCTTATTCATTTGCGGAGTGCACTATTCTAATGCCAGCGACGTGTAGTGTTTCTTCTCATCGAGATAATAATATGTTTTTGATGGACTTAGTAATGAATTACCCAAGAGTTTCAATTACGTTGGAATGAAACTAACTCACGAATACCCTAATAGTGTTAGGGTTGGATGATAACAAGTATTGATCAAGAGAGACCTAATAGGAAAGACAAAGAACTAACATAAGATGGTGTAGATTCAGATAAGTCACTTGAGATTTCTAAACCCGATTTCATAGCCGCTCAGACAGCTGTGAGGGAATGTAGCCACATATACAAGTCCAATGACATCACCAAATAAAAAAAAAAAAAACTATCCAAATAAAGGATTAATCATTTTATGCTTTATAAAGTGCATGTAGTTGCTCTTTCTGAGTATATTTAGCCGGACTATATGGACTTTTGAAATTAGAGTTAGAATACATACCTCTTATTCTCACTGTCTGATTAACCACCACTGTTCATATGAGTCACCACATCTTCTTGCCAGAAATTTGAAATCGAAACGTATCAATCACTACATCACGAAAACTTTTAAACGATTTTCACGATTGTTTACACAAAATTAAAATTCAAGAACCTTTCGAATTATAAAATTTTTATTTTTATTTTTGACCTTGAATAAATATTTTAAATACAAGACGACGAAATCAATACTAAGCCTATGAGAAGTGAACATTTCAATAGATTACTTCATGTGTCTGAATTGTTAATTTTATGAAATAAAACTTTAGTTTTTGGACTTAATATTTGACTGACAATTAATTTTTAATTTGAAATTAATATAAATTGAGTAAAACACTTTGTCAACGTCAGTGTATTGCATTTGATAAGAACGTACATTAGACCGGATTGTACTAACTTTTAAAAGATGTGATAGATGCAAGAACACTGGATGCTTTTAAAAACTCTCCTTTACTAGAAATACATAGTTAATTACGAGCTAGGTCAGATGTTTTAATTACAATTTTTTTAACTTTTTATAATAATTTCGCTGTATAATTGGTTATAATTTTTATCATTGGGCTAAACTTAATTGATTGCTTTTGTGTAAACTAGGTAATATTCTTTTCTATATAAGTTTTGCATTGATTCTCAATTTATATTCAGTTCTCATTCAATTTCAATAAATAAATACTTAAATTTCCCTTGTGGCATTACTGAAAAGTCGATTTAATTGTCCATATTTTTTAAGATGTTAAACTTCCAAATATTGTTAAACTTCGCCACGTGGTCACTTTCTGCCACGGTTGATATCATTGTTGTAAGTTCTCTTGGGTTAGTGGTACAAGTAAAAACTAAAAATGACGGGTTAGTCATTAAACCTTGTCTTGCTGGTATTTTCTTACTGTATTGAATGTATGATCGATTATTGATACTGTGTGTATGTGTTAGCAGTTATTATTTACTTTTGTACAACTGAGACATAAAACAAAATGGCTTCTGTACAATGTTGCTATACAACTTATTTGATTCTTCAGTTTAGAATTATATGTGGAAATAATATTATTAGATGAATAATGACTACGCATCCAGTGCCATTATTTTTATAGTTGGTACAAAACAATCTCGTTCCAAACTTCTCTGGATAGACGTATATCTTATCTTTTATTGCAGACCTCTGTTCTTCTATTTTTGAAGCTCTTAATACCGCTTCAACTAGCTACTAAAACTGTAATGTGAGTTGTGTTTCTAAAAGTGCTTTACTCAGGACATTTATTCTAGTAATATCTTGGTGAGGACTTTCTGTGTACTGTACTTAGACTTGAGCTTCAATGGGGTGTTGTGGTATCATTTTGCTGCATATCTGAGCACTGTGCAATAACTGGAAACACAAAAGTAGACGTTGTAACAAAGGAAGCTACACGCCAGTTGTCAAGTTATTCAACCTTTTAAGGCAGGTGACGTTTAATATGTAATAAAAGACGCACTTATTGACAAATGAACAACTGTAGTGTCTAATAAATTAAGGGAAGTGAAAGATACTGGTGGAGAACGTAAATTCGTGTCGAAAGAGAGTAATCCTGCCTTCCCGTTGGACATTCCATGATTAGTCACTCATTTCTGATAGAACATGACAATCCTTAGCTACGTTTAATATCTAATAAAAGACGCACTTATTGACAAATGAACAACTGTAGTGTCTAATAAATTAAGGGAAGTGAAAGATACTGGTGGAGAACGTAAATTCGTGTCGATAGAGAGTAATCCTGCCTTCCCGTTGGACATTCCATGATTAGTCACTCATTTCTGATAGAACATGACAATCCTTAGCTACGTTTAATATCTAATAAAAGACGCACTTATTGACAAATGAACAACTGTAGTGTCTAATAAATTAAGGGAAGTGTATTGAATTACTCTATTGAATGTAATATCAATTGTTGATACTGTGTGTATGTGTTAGCAGTTATTATTTACTTTTATACAACTGAGACATAAAACGGCTTCTGTACAATGTTGCAATACAACTTACTGGTGGAGAACGTAAATTCGTGTCGAAAGAAAGTAATACTGCCTTCCCGTTGGTCATTCCATGATTAGTCATTCATTTCTGATAGAACATGACAATCCTCAGCTACGTTTAATCTGTTAAGCCATTCTAAAGGGTAAACATATACTGTGTTATTTTGAGAAGTGTGCTTATATTTTATGTCTTTTACAGTTAATTATATTCAGATAATGTTGTAAAATAATTCTGAAATCCTTCATCTTGTTTTGCCCTTCAAGTATCGCCTAAATGTTTTTCATAGTATACAAAATAATAAGATTTAGTATCACAGAGTTACTTACAGTTCTGATAGATTGTATATTGTTGCATATTGATTTGATCAAAGTCAACATTAGTTAATTATTTCTATTGTTGTTATTTTTATTTACATTATATATTTTTTTGTTTAGTTTTTAGGTTTAGTGTAAAGGCTATGATTACCACAATAGTTACCCCCCCCCCCTTCTTCTCCCATTACCTTGGGACGGCCGTTAGAATCTCTATAATCATTTAACGATAAACCTTAAGATATCCAATAAATTCATTATAAAGGATATTAGGTTTTATGTATAATCCAGTTTTTAAAAGAAAATTCTTATTTTACTCGAAGTAATGTATAAAATATAACTGTATTTTACAGGTATATAAACCAATATTTAAAAGCAAGAAGTTGCAAGATAATGAAAGATTATATGTGATATGTGTACAATCAAAAGTAGGCTACATGTTTATTTGTAAACTACGTCATAAACTATTGCGTTGTAAGAATGTTATACACATTGCAGCTAAAGGAGACTTTGTTAGAAGGATGTGATAGTTCAAAACGGACATTGCGGAATACATATTAATAAAAAAACGTCCCTGCCTAATGAAAAGGTAGTGTCATTTATTTTAGCATTCCTTTGATATCTCCAAGAAAATTACCCGCCCTCTACAATGATAAAACGTTTGATAATATACGTAAATTTGAGTACGATTTACTTACTGCCTCATCAGATTATTCTAGATTTTTATATGAGGAGAAGGGGGACGTATGGGTTTTTAGGAGAAAAGAATTCCAATGAATTGTTATCAGGACATTGTAGTTATTGTTTTCTAGATGGGCGACCTATACTCTATTTAAATAGGACTTCAAATGAATATGAAAGATTAGAATAAATGTATTAAAAAGTAGTTTGTAAACATTTTCAAATTCCTTGTTTCAAATAAATTGTCTTTTATATTTAAGCACAATTCTTATTTATGATGCCTTCTTAAAATGACTTCGGGACACTTGGTATGAACACATTATTGAAGGGAATAGTGGTTATTTAGAATATATAATGTAATATTTATTTTTATTACATAAAAGTTTAAGTAAGTATATTTTAATAAATTTTAAATTTATAATTTTTAGTCCCCAATCAGGGTTATTTTAACTAGGAAAACTTATATAGGTATTTAGGAGAAACGTTATTATAAGATTAATTATTCTGTATATTTTAAAATTTGCCATTTAACAGAAGAAACACAGTGATAACTTTGAAAAATCTACTTTTCTTTTTATATAAGACTTCGAAACAAATGTTTTAATTTAACAAAAAGAGTTGGTCTTCATGATAGTTATTCTTGATTTTTTAAATTTTAAGTTTAAGTGTTTAGGATTAATTTATTGGTTTTATAAAATTTAGTTATTCTGAAAGTCGTTGAAAGAAAATAATCACTAAAAACAATACTTGATTAATAATGCGATGGAGTAACAGTTGTACCCCATATTTGAATGAAAACAACATTTTTTTTTTCGAATTAAGCAGAAAGGAAGGAAAATTAATGAAGTTCCAAAACAAGGACATGTCTTTCGACATTTTGACTTCGGCAAAGAATTTCAACCTTTACGATAAATTAAATGATTGAAATATAGGAAGTGCAAAACAAATTATGTATAACTGTTGAAATACAGTAGAGTTAGTACATTATGATGTTTACTTTACTTGACCATGGAGAACATGAAACAGAGTTTATTAATTTATTGTACAATGTTTGTAACTATAATAAACAGATGTGGACAAACTTTGGTCTTAAGTGCAATAAGACATCGGACATACTTTTCTCTTAAATAAAAACAAACAAACATACAGCAGTGACTAAAGGAGTTTTCGTTTCCAAGAAAAGGACTATTGACTTTTTTACTGAGGAAATCATGATCAATGAGTTCAAATTATGTGATTTATTTATTTTTCGTGAAGGTAAAAACTCCATTGATAATAACTGTGAATGAATATAATAAAAATGCGAAGCCGAAAATTCATTGGAAATAACAACGTACCCTGATAACACGGTTTGGTTGGTTTTCTCAAAAAAGCTTTCAACATTTTACGAAAACCTAAGTGGAGATAACTGTGTCTTCAGATTACATCACTCACAATGTGGCTTCATTGAAATTTCTTTGAAAGGCAATATTTTCAAAATGATTTTCCGATGATTACAAGATTAAAATATTGAATATGTAGACACTAAATAATTAAACAAGATATCAAATAACGGCTTATATAATGAAGATACAATAGTAACGAAGTTACTTTGAAGAGTAATATGTAAATATTTTCCATTATTTTGTTAAGGAACTAGTTTTAAACGAAATATATTTTATTTTGAACATCTCTTATTTATATTTTGTTATTTATTATTATTTGCACAAATATGATATTTTCTATGTACAATAAATTGAAAACTATTTGAAACCGATATTTATAGGCTTTAAGATTCCTATTACTTTATGCAGTCGTATGAAATTGAGTGAAGTGCAAATAAAATATAAATACAGGATGAGTGTATGTCTGGAGATGACGTTGCATGTATTTCACCGAGCTATTGGAATGGAAGGCAAAACAAAAGTACTGTGTAATTAATTAAAGAAAGGAACCCTTCAACTACTACTACATTATTTACAGAATACAATAATATATATGTTTTAAAACGCAGGGGCGTGACTTTATACTTATTCCTCAGTCTTCTAAAATCCTTGATCAAAATACTTAATAATGCAAGAAATAATAAATACTGGTACCATAAGTAGAAGCGAAGTCATACACGACCTTAAGTAATAACCATGTTGCCAAGATAAACTAATTTTTAACATGTTTGATATTTGATATTGCTTGTACTATGCATTATGAAAACTATTCATGAATAGATTCAGTTATTAATAATTCATATTTTATAAATTATTTTATATTTAAAATTAACATGGAACATGATGTTATATATATTTTGTTACTATATATAACGTACATAGAAAGATAAACAATACATCTATAGTAATAATCATAACATTCAAAATCTATAAAAGGCCAGGTTTAGGTATATATAAGGGCCTAGAAGTTGCGTAATTGCACAAAATTATGCAGAGAGGCTAGTAATATAGATTGAAGTTGCATTACATTATTAATTAAAATATACGATATTAACATTTATATTAATGAGAAGCCGGTGAAGTAACAATATAAAGCGGTTTATCCTGAGATCATTGTTTTCCACCGAGACCTTGTCTAGATAGACGTGGGAGTCTTCAAATCGACTCATCAGAAATTTGACCCAGGAATGGAATGGTTAAATTGAAAGTCATTGTTCTGAAAAAAATTGTAAAATATAGTAAAATCCTTCTTCCCAAATGAGCAAAAACTCGTAGGATTTAAGCTACTGTCAAAAGGAAATAACATGCACAATTAAAATACATTACTACTTAATAGTATAAGTAATGAATATAAAGATAACAAAAAATAAAGGTATATTAAGATATGTTTTGGAAGGCAACTCTATTTGGCATTAGAGGCATATAATAATAAAAGATAGATATATCATAAGCCCTTTTGTAGAAGTAAATATTTATATGTTGAAGTAAAATATTTTCCCACTTTAACTGATGTAGGTGGTGGTGCGTTGACTTGGCCAAGTTTTATAAGCACAACCACCATTAATAATAATTGAAGCTGTGTTTAACAATCTAATCGAAAACGTTAAAGAGTTTCAACGTTGTGTTTTAGTAAAGTAAAATCGCTTCATGTTGTCATTTAGGTCTTCCAAATGAATAACAACAACATGTGCCTAATTACATACTTAATGATTAATTATAACAATACTGAGGATGTAGTTTTTCGTACACGTTAAAAGCAATGACATTTCGTTATCGGTATTTATTTATCTCTATTGTATGTTTGTGAACTGTAATAACAATGTATGAAATTGTCTGCATTGGACTGTTAAACCCAGCTTCAATGTTTAATGGTGGTTGAGCTTATAAACTCGGCCAAGTCAACGCACCACACTCCTACACCAGTACAAGTGGGGAAATATTTTACTTCAACATATAATTATTTACTTCTACAAAGTTGTTATGATAGATCTATCTTTTATTAATATATGTTTCTAGTGTCAAATAGAGTTGCCTTCCAAAAAATATCTTAATTTTCCTTTCTCTTTTGTTACATTTATATTCATTACATATACTAATAAATAATAATGTATTTTAATTGTGCATGCATATTTCCTTTTGACAGAAGCCTACATCCTACGAGTTTTAAAATTACATGTCGTTACTTCTCATAAGGGAAGAAGTGGAGGCTTTGACTATATTTTACATTTTTATTCAAAACAATAACTTCTTAAATAATCATTCTAATAGTGAGCCAAATTTCTGATGAGTCGACTTGAAGACTACACCCACGTTAATGAAAAACAGGATCTCGGTGGAAAACAATGATCTCAGAATAAACCTCTTTACATTGTTACTTCACCGGCTTCTCATCTATGTAAATGTTATTTGCATACATTTTTATTTGTAACGAAATGCAATTTCGATCTATATTGTATCTAATATCTCTGCAGAATTACGTCGAATTACGCCACTTCTAGACTCTTATATCTAACTAAACCTGGCCTTTTATAGATTTTTAATGTGATGATTATTACTATAGATGTATTGTTTATCTTCCTATGTACGTTATATATATTATCAAATAAAATATAACATCATGTTCCATGTTAATTTTAAATATAAAATAATTTATAAATTATCGTATATTATTGACTGAACTTATTTATGAATAGGTTTCGTAATTCATAGTACAAAGAATACCGCATATTAAACATGTTGAAAATCAGTTTATCTTAGCAAAATATTAAGACTTAAGGTCGTGTATGAGATCGCTTCTACTTATGTACGAGTATTTAATTATTTTTATAATTAATAGACTTTATTCACATTGTCTGGTTTTTTGTTGGAATGTTAGGTTTAGAATGAGTATGAATATTTGTGTTTATTTTAAATATTTTTTAGTTTGTTTTTAATTGTAATTACGCAGTTAAAATATTTATTTTAACTAAATCATATCGTTTCGAACATTAAGCACATTGATTAATTTGATGCGCCTATTCAGTTGCGGAGTGCACTATTCTAATGCCAGAGACGTGTAGTGTTTCTTCTCCTTGAGATAATATGTTTTTGATGAATTACCCAAGAGTATTAATTACGTTGGAATAAATATTTGTGGCAACGTTTTTGAGGAATCAGTCTATAGGCCATATTAAAATATTTTTAAAGAGCCCAGTTATATCTTTCAGTAAACTTCTTGTTCCTCACTGGGTACTACAATTAGACTGATGATGTACGTTTTATAAAAGAACTAACTGTTAGGTGTGTATAAAAAAATGGAGTTGTATAATTATGAGATGGAAGGACCTGTAGCGTGTTATTTTATCCTGATTATGATATTCTTGAGATAAAGGAAAATGTATATATTTGTTGTCAAGAACGTTGTTTGTGTAAAGCTGTTGTCAATTGTATGGCTTCAGTTATGCAACTGCTTACAACGATTATTGCACTTGAAACGATGACTTAAATATATCCAACTGGCAGTGGATGTACACAAGATGAAATGTAATATGCATCATCAGCAAAGGTTCACAGAAACACAAAGTAACGAAGCATAGCGTTACGTGAAGAAGGCACAGTAATTTCAAAGGATTGCGATATTGGACAAGGCGTGGAGAGCAATATTTAAACGGAAATATGAAACATTCTTTTGTGTAAGTATGAACTTATTAGGTAGTATATCGTAGCAGAACTTAGAGGCCCTCCTGCTAAATGCAGTTAAAGGTTTTCTCGATTTGAAGGAACACACGAGTTTTGTGAATGTATTGTTGAGCACTTTAAAGAGTTGAAGTAGTGTAGAACGCCTGTTATGAAGGCTGAAATACTAATGCCGTATGATGTCTTTAAGGTTATTAGTTGGGCGTTGATCATGTTTTATATTCTTTAGAGATACGGGAAAGACAAAATATAAGTGAGAAATTATGTGAAAATAGAACTGATTCTTTTAGTTTTGAACAATTATTTAGCTCCTTTTTAGAAGATGGGAAGCCGTTTTGGCTGTTAATCTATCGCTCGTTTTGTTTAGATAACTGATTCAAGATGATTTTTTATTATTACGAATATTATTATTTTATTTGGACGCCATTCTGAAATCGTCGTTGGGATACAAGTTCATTAGGAATCCCAATGAGAACTTTTGTTTTTTACTAGTGTCCGGATATGTTAATGGATATTTATATGGTCTGAAACATCGATTAACATGGACATAAAAGCTAATGGATAAATCATAATTGATAAATCGTTTGTAAATTTCAGTCATGTTTACACGTAAACTCTGGAGAAATAGTTCTATGATACGACGCAATTATATCCGGATTACCCTCTCGACACAACAGATATTCAACTAGTTTCAGAGACAATATTGACTGTCCAGCTTCACACAAATTGTTTAGTAAACTCATTATGTTTACAGGAGTATTGTATATTCTGTCTGTTATGTGGTGTTTTGGGAATTTAACTTAGTGAGATGAGAATGGTTTCATCAGATTATTTATTTTCCAAGAGACGATAAGTAATATGTCAATGCAACTTTTAATGTTCAGGTCGGACACAAAACAACATGGAAATATGTTTCTTACATAAGCATTGACCTATCAATAATAACGATGTGTTAGGAATATAATATTCTTTGTGACCTAAATATATTAAGTAAAACATGTGGACAATTTTTAATTATTGGTTAAAAACACTACTACTTCCACAACAACCAAAGGCAACAAAAGATATGGTTTTAATTATTAAGTCGTTATTTTACTTTGTTATGTCTACACGTATTTTGTAGCACTCACACAAAAGAGGATAGGTCATATAGATCCCATTAGATAGCAGGAGTAAAGCTTTAAAGGTAAAAACCTTCATCAAATTTTGAAAAATGAAGAAAAGACACTTTCATATATTGTCATTACAGTTCACAAATATATAATAGAGATAAATAAACACTGGTAGCGCGATGTCATTGATTTTAACAAATAAAAACTAATTTTTAAAACTATAATATTATATTGAGAGCGAATACCTATAAAACGTCCACGGTTTGCAGCGTGGAAAAAAACTGACCTGTAGGATCGTTCTTTTCGTTCTTGGACTGACGTTACCCAATCGAATACAAGACTATGGCGAGCGTTGATTGGACATTAAACCCAATTTGACTCTGTAATTCTTTTTAATGCAGAAAGAAAATATAAGGATAAATACCGAACAATGTTACAATAGGCTTAGTAATATAGTAACAAATATGTAAACTAACTTCCCTATGACTTGTATACTATTAATTGTGAATAACGCATGAGTACTATACAACAATAAAATTTACAACCAGCGAGCTTAACACACTATAATGTATAGAGGATTGAGACGAGGACAAAAAACTACATCCTCAGTATTGTTATAATTAATCATTAAGCCCATAATAAGGTACATGTTGTATTTATTCATTTGGAAGACCTAAATGACAACATGAAAAGATTTTACAAAACCACAACGTTGAAACTCTTTAACTGTTGCGATCTTTCTCAATTTAATTTTTACATGAATGTATATTGTTTATAACATATGTAGTATTTTTTAAATTGTGGAATAATCCATATATTCTATATGGTAGGACCACCATTGTCCATGAGTTTTCTCAAAAAAGCTTTCAACATTTTACGAAAACCTAAGTGGACATAACTGTGTCATCAGCTTACATCACTCACAATGTGGCTTCATTGAAATTTCTTTGAGAGGCAATATATCCAAAGTGATTTTCCGATGATTACAAGAATAAAATATTGAATATGTAGACACTGAATAATCAAACAAGATATCATATAACGGCTTATATAATTAAGGTACAATAGTAATGAAGTTACTTTGAAGAGTAATATGTAAATTATTATTTTCAATTATTTTGTTAAGGAACTAGTTTTAAACAAAATATATTTGATTTTGAACATCTCTTATTTTTATTTTGGTTTTTATTATTATTTGCACAAATATGATATTTTGTATGTACAATAAATTGAAAACTATTTAAAACGGATATTTATAGGCTTTAAGATGCCAATTACATTATACTATCTATGAAACTACGTGAAGTGCAAATAAAATATAAATACAGGATCAGTGAATGTCTATTCTATCACACCGAGCTATTGGAATGGAAAGCAAAACAAAAGTACTGTGTAATTAATTAAAAAAAGGAACCCTTCAACTACCACTACATTATTTACAGAATACCATAATATATATGTTTTGAAACGCAGGGTCGTGGCTTTATACTTATTCCTCAGTCTAGTAAAATCCTTGCTCAAAATACTTGATAATGCAAAAAAAAAATTAGATACTGGTACCATAAGTAGAAGCGAAGTCAAACACGACCTTAACTCCTAACCATGTTGCTAAGATAAACTAATTTTTAACATGTTTGATATGTGATATTGCTTGTACTATGCATTATGAAAACTATTCATTAAAAGATTCAGTTATTAATAATTCATATTTTATAAATTATTTTATATTTAAAATTAACATGGAACATGATGTTACATTTTTTTGGGTAATATAATTATATAACTTACATAGGAAGATAAAAAATACATCATAGTAATAATAATGACATTCAAAATCTATAAAAGGCCAGGTTTAGGTATATATAAGGGCCTAGAAGTGGCGTAATTCCACAAAATTATGCAGAGAGGTTAGATATAATATAGACTGCAGTTGCATTTCATTATTAATTAAAATATACGATATTAACATTTATATTAATGAGAAGCCGGTGAAGTAACAATATAAAGCGGTTTATCCTGAGATCATTGTTTTCCACCGAGACCTTGTCTAGATAGACGTGGGAGTCTTCAAATCGACTCATCAGAAATTTGACTCAGGAATGGAATGATTATATAGAAAGTCATTGTTCTGAAAAAAAAATTGTAAAATATAGTCAAATCCTTCTTCCCTAATGAGTAAAAACTCGTAGGATTTTAGCTACTGTCAAAAGGAAATGTACATGCACAATTAGAATACATTACTACTTAATAGTATAAGTAATGAATATAAAGATAACAAAAAATAAAGGTACATTAAGATATGTTTTGGAAGGCAACTCTATTTGGCATTAGAGGCATATAATAATAAAAGATAGATATATCATAAGACCTTTATAGAAGTAAATAATTATATGTTGAAGTAAAATATTTTCCCACTTTAACTGATGTAGGTGGTGGTGCGTTGACTTGGCCAAGTTTTATAAGCCCAACCACCATTAATAATAATTGAAGCTGTGTTTAACAATCTAATCGCAAACGTTAAAGAGTTTCAACGTTGTGTTTTAGTAAAGTAAAATCGCTTCATGTTGTCATTTAGGTCTTCCAAATGAATAACAACAACATGTGCCTAATTACGGGCTTAATGATTAGTTATAACAATACTGAGGATGTAGTTTTTCGTACACGTTCAAAGCAATGACAACGTGCTATCGGTATTTATTTATCTCTATTGTATGTTTGTGAACCGTAATAACAATGTATGAAAGTGTCTGCATTGGATTGTTAAACCAAGCTTCAATGTTTAATGGTGGTTGTGCTTATAAACTCGGCCAAGTCAACGCAGCACACACCTACACCAGTACAAGTGGGGAAATATTTTACTTCAACATATAACTATTTACTTCTACAAAGTTGTTATGATAGATCTATCTTTTATTATTATATGTTTCTAGTGTCAAATAGAGTTGCCTTCCAAAAAATATCTTAATTTTCCTTTCTCTTTTGTTACATTTATATTCATTACATATACTTATAAATAATAATGTATTTTAATTGTGCATGCATATTTCCTTTTGACAGAAGCCTACATCTTACGAGTTTTAAAATTACAAGTCGCCACTTCTCATAAGGGAAGAAATGGAGGCTTTGACTATATTTTACATTTTTATTCAGAACAATAACTTCTTATATAATCATTCTAATCGTGAGCCAAATTTCTGATGAATCGACTTGAAGACTACATCCACGTTTATGAAAAACAGGATGTCGGTGGAAAACAATGATCTCAGAATAAACCTCTTTACATTGTTACTTCACCGGCTTCTCATCTATGTAAATGTTATTTGCATACATTTTTATTAGTAACGAAATGCTATTTCGATCTATATTGTATCTAATCTCTCTGCAGAATTACGTCGAATTACGCCACTTCTAGACTCATATATCTAACTAAACCTGGGCTTTTATAGATTTTTAATGTCATGATTATTACTATAGATGTATTGTTTATCTTCTTATGTACGTTATATATAGTACCAATTAAAATATAAGATCATGTTCCATGTTAATTTTAAAATTAAAATAATTTATAAATTATCATTTATTATTGACTGAACTTATTTATGAATAAGTTTCGTAATTTATAAGATAAGGAATATCAGATATTAAACATGTTGAAAATCAGTTTATCTTAGCAAAATATTAAGACTTAAGGTCGTGTATGAGATCGCTTCTACTTATGTACGAGTATTTATTTATTTTTATAATGAATAGACATTATTCACATTGTCTGGTTTTTTGTTGGAATGTTAGGTTTAGAATGAGTATGAATATTTGTGTTTATTTTAAATATTTTTTTAACTTGTTTTTTAATTGTAATTTTACGGTTATAATATTTATTTTAATTAAATTATATCGTTTCGAACTTTAAGCACATTGATTAATTTGATGCGCCTATTCAGTTGCGGAGTGCACTATTCTAATGCCAGCGACGTATAGTGTTTCTTCTCCTCGAGATAATATGTTTTTGATGAATTACCCAAGAGTTTTAATTACGTCGGAATAATCACTTGTGGCAACGATTTTGAGGAATCAGTCTAAGGGCCATATTAAAATATTTTCAAAGAGTCCAGTTATATCTTTCAGTAAACTAGTGGTTCCTCACTGGGTACTACAATAAGACTGTAGACGTACGTTTTATAAAAGAACTGTTTGGTGTTGATAAAAAAAGGAAGTTGTATATTTATGAGATGGAAGGACCTGTGGCGTGTTATTTTAGCCGGTTTATGATATTCTTGAGATGAAGGAAAAAATATATATTTGTTGTCAAGAACGTTGTTTGTGTAAAGCTGTTGTCAATTGTATGGCTTCAGTTATGCCCTGCTTACAACGATTATGCACTTGAAGCAATGACTTAAATATATCCAACTGGCAGTGGATGTACACAAGATGACATGTAATATGCATCATCAGTAAAGGTTCACAGATACACAAAGTAACGAAGCATAGCGTTACGTGAAGAAGGCACAGTAATTTCAAAAGATTGCAATATTGGACGAGGCGTGGAGAGCATAATTTAAACGGAAATATGGAACATTCTTTTGTGTAAGTATGAACTTATTAGGTAGTATATCGTAGCAGAACTTAGAGGCCCTCATGCTAAATGCAGTTAAGGGTTTTGTCGATTTCAAGGAACACACGAGTTTTGTGAATGTATTGATGAGCACTTTAAAGAGTTGAAGTAGTGTAGAAAGCCTGTTATGAAGGCTGAAATACTAATGCCGTATGATGTCTTTAAGGTTATTAGTTGGGTGTTGATCATATTTTATATTCTTTAGAGATACGGGAAAGACAAAATATTAATGAGAAATTATGTGAAAATAGAACTGATTCTTTTAGTTTTGAACAATTTTTTAGCTCCTTTTTATGAAGATGGAAAGCCGTTTTGGCTGTTAATCTATCGCTCGTTTTGTTTAGATAACTGATTCAAGATGATTTTTTATTATTAGGAATATTATTATTTTATTTGGACGCCATTCTGAAATCGTCGTTGGGATACAAGTTCAATAGGAATCCCAATGAGAACTTTTTTTCTTTACTAATGTCCGGATTTTTTAATGAGTATTTATATAGTCTGAAACATTGATTAACATGGACATAAAAGCTAATGGATAAATCATAATTAATAAATCGTTTGTAAATTTCAGACATGTTTACACGTAAACTCTGGAGAAATAGTTCTATGATACGACGCTATTATATCCGGATTACCCTCTTGACACAACAGATATTCAACTAGTTTCAGAGACAATATTGACTGTCCAGCTTCACACAAATTGTTTAGCAAACTCATTATGTTTACAGGAGTATTGTATATTCTGTCTGTTATGTGGTGTTTTGGGAATTTAACTTAGTGAGATGAGAATGGTTTCGTCAGATTATTGGTTTTCCAAGAGACGATAAGTAATATGTCAATGCAACTTTTAATTATAATGTATTATATTATAATGGTAATTCTTTACGTAAAGGTGGCTGCTGATTTTCGGATTTTTTTTTATCGTCAACTACATGTGATAAATAAATAATGATTTCATAGCGGAGATTCTTTTTTCCACTGAGAAATTACAATCTAAAAAATATCAAATTTACATATTTATAGATAAGACATAATGGCAAATAATCACATTTACGTCTCATATGTTACTAAAGATATTTCAATCTTTATATTTGTGATCACAGATCACGTGATATGCTGTCAATTCTCCATATTAATAATCTAATTTCAAATTATTACCTTTCATAATAAAAGTATGAAAGGTTTCGCCAGGAGGTTACATATATATATATATATATATATATATATATATTAATAATAATTCTACTTTGAAATAAGACTTAGTAAGCGTTCATTCCAATTACCATAGAAAAATGATAAAATATTACATTTATTTGGTATATATTTAACTTGAATTTTTAAATATATACCAATTCAATAGAAAACTATTATTTTAAGTCCCAAAAATCATAAAATTGGGTTATTTTATCGATGTTGTATAGACGTTAAAAAACAAATTATCGAAAAAAGAATTAATTTGTATGTTAATGAAAACGGGAAAACCTAGCATTCTGTTAGAGTATAAGGACAACTTAACTTATCTACTATTTTATTTATATCCATTAACTCTGAGCGATAGTCTTGGGTTATAATGGTTAGTTTCCTTGGTAGTAAATTCTCTGTTTATGAGATAAGAAGTGGTAATCTCATCTTATATTATAAAAAATTTCAAAACTGAATAACTTTATAGTTCATTGTCTATATCTTTACTTTCTCATGTTACGACTCGTAAAGTTCAATCTTGCTTATGAAAAAAAAAAGGCAGAGCCTTCGATTTGACACTCACTTCTCTTTATGAACTACGACTTACTTTGTAGTTTGACAACTACACATAATTTTCAATTCCATCAGTGTTTATGAACAACTAAATACAATATCGGTCTTTATTTAACTCCTCTGCGATAGTTTTTATAGAATTTTACGCCCAAATATTGGATTTTCATCAATCAAATTTTATATTCTACTTGTGGTTAATTTTGATTTTTCATGGAGGAAAATGGTCACGAATAGAGAGGAATGTTCGATACTATTGAGCAAATGTATCTAGAAATTTGTTGAAAAACAGTAGGTTTTATTTTTTTTCCCTCCACAAACAAAGACAAACAAATTTGCGAAATTTAAAGTAGGAAATATAGCCTCATTTAAAGTATCTGTACAATCCCGAATATATATTTTGGAATTTTCTTCTATGAGAAAATAAATTCGAAAATCGGATAATTGCTTTGAGATTTAATAGACGTATCAATGAAAAATTATTTTAGAGATTAATAAGATAATACTGATTAATTACTGTATTAATAGGCAACACTGATTGTCGTTTGTATAGGATCAAAAATTTTAATATTTGTGTTATTATTTCTAAAGTGAATATCATAACAATAGTAAAGGAAAAATCATATTCTGTATATTAAAATACTAAGGTAAGTAATTAATTACCACTTCAGTTCATTTAAACTAGAAAAGTTTATAAATGAACTTAAGAAAAAACGTGTTGAATAAGTTTAAATTATTCTGGCTTTTTAAAATATATCTTTATAATATACACTTTGAAATAAAAGCTTTCCTCTTCAATAACATATTAAATGACATGTATTTCATTAAGAAAAGTAATATGTCTATTCGGTATTGAATTTGATTTTTAAAATTTTTGATTTTTGATGACAGTAAAAACTATTTTTTTATAATATAAGGAAAAATTGGAATATTGTATGCCTTCTCCTTAATTACTTATATTAATTCTAATAAAGAGTAATAAAACCTTGTCTTGCAATTATTTGTGAAATGTATTTTATTACAGCTGTTTCACTGTTACCAAGGGCATCTTCATGATAGTCATCGGTTTTATTTCAAGAGTTAAACATGTGACCAAAAATATTTAAAAAGTATAGAACTAATATATTGTAACGTCCTTCAGACTTTAAATATAAAATCTGCCTTATCAACATTCTACTTCCTTTATCGCCTCCGGGCCAGGCCACCACCGTGTGCTGAGACCTGGCGGGGAATATCATAATCTACGAACACATGATCCTTGTACCCTTGAACCCGTTCTACCGCTCAGCATGTCAGTCGTTGCTAAATCACATTATTAGACAGAAGTTTTTTTTTATCATGAAATCTCCAAATTAGTAAATGCACATCATGTCAGTAATCATACAGTAATCATGTCAGTTCTCTTTCTTCTAAATTCAAAATGTGTTACAGTTCAATTATACTAGTTTTTTTGTGAGTTTTGTTTTCTACATGTAAAATTTCATCAATGACCTTCAGGCACACGTTACTCTTCTAAGCATTTTACAATAAGTTCCAGGTATTCTAAATTAAAATTGACCATAATATAAACCTGTTAATATTTTAAGTTTTAATTACTGATATATGTTTTGTTTAAAAATAATTTAACTAGGATTATTTTCCTTTTAATTGTTCAGTAATTTTATTGAAAGCTAATGTCTTGTAAAAAAAAATAGAATAACCTTCTTTCATTTAAGAACAATTTACAAAATCTAATTATAAACTTAAATAGTCATAAAATCAAAGAATTAACTAGTCAAATGTTTTTCTTAATTAGAATCCTTGTTTTAAAAATTTTCTAACAGTTGTTACAATTCTTTATCTCAAACAAAGATAGAGATATATTAGATTCTTTATTAATATCAAAAAACTTATTTATAATCTTTTTGGACATTTTGTAATTCTGATAATTTTCCTTTTTATTTTAATTAAATCAAAAATCATTTTTCATTACAAAGACTTGTCGAACAACCTGTATGAGTTTGTCTAAATGTTTTTTTACTTGCCTTTTGCATAGCAAAAGCTGGTTCGAGATTGCTCAGAAATTGCTTTGAGATTGCAATCGCAGACAGGTTCAAACTCTGTTTCAACATCCTCTAAGTGCACCATATCATCACGTGCATATGCATATAAGGAAATATAAATCTTTTAAAAAATGACAGTTGTTAATAAAAGGAACTTTGGTTGTGAAATTATTCTTTAGTGAAAAATAACAATTTTTTAAAAAAATTTTTTTGGAACAAAACTCTGTATGATAATGTGTCTTCACCTTTTTTTTCTGTAAAATAATGTGTACTAATTTATAATCAAAATAATATTGGGTGGTGCTTCATGCAAAATATTTCGGCCTTCACGACCCCAAAGGGGTTATTTTTCAAAATTTAAAAATCATATTGACGTCAATAGATTAAAACAAAATTAAATTCTTTATATATATAATAATATATATATATATATATATATATATATATATTATAAAATTGTCTTTTTTTAAATAGAAAAGGTATGTGATCTAGCTAGTTTTAAAAATGTATTCTCTCTATATATAATAGTAGACTAAGTATTTGATGATACAAAATCTTGTTAACTGTAATACACCATTTTAACCTTTTTTTATATATATCAAAAAACTTAAATTCTTTATATAAATTCCTTTTAAAGCTGAAATCTAAATTTTTGTAATTTTATTTTTTTTACCAAAAACCAAAAACTATGAATTGTTTGTTATAAGTAATTATTTGTAAATGGTCAAATTTAATTCAGCAAATTTAAGCTAAATAAATTTTAGCACTTGTTAATGAAATTTGTTTTCCTTTTTTTTAAACATGTTTACCAGTAGGTTCCACAATCTTTAATTTTCAGTCGCCTGGTAACAATATGTTAGTGTTCTGGCTGTAATGTGTTTGTTATTTGTGTATTGAAATCATCTGACGATACCGTTCAAACAGCTGTGATAAAATATATTTAAACAAGAATTGAAGTAGAGTAAACAGGACTATCGTTTATTGCAATGAATAAATGGGTTGTTTCTTAACGGTATCATAAATACTTTAAAACATAATTAAATAATGAAATTTGATTTGGTAAGCATTTGGTACTCCTATTAAAATTTTCTCAACTCAGATAACCCATTGAATTTGTTAAAATACTTTTATTAGTGGAATTGGACTTGTTAGGAATTATATAAATTAATGAGAAATTATAGAGATTTTATTTTAAATAAAAATCTTCATATTTTAAAAAAAACTAATTTTCATGTTAATAGTTGTTGCATACTTAATTTTAAAGAACGATGACTACATCAACTCTTTTGTGTTACTTTCAAAAAAATTACCAATCAATCTAATTTAAATGTACGACAAATAAAAAATATGTAGAAACTGTTTTTTTTAAGTGTCAATCAATAAAACAAATGGGGTTAATAATATCCGTAGTACTAATAACTTCAATATTGGATGAGTGTTTGCCTGTAAACGACGTTGCATTGTGGGTCCTTTATTTCCTCCTCCCATTCAATCACACCGAGATAATGAAACGAAACGAAGTACACAACTATTGTGTAATAAATTAAAGTGAGGGAATCTTGTTCTATGTCTGGGTATCAGAACAAATATTATAATTTATAATAAAACAGTTATGTACCTGTGATGGTGTAATCGTTTTTATTAATAAGAATACATATGATGAAATTACACCATATGAAATTGTTCTACAATGTGGCGTCTCCCTAAAATGATAAGCAAATTACATAGGGTAATTTCGGTATGTACCTAGTCATGCAACTTGATTAAAAATTTAAGTGGGAGCATTATTTATTTACAGAAAGAAGTGAAACAAATAAATCTAAAGCATGGATAATTGTACTGGATATTTTGGCAAAGATTCCAGTAAGATACTTACTACAAAATACTGCTTTTCCTGTCTACCATATAACATACAAATAATACGATTATTAAAAATATGAAAATAATAATAGGATGTAATTAATATAATAATAATAAGAATAATAATATTTATTATTATAAAAAAAATTATAAGAGATAACAATTGAGTACATTTATGAATACAAAGCAATTGAATAGGCTGTTGTTACAGAGTATACAGAATAGTATCATTCGTGCCATGACCCACGCACGTTGGTACCAACTGAATGCCCTACACTCAGGTTTAAACTTTATACTTTTTGATCAACAAAAACTTCACGATCGTATATGAGAAGAGACTTGACAGTTGGAATCAAACCCATTCCAAAGTAGGAAAAGAGGCTCAAGATCTGACCAAAACATGTTTAATTACGAGATGTGAGTAAAATCTGCTTACTTCTTGGGCTGTATAGAGGGATTGACAGGCGACAGACGCCTGGGAGTCTTCATTCCAAAAAAATAATAATACTTATTTAGGACTCAAAATGTATTTGGGAAATATTTACCAAAAATAATTAAATACTCGTACTATAAGTAGAAACGAACTCATACACGAACTTAAGTCCTAACCATGTTGTAAGATAAACTAGTTGAATTTCAACATGTTTGATATGTGATATTCCTTATCTTATACATAATGAATCCTATTCATGAATTGGTTCAGTCAATAGTAATGGAACATGATGTTATATTTTATTTGGTAGTATATATATATATATATATATATATATAACGTACATAGAAAGATAAACAATACATCTGTAGTAATAATCATAACATTCAAAATCTATAAAAGGACAGGTTTAGGTATATATAAGGGCCAAGAAGTGGCGTAATTCCACAAAATTATGCAGAGAGGTTAGATATAATATAGACTGAAGTTGCATTTCATTATTAATTAAAATATACGATATTAACATTTATATTAATGAGAAGCCGGTGAAGTAACAATATAAAGCGGTTTATTCTGAGATCATTGTTTTCCACCGAGACCTTGTCTAGATAGACGTGGGAGTCTTCAAATCGACTCATCAGAAATTTGACCCAGGAATGGAATGGTTAAATAGAAAGTCATTGTTCTGAAAAAAATTGTAAAATATAGTCAAATCCTTCTTCCCTAATGAGCAAAAACTCGTAGGATTTAAGCTACTGTCAAAAGGAAATGTACATGCACGATTAAAATACATTACTATTTAATAGTGTAAGTAATGAATATAAAGATAACAAAAAATAAAGGTACATTAAGATAATATGTTTTGGAAGGCAACTCTATTTGGCATTAGAGGCATATAATAATAAAAGATAGATATATCATAAGACCTTTGTAGAAGTAAATAATTATATGTTGAAGTAAAATATTTTCCCACTTTAACTGATGTAGGTGGTGGTGCGTTGACTTGGCCAAGTTTTATAAGCACAACCACCATTAATAATAATTGAAGCTGTGTTTAACAATCTAATCGCAAACGTTAAAGAGTTTCAAAGTTGTGTTTTAGTAAAGTAAAATCGCTTCATGTTGTCATTTAGGTCTTCCAAATGAATAACAACATGTGCCTAATTACGGGGTTAATGATTAATTATAACAATACTGAGGATGTAGTTTTTCGTACACGTTAAAAGCAATGACATAGTGCTATCGGTATTTATTTATCTCTATTGTATGTTTGTAAACTGTAATAACAATGTATGAAAGTGTCTGCATTGGATTGTTAAACCCAGCTTCAATGTTTAATGGTGGTTGTGCTTATAAACTCGGCCAAGTCAACGCAGCACACACCTACACCAGTACAAGTGGGGAAATATTTTACTTCAACATATAACTTTTTACTTCTACAAAGTTGTTATGATAGATCTATCTTTTATTATTATATGTTTCTAGTGTCAAATAGAGTTGCCTTCCAAAAAATATCTTAATTTTCCTTTCTCTTTTGTTACATTTATATTCATTACATATACTAATAAATAATAATGTATTTTAATTGTGCATGCATATTTCCTTTTGACAGAAGCCTACATCCTACGAGTTTTAAAATTACATGTCGCCACTTCTCATAACGGACGAAGTGGAGGCTTTGACTATATTTTACATTTTTATTCAAAACAATAACTTCTTATATAATCATTCTAATCGTGAGCCAAATTTCTGATGAGTCGAGTTGAAGACTACACCCACGTTTATGAAAAACAGGATGTCGGTGGAAAACAATGATCTCAGAATAAACCTCTTTACATTGTTACTTCACTGGCTTCTCATCTATGTAAATGTTATTTGCATACATTTTTATTAGTAACGAAATGCAATTTCGATCTATATTGTATCTAATCTCTCTGCAGAATTATGTCGAATTACGCCACTTCTAGACTCTTATATCTAACTAAACCTGGCCTTTTATAGATTTTGAATATCATGATTATTACTGTAGATGTATTGTTTATCTTTCTATGTACGTTATATATAGTACCAAATAAAATATAACATCATATTCCATGTTAATTGCAAAAATAACATAATTTAAAAAATATCAATTACTATTGACTGAACCTATTCATGAATCGGATTCATAATGCATAAGATAAGGAAAATCAGATAATAAACATGTTGAAATTCAATTTATCTTAGCAACATGGTTAGGACTTAAGGATGTGTATGAGTTCACTTCTACTTATGGTACGAGTATTTAATTATTTTTTGCAAATATTTCCCAAATACATTTTGAGTAAGTATTTCTCAAATAAGTATTTTTGTGGGAATGAAGACTCCCAGGCGTCTGTCGCCTGACAATCCCTCTCTACAGCCTAAAGACGTAAGCAGATTTTACTCACATCTCGTAATTAAACATGTTTTGGTCAGTTCTTGAGCATTTTTCCCTACTTTGCAGTGGGTTGGATTCCAACTGTCAAGTCTCTTCTCATATATGATCGTGAAGTCTTTGTTGATCTCATCAAAAAGTTTAAACCTGAGTGTAGGGCATTCAGTTGGTACCAACGTGCGTGGGTCATTGCAAGAATGATACTATTCTGTATACTCTGTAACAACAGCCTATTCAATTGCTTTGTATTCATAAATGTACTCAATTTTTATCTCTTATAATTTTGTTTATAATAGTTATTATTATTATTATATTAATTACATCCTATTATTATTATTTCATATTTTTATTGATCGTATTATTTGTATGTCATATGGTAAACAGGAAAAGCAGTACTTTGAAGTAAGTATCCAACTGCAATCTTTGCCAAAATATCCAGTACAATTTTTCTTACTTTAGATGAATCAAGTTGCAAGTACTTCAGTTCGCTTCTACTTATGGTACGAATATTTAATTATTTTAATAATTAATAGACCTTATTGACATTGTCTGATTTATTGTTGGAATGTTAGGTTTAGAATGAGTTTGAATTTTTGTGTTTATTTTAAATTATTTTTAATTTGTTTTTTAATTGTTATTAAACAGTTAAAATAATTATTTTAACTAAATTATGTCGTTTCGAACATTAAGCACATTGAGTAATTTGATGTGCTTATTCAGTTGCGGAGTGCACTATTCTAATGCCAGCGACGTGTAGTGTTTCTTCTCATCGAGATAATAATATGTTTTTGATGGACTTAGTAATGAATTACCCAAGAGTTGCAATTACGTTGGAATGAAACTAACTCACGAATACCCTAATAGTGTTAGGGATAGATGATAACAAGTATTGATCAAGAGAGACCTAATAGGAAAGACAAAGAACTAACATAAGATGGTGTAGATTCAGATAAGTCACTTGAGATTTCTAAACCCGATTTCATAGCCGCTCAGACAGCTGTGAGGGAATGTAGCCACATATACAAGTCCAATGACATCACCAAATAAAAAAAAGAAACTATCCAAATAAAGGATTAATCATTTTATGCTTTATAAAGTGCATGTAGTTGCTCTTTCTGAGTATACTTAGCCGGACTATATGGACTTTTGAAATTAGAGTTAGAATACATACCTCTTATTCTCTCTGTCTGATTAACCACCACTGTTCATATGAGTCACCACATCTTCTTGCCAGAAATTTGAAATCGAAACGTATCAATCACTACATCACGAAAACTTTTAAACGATTTTCACGATTGTTTACACAAAATTAAAATTCAAGAACCTTTCGAATTATAAAATTTTTATTTTTATTTTTGACCTTGAATAAATATTTTAAATACAAGACGACGAAATCAACACTAAGCCTATGAGAAGTGAACATTTCAATAGATTACTTCATGTGTCTGAATTGTTAATTTTATGAAATAAAACTTTAGTTTTTGGACTTAATATTTGACTGACAATTAATTTTTAATTTGAAATTAATATAAATTGAGTAAAACACTTTGTCAACGTCAGTGTATGGCATTTGATAAGAACGTACATTAGACCGGATTGTACTAACTTTTAAAAGATGTGATAGATGCAAGAACACTGGATGCTTTTAAAAACTCTCCTTTACTAGAAATACATAGTTAATTACGAGCTAGGTCAGATATTTTAATTACAATTTTTTAAACTTTCTATAATAATTTCGCTGTATAATTGGTTATAATTTTTCTCATTGGGCTAAACTTAATTGATTGCTTTTGTGTAAACTAGGTAATATTCTTTTCTATATAAGTTTTGCATTGATTCTCAATTTATATTCAGTTCTCATTCAATTTCAATAAATAAATACTTAAATTTCCCTTTTGGCATTACTGAAAAGTCGATTTAATTGTACATATTTTTTAAGATGTTAAACTTCCAAATATTGTTAAACTTCGCCAAGTGGTCACTTTCTGCCACGGTTGATATCATTGTTGTAAGTTCTCTTGGGTTAGTGGTACAAGTAAAAACTAAAAATGACGGGTTAGTCATTAAACCTTGTCTTGCTGGTATTTTCTTACTGTATTGAATGTATGATCGATTATTGATACTGTGTGTATGTGTTAGCAGTTATTATTTACTTTTATACAACTGAGACATAAAACAAAATGGCTTCTGTACAATGTTGCAATACAACTTATTTGATTCTTCAGTTTAGAATTATATGTGGAAATAATATTATTAGATGAATAATGACTACGCATCCAGTGCCATTATTTTTATAGTTGGTACTAAACAATCTCGTTCCAAACTTCTCTGGATAGACGTATACTCTATTACTCTTATCTTCTATTTTCCTTAATATCTATTACGCTTATCTCTTAGAGTTTTTATTGCAGAACTCTGTTCTTCTATTTTTACAGCTCTTAATACCGCTTCAACTAGCTACTATAACTATATTGTGAGTTGTGTTTCTAAAAGTGCTTTATTCAGGACATTTATTCTAGTAATATCTTGGTGAGGACTTTCTGTGTACTGTACTTAGACTTCAGCTTCAATGGGGTGTTGTGGTATCATTTTGCTGCATATCTGAGCACTGTGCGATAACTGGAAACACAAAAGTAGACGTTGTAGTAAAGGAAGCTGCACGCCAGTTGTCAAGTTATTCAACCTTTTAAGGCAGGTGACGTTTAATATGTAATAAAAGACGCACTTATTGACAAATGAACAACTGTAGTGTCTAATAAATTAAGGGAAGTGAAAGATACTGGTGGAGAACGTAAATTCGTGACGAAAGAGAGTAATCCTGTCTTCCCGTTGGACATTCCATGATTAGTCACTCATTTCTGATAGAACATGACAATCCTCAGCTACGTTTAATATCTAATAAAAGACGCACTTATTGACAAATGAACAACTGTAGTGTCTAATAAATTATGGGAAGTGTATTGAATTACTGTATTGAATGTAATATCAATTGTTGATACTGTGTGTATGTGTTAGCAGTTTTTATTTACTTTTATATAACTGAGACATAAAACAAAATGGCTTCTGTACAATGTTGCAATACAACTTACTGGTGGAGAACGTAAATTCGTGTCGAAAGAAAGTAATACTGCCTTCCCGTTGGTCATTCCATGATTAGTCATTCATTTCTGATAGAACATGACAATCCTCAGCTACGTTTAATCTGTCAAGCCATTCTAAAGGGTAAACATATACTGTGTTATTTTGAGAAGTGTGCTTATATTTTATTTCTTTTACAGTTAATTATATTCACATAATGTTGTAAAATAATTCTGAAATCCTTCATCTTGTTTTGCCCTTCAAGTATCGCCTAAATGTTTTTCATAGTATACAAAATAATAAGATTTAGTATCACAGAGTTACTTACAGCTCTGATAGATTGTATATGGTTGCATATTGATTTGATCAAAGTCAACATTAGTTAATTATTTCTATTGTTGTTATTTTTATTTACATTATATATTTTTTTGTTTAGTTTTTAGGTTTAGTGTAAAGGCAATGATTACCACAATAGTTACCCCCCCTTCTTCTCCCATTACCTTGGGACGGCCGTTAGAATCTCTATAATCATTTTAAGATAAACCTTAAGATATCCAATAAATTCATTATAAAGGATATTAGGTTTTATGTATGATCCAGTTTTTAAAAGAAAATTCTTATTTTACTCGAAGTAATGTATAAAATATAACTGTATTTTACAGGTATATAAACCAATATTTAAAAGCAAGAAGTTGCAAGATAATGAAAGATTATATGTGATATGTGTACAATCAAAAGTAGGCTACATGTTTATTTGTAAACTACGTCATAAACTATTGCGTTGTAAGAATGTTAATACACATTGCAGCTAACGGAGACTTTGTTAGAAGGATGTGATAGTTCAAAACTGACATTGCGGAATACATATTAATAAAAACACGTCCCTGCCTAATGAAAAGGTAGTGTCATTTATTTTAGCATTCCTTTGATATCTCCAAGAAAATTACCTACCCTCTACAATGATAAAACGTTTGATAATATACGTAAATTTGAGTACGATTTACTTACTGCCTCATCAGATTTTAGATTTTTATATGGGGAGAAGGGGGACGTATGGGTTTTTAGGAGAAAAGATTTCCAATGAATTGTTATCAGGACATTGTAGTTATTGTTTTCTAGATGGGCGACCTATACTCTATTTAAATAGGACAATAAATGAATATGAAAGATTAGAATAAATGTATTAAAAAGTAGTTTGTAAACATTTTCAAATTCCTTGTTTCAAATAAAAATTGTCTTTTATATTTAAGCAAAATTCTTATTTATGATGCCTTCTTAAAACGACTTCGGGACACTTTGTATGCCAACATTATTGAAGGGAATAGTGGTTATTTAGAATATATAATGTAATATTTATTTTTATTACATAAAAGTTTAAGTAAGTATATTTTAATAAATTTTAAATTTATAATTTTTAGTCCCCAATCAGGGTTATTTTAACTAGGAAAACTTATATAGGTATTTAAGAGAAACGTTATTATAAGATTAATTATTCTGTATATTTTAAAATTTGCCATTTAACAGAAGAAACACTGTGATAACTTTGAAACATCTACTTTTCCTTTTATATAAGACTTCGAAACAAATGTTTTTATTTAACAAAAAGAGTTGGTCTTCATGATAGTTATTCTTGATTTTTTAAATTTTAAGTTTAAGTGTTTAGGATTAATTTATTGGTTTTTATAAAATTTAGTTATTCTGAAAGTCGTTGAAAGGAAATAATCACTAAAAACAATACTTGATTAATAATGCGATGGAGTAACAGTTGTACCGCATATTTGAATGAAAACAACTTTCTTTTTTTTCGAATTAAGCAGAGAGGAAGGAAAATTAATGAAGTTCCAAAACAAGGACATGTCTTTCGACATTTTGACTTCGGCAAAGAATTTCAACCTTTACGATAAATTAAATGATTGAAATATAGGAAGTGCAAAACAAATTATGTATAACTGTTGAAATACAGTAGAGTTAGTACATTATGATGTTTACTTTACTTGACCATGGAGAACATGAAACAGAGTTTATTAATTTATTGTACAATGTTTGTAACTATAATAAACAGATGTGGACAAACTTTGGTCTTAAGTGCAATAAGACATCGGACATACTTTTCTCTTAAATAAAAACAAACAAACATACAGCAGTGACTAAAGGAGTTTTCGTTTCCAAGAAAAGGACTATTGACTTTTTTACTGAGGAAATCATGATCAATGAGTTCAAATTATGTGATTTATTTATTTTTCGTGAAGGTAAAAACTCCATTGATAATAACTGTGAATGAATATAATAAAAATGCGAAGCCGAAAATTCATTGGAAATAACAACGTACCCTGATAACACGGTTTGGTTGGTTTTCTCAAAAAAGCTTTCAACATTTTACGAAAACCTAAGTGGAGATAACTGTGTCTTCAGATTACATCACTCACAATGTGGCTTCATTGAAATTTCTTTGAAAGGCAATATTTCCAAAATGATTTTCCGATGATTACAAGATTAAAATATTGAATATGTAGACACTAAATAATTAAACAAGATATCAAATAACGGCTTATATAATGAAGATACAATAGTAATGAAGTTACTTTGAAGAGTAATATGTAAATATTTTCCATTATTTTGTTAAGGAACTAGTTTTAAACGAAATATATTTTATTTTGAACATCTCTTATTTATATTTTGTTATTTATTATTATTTGCACAAATATGATATTTTTTATGTACAATAAATTGAAAACTATTTGAAACCGATATTTATAGGCTTTAAGATTCCAATTACTTTATGCAGTCGTATGAAATTGAGTGAAGTGCAAATAAAATATAAATACATGGTGAGTGTATGTCTGGAGATGACGTTGCATGTATTTCACCGAGCTATTGGAATGGAAGGCAAAACAAAAGTACTGTGTAATTAATTAAAGAAAGGAACCCTTCAACTACTAATACATTATTTACAGAATACCATAATATATATGTTTTAAAACGCAGGGGCGTGACTTTATACTTATTCCTCAGTCTTCTAAAATCCTTGATCAAAATACTTGATAATGCAAGAAATAATAAATACTGGTACCATAAGTAGAAGCGAAGTCATACACGACCTTAAGTCCTAACCATGTTGCCAAGATAAACTAATTTTTAACATGTTTGATATGTGATATTGCTTGTACTATGCATTATGAAAACTAGTCATGAATAGATTCAGTTAATAATAATTCATATTTTATAAATTATTTTATATTTAAAATTAACATGGAACATGATTTTATATATATTTTGTTACTATATATAACGTAAATAGAAAGATAATCAATACATCTATAGTAATAATCATAACATTCAAAATCTATAAAAGGCCAGGTTTAGGTATATATAAGGGCCTAGAAGTGGCGTAATTGCACAAAATTATGCAGAGAGGTTAGATATAATATAGACTGAAGTTGCATTACATTATTAATTAAAATATACGATATTAACATTTATATTAATGAGAAGCCGGTGAAGTAACAATATAAAGCGGTTTATCCTGAGATCATTGTTTTCCACCGAGACCTTGTCTAGATAGACGTGGGAGTCTTCAAATCGACTCATCAGATATTTGACCCAGGAATGGAATGGTTAAATAGAAAGTCATTGTTCTGAAAAAATTTGTAAAATATAGTAAAATCCTTCTTCCCTAATGAGCAAAAACTCGTAGGATTTTAGCTACTGTCAAAAGGAAATAACATGCACAATTAAAATACATTACTACTTAATAGTATAAGTAATGAATATAAAGATAACAAAAAATAAAGGTACATTAAGATATGTTTTGGAAGGCAACTCTATTTGGCATTAGAGGCATATAATAATAAAAGATAGATATATCATAAGACCTTTTGTAGAAGTAAATAATTATATGTTGAAGTAAAATATTTTCCCACTTTAACTGGTGTAGGTGGTGGTGCGTTGACTTGGCCAAGTTTTATAAGCACAACCACCATAAATAATAATTATTGAAGCTGTGTTTAATAATCTAATCGCACATGTTAAAGAGTTTCAACGTTGTGTTTTAGTAAAGTAAAATAGCTTCATGTTGTCATTTAGGTCTTCCAAATGAATAACAACAACATGTGCCTAATTACGGGCTTAATGATTAGTTATAACAATACTGAGGATGTAGTTTTTCGTACACGTTGAAAGCAATGACATCGCGCTATCGGTATTTATTTATCTCTATTGTATGTTTGTGAACTGTAAAAACAATGTATGAAAGTGTCTGCATTGGACTGTTAAACCCAGCTTCAATGTTTAATGGTGGTTGTGCTTATAAAGTCGGCCAAGTCAACGCACCACACACCTACACCAGTACAAGTGGGGAAATATTTTACTTCAACATATAATTATTTACTTCTACAAAGGTCTTATGATAGATCAATCTTTTATTATTATATGCCTATAATGTCAAATAGAGTTGCCTTCCAAAAAATATCTTAATTTTCCATTCTCTTTTGTTACATTTATATTCATTACATATACTAATAAATAATAATGTATTTTAATTGTGCATGCATATTTCCTTTTGATAGAAGCCTACATCCTACGAGTTTTAAAATTACATGTCGCCACTGCTCATAAGGGAAGAAGTGGAGGCTTTGACTATATTTTACATTTTTATTCAAAACAATAACATCTTATATAATCATTCTAATCGTGAGCCAAATTTCTGATGAGTCGACTTGAAGACTACACCCACGTTTATGAAAAACAGGATCTCGGTGGAAAACAATGATCTCAGATTAAACCTCTTTACATTGTTACTTCACTTGGTTCTCATCGATGTAAATGTTATTTGCATACATTTTTATTTGTAACGAAAATCAATTTCGATCTATATTGTATCTAATCTCTCTGCGGAATTATGTCGAATTACGCCACTTCTAGACTTTTATATCTAACTCAACCTGTCCTTTTATAGATTTTTAATGTCATGATTATTACTATAGATGTATTGTTTATATTCTTATGTACGTTATATATAGTACCAAATAAAATATAACATCATGTTCCATGTTAATTTTTAAATTAAAATAATTTATAAATTATCATTTATTATTGACTGAACTTATTCATGAATAGGTTACGTAATTCATAAGATAAGGAATATCACATATTAAACATGTTGAAAATCAGTTTATCTTAGCAAAATATTAAGACTTATGGTCGTGTATGAGATCGCTTCTACTTATGTACGAGTATTTATTTATTTTTATAATGAATAGACTTTATTCACATTGTCTGGTTTTTTGTTGGAATGTTAGGTTTAGAATGAGTATGAATATTTGTGTTTATTTTAAATATTTTTTAGTTTGTTTTTAATTGTAATTACGCAGTTAAAATATTTATTTTAACTAAATCATATCGTTTCGAACATTAAGCACATTGATTAATTTGATGGGCCTATTGAGTTGCGGATTGCGGAGTGCACTATTCTAATGCCAGCGACGTGTAGTATTTCTTCTCCTTGAGATAATATGTTTTTGATGAATTACCCAAGAATTTTAATTACGTCGGAATAATTACTTGTGGCAACGGTTTTGAGGAATCAGTCTAAGGGCCATATTAAAATATTTTTAAAGAGTCCAGTTACATCTTTCACTAAACTTGTGGTTCCTCACTGGGTACTACAATTAGACTGATAATGTGCGTTTTATAAAAGAACTGTTTGGTGTGATAAAAAAAGGAAGTTGTATATTTATTAGATGGAAGGATCTGTAGCGTGTTATTTTATCCTGTTTTAGATATTGTTGAGATGAAGACAAAGGATATTTCTACAATAATCTTATGAGAAGTGAACATTTCATGTGTCTCAATTGTTAATTGTATGAATTAAAACTTTAGTTTTTGGACTTAATACTTGACTTACAATTAATTGTTAATTTGAAATTAATATAAATTGAGTAAAACACTTTGTCAACGTCAGTGTATGGCATTTGATAACAACGTACATTAGACCGGATTGTACTAACTTTTAAAAGATGTGATAGATGCAAGAACACTGGATGCTTTTAAAAACTCTACTTTACTAGAAATACGTAGTTAATTACGAGCTAGGTCAGATATTTTAATTACAATTTTTTAAACTTTCTATAATAATTTCACATTATGGTTTGTTATATTTTTTCTCATTGGGCTAAACTTAATTGATTGCTTTTGTGTAAACTAGGTAGTATTCTTTTCTATATAAGTTTTGCATTGATTCTCAATTTATATTCAGTTCTCTTCCAAGTTCAATAAATAAATACTTAAATTTTACTTTTGGCATTAGCTGAAAAGTCTATTTGATTGTCCAAATTTTTTCAAATATTGTTAAACTTTGCCACGTGGTCACTTTTTGCCACGGTTGATATCATTGTTGTTAGTTCTCTTGGGTTAGTGATACAAGTAAAAACTAAAGATGATTGGTTAGTCATTAAACCTTGTCTTGCTGTTATTTTCTTACTGTATTGAATGTATTATCAATTATTGATACTGTGTGTATGTGTTAGCAGTTATTATTTACTTTTATACAAATGAGACATAAAACAAAATGGCTTCTTTACAATGTTGCAATACAACTTATTTGATTCTTCAGTTTAGAATCATATGTGGAAATAATATTATTAGATGAATAATGACTACGCATCCAGTGCCATTATTTTTATAGTTGGTACTAAACAATCTCGTTCAAAACTTCTCTGGATAGACGTATACTCTATTACTCTTATCTTCTATTTTCCTTAATATCTATTACTCTTATCTCTTAGAGTTTTTATTGCAGAACTCTGTTCTTCTATTTTTACAGCTCTTAATACCGCTTCAACTAGCTACTATAACTATATTGTGAGTTGTGTTTCTAAAAGTGCTTTATTCAGGACATTTATTCTAATAATATTTTGGCGAGGACTTTCTGTGTACTGTACTTAGACTTGAGCTTCAATGGGGTGTTGTGGTATTATTTTGCTACATATCTGAGCACTGTGCAATAACTGGAAACACAAAAGTAGACGTTGTAGTAAAGGAAGCTGTACGCCAGTTGTCAAGTTATTCAACGTTTTAAGGCAGGTGACGTATAATATGTAATAAAAGACGCACTTATTGACAAATGAACAACTGTAGTGTCTAATAAAGATACTGTTCGTTGGTGGAGAACGTAAATTCGTGTCGAAAGAAAGTAATACTGCCTTCCCGTTGGACATTCCATGATTAGTCACTCATATATGATAGAACATGACAATCCTCAGCTTCGTTTAATCTGTCAAGCCATTCTAAAGGGTAAACATATACTGTGTTATTTTGAGGAGTGTGCTTATATTTTATGTCTTTCACTGTTAATTATACTCAGACAATGTTGTAAAATAATTCTGAAATCGTTGATCGGGTATTGCCCTTCAAGTATCGCCTAAATGTTTTTCATAATATACAAAATAATAAGATTTAGTATCACAGAGTTACTACAGCTCTGATAGATTGTATATTGTTGCATATTGATTTGATCAAAGTCAACATTAGTTAATTATTTCTATTGTTGTTATTTTTATTTACATTATATATTTTTTTGTTTAGTTTTTAGGTTTAGTGTAAAGGCTATGATTACCACAATAGTTACCCCCCCCCTTTTTCTCCCATTACCTTGGGACGGCCGTTAGAATCTCTATAATCATTTTACGATAAACCTTAAGATATCCAATAAATTCATTATAAAGGATATTAGGTTTTATGTATAATCCAGTTTTTAAAAGAAAATTTTTATTTTACTCGAAGTAATGTATAAAATATAACTGTATTTTACAGGTATATAAACCAATATTTAAAAGCAAGAAGTTGCAAGATAATGAAAGATTATATGTGATATGTGTACAATTAAAAGTAGGCTACATGTTTATTTGTAAACTACGTCATAAACTATTGCGTTGTAAGAATGTTAATACACATTGCAGCCAACGGAGACTTTGTTAGAAGGATGTGATAGTTCAAAACTGACATTGCGGAATACATATTAATAAAAAAACGTCCCTGCCTAATGAAAAGGTAGTGTCATTTATTTTAGCATTCCTTTGATATCTCCAAGAAAATTACCCACCCTCTACAATGATAAAACGTTTGATAATATACGTAAATTTGAGTACGATTTACTTACTGCCTCATCAGATTTTAGATTTTTATATGGGGAGAAGGGGGACGTATGGGTTTTTAGGAGAAAAGATTTCCAATGAATTGTTATCAGGACATTGTAGTTATTGTTTTCTAGATGGGCGACCTATACTCTATTTAAATAGGACAATAAATGAATATGAAAGATTAGAATAAATTTATTAAAAAGTAGTTTGTAAACATTTTCAAATTCCTTGTTTCAAATAAATTGTCTTTTATATTTAAGCACAATTAATTCTTATTTATGATGCCTTCTTAAAACGACTTCGGGACACTTTGTATGCCAACATTATTGAAGGGAATAGTGGTTATTTAGAATATATAATGTAATATTTATTTTTATTACATAAAAGTTTAAGTAAGTATATTTTAATAAATTTTAAATTTATAATTTTTAGTCCCCAATCAGGGTTATTTTAACTAGGAAAACTTATATAGGTATTTAAGAGAAACGTTATTATAAGATTAATTATTCTGTATATTTTAAAATTTGCCATTTAACAGAAGAAACACAGTGATAACTTTGAAAAATCTACTTTTCCTTTTATATAAGACTTCGAAACAAATGTTTTTATTTAACAAAAAGAGTAGGTCTTCATGATAGTTATTCTTGATTTTTTAAATTTTAAGTTTAAGTGTTTAGGATTAATTTATTGGTTTTTATAAAATTTAGTTATTCTGAAAGTCGTTGAAAGAAAATAATCACTAAAAACAATACTTGATTAATAATGCGATGGAGTAACAGTTGTACCGCATATTTGAATGAAAACAACTTTCTTTTTTTTCGAATTAAGCAGAGAGGAAGGAAAATTATAGAAGTTCCAAAACAAGGACATGTCTTTCGACATTTTGACTTCGGCAAAGAATTTCAACCTTTACGATAAATTAAATGATTGAAAAATAGGAAGTGCAAAACAAATTATGTATAACTGTTGAAATACAGTAGAGTTAGTAAATTATGATGTTTAAGTTACTTGACCACGGAGAACATGAAACAGAGTTTATTAATTATTGTATAATTTTTGTAACTATAATAAACAGATGTACACAAACGTTGGTCTTAAGTGCAATAAGACATCGGACATACTTTTCTCTTAAATAAAAACAAACAAACATCGAGCAGTGACTAATGGTGTTTTCGTTTCCAAGAAAAGGACTATTGATTTTTTTACTGAGGAAATCATGATCAATGAGTTCAAATGGTGTGATTTATTTATTTTTCGTGAAGGTAAAAACTCCATTGATAAAAACTGTGAATGAATATAATAAAAATGCGAAGCCGAAAATTCATTGGAAATAACAACGTACCCTGAATAACACGGTTTGGTTGGTTTTCTCAAAAAAGCTTTCAACATTTTACCAATACCTAAGTGGAGATAACTGTGTCTTCAGATTACATCACTCACAATGTGGCTTCATTGAAATTTCTTTGAAAGGCAATATTTCCAAAATGATTTTCCGATGATTACAAGATTAAAATATTGAATATGTAGACACTAAATAATTAAACAAGATATCAAATAACGGCTTATATAATGAAGATACAATAGTAATGAAGTTACTTTGAAGAGTAATATGTAAATATTTTCCATTATTTTGTTAAGGAACTAGTTTTAAACGAAATATATTTTATTTTGAACATCTCTTATTTATATTTTGTTATTTATTATTATTTGCACAAATATGATATTTTTTATGTACAATAAATTGAAAACTATTTGAAACCGATATTTATAGGCTTTAAGATTCCAATTACTTTATGCAGTCGTATGAAATTGAGTGAAGTGCAAATAAAATATAAATACATGGTGAGTGTATGTCTGGAGATGACGTTGCATGTATTTCACCGAGCTATTGGAATGGAAGGCAAAACAAAAGTACTGTGTAATTAATTAAAGAAAGGAACCCTTCAACTACTAATACATTATTTACAGAATACCATAATATATATGTTTTAAAACGCAGGGGCGTGACTTTATACTTATTCCTCAGTCTTCTAAAATCCTTGATCAAAATACCTAATAATGCAAGAAATAATAAATACTGGTACCATAAGTAGAAGCGAAGTCATACACGACCTTAAGTAATAACCAAGTTGCCAAGATAAAATAATTTTTAACATGTTTGATATGTGATATTGCTTGTACTATGCATTATGAAAACTATTCATGAATAGATTCAGTTATTAATAATTCATATTTTATAAATTATTTTATATTTAAAATTAACATGGAACATGATGTTATATATATTTTGTTACTATATATAACGTACATAGAAAGATAAACAATACATCTATAGTAATAATCATAACATTCAAAATCTATAAAAGGCCAGGTTTAGGTATATATAAGGGCCTAGAAGTTGCGTAATTGCACAAAATTATGCAGAGAGGCTAGTAATATAGACTGAAGTTGCATTACATTATTAATTAAAATATACGATATTAACATTTATATTAATGAGAAGCCGGTGAAGTAACAATATAAAGCGGTTTATCCTGAGATCATTGTTTTCCACCGAGACCTTGTCTAGATAGACGTGGGAGTCTTCAAATCGACTCATCAGAAATTTGACTCAGGAATGGAATGATTATATAGAAAGTCATTGTTCTGAAAAAAAAAATTGTAAAATATAGTCAAATCCTTCTTCCCTAATGAGTAAAAACTCGTAGGATTTTAGCTACTGTCAAAAGGAAATGTACATGCACAATTAAAATACATTACTACTTAATAGTATAAGTTTCATTACTTATAAAGATAACAAAAAATAAAGGTACATTAAGATATGTTTTGGAAGGCAACTCTATTTGGCATTAGAGGCATATAATAATAAAAGATAGATATATCATAAGACCTTTGTAGAAGTAAATAATTATATGTTGAAGTAAAATATTTTCCCACTTTAACTGATGTAGGTGGTGGTGCGTTGATTTGGCCAAGTTTTATAAGCACAACCACCATTATAATAATTGAAGCTGTGTTTAACAATCTAATCGCAAACTTTAAAGAGTTTCAACGTTGTGTTTTAGTAAAGTAAAATAGCTTCATGTTGTCATTTAGGTCTTCCAAATGAATAACAACAACATGTGCCTAATTACGGGCTTAATGATTAGTTATAACAATACTGAGGATGTAGTTTTTCTTACACGTTAAAAGCAATGACATCGCGCTATCGGTATTTATTTATCTCTATTGTATGTTTGTGAACTGTAATAACAATGTATGAAAGTGTCTGCATTGGACTGTTAAACCCAGCTTCAATGTTTAATGGTGGTTGTGCTTATAAACTCTGCCAAGTCAACGCACCACACACCTACACCAGTACAAGTGGGGAAATATTTTACTTCAACATATAACTATTTACTTCTACAAAGGTCTTATGATAGATCTATCTTTTATTATTATATGTTTCTAGTGTCAAATAGAGTTGCCTTCCAAAAAATATCTTAATTTTCCTTTCTTTTTTGTTACTTTTATATTCATTACATATACTAATAAATAATAATGTATTTTAATTGTGCATGCATATTTCCTTTTGACAGAAGCCTACATCCTACGAGTTTTAAAATTACATGTCGCCACTTCTCATAAGGGAAGAAGTGGAGGCTTTGACTATATTTTACATTTTTATTCAGAACAATAACTTCTTATATAATCATTCTAATCGTGAGCCAAATTTCTGATGAGTCGACTTGAAGACTACACCCACGTTTATGAAAAACAGGATGTCGGCGGAAAACAATGATCTCAGAATAAACCTCTTTACATTGTTACTTCACTGGCTTCTCATCTATGTAAATGTTATTTGCATACATTTTTATTAGTAACGAAATGCAATTTCGATCTATATTGTATCTAATCTCTCTGCAGAATTATGTCGAATTACGCCACTTCTAGACTCTTATATCTAACTAAACCTGGCCTTTTATAGATTTTGAATATCATGATTATTACTATAGATGTATTGTTTATCTTTCTATGTACGTTATATATTACCAAATAAAATATAACATCATATTCCATGTTAATTGCAAAAATAAAATAATTTAAAAAATATCAATTACTATTGACTGAACCTATTCATGAATCGGATTCATAATGCATAAGATAAGGAAAATCAGATAATAAACATGTTGAAATTCAATTTATCTTAGCAACATGGTTAGGACTTAAGGATGTGTATGAGTTCACTTCAACTTATGGTACGAGTATTTAATTATTTTTTGCAAATATTTCCCAAATACATTTTGAGTAAGTATTTCTCAAATAAGTATTTTTGTGGGAATGAAGACTCCCAGGCGTCTGTCGCCTGACAATCCCTCTCCTCTACAGCCCAAAGAAGTAAGCAGATTTTACTCACATCTCGTAATTAAACATGTTTTGGTCAGTTCTTGAGCATTTTTCCCTACTTTGCAGTGGGTTGGATTCCAACTGTCAAGTCTCTTCTCATATATGATCGTGAAGTCTTTGTTGATCTCATCAAAACGTTTAAACCTGAGTGTAGGGCATTCAGTTGGTACCAACGTGCGTGGGTCATTGCAAGAATGATACTATTCTGTATACTCTGTAACAACAGCCTATTCAATTGCTTTGTATTCATAAATGTACTCAATTTTTATCTCTTATAATTTTGTTTATAATAGTTATTATTATTATTATATTAATTACATCCTATTATTATTATTTCATATTTTTATTGATCGTATTATTTGTATGTCATATGGTAAACAGGAAAAGCAGTACTTTGAAGTAAGTATCCAACTGGAATCTTTGCCAAAATATCCAGTACAATTTTTCATACTTTAGATGAATCAAGTTGCAAGTACTTCAGTTCGCTTCTACTTATGGTACGAATATTTAATTATTTTTATAATTAATAGACCTTATTGACATTGTCTGATTTATTGTTGGAATGTTAGGTTTAGAATGAGTTTGAATTTTTGTGTTTATTTTTAATTATTTTTAATTTGTTTTTTAATTGTTATTAAACAGTTAAAATAATTATTTTAACTAAATTATGTCGTTTCGAACATTAAGCACATTGAGTAATTTGATGCGCTTATTCAGTTGCGGAGTGCACTATTCTAATGCCAGCGACGTGTAGTGTTTCTTCTCATCGAGATAATCATATGTTTTTGATGGACTTAGTAATGAATTACCCAAGAGTTTCAATTACGTTGGAATGAAACTAACTCACGAATACCCTAATAGTGTTAGGGTTGGATGATAACAAGTATTGATCAAGAGAGACCTAATAGGAAAGACAAAGAACTAACATAAGATGGTGTAGATTCAGATAACTCACTTGAGATTTCTAAACCCGATTTCATAGCCGCTCAGACAGCTGTGAGGGAATGTAGCCACATATACAAGTACAATGACATCACCAAATAAAAAAAAGAAACTATCCAAATAAAGGATTAATCATTTTATGCTTTATAAAGTGCATGTAGTTGCTCTTTCTGAGTATATTTAGCCGGACTATATGGACTTTTGAAATTAGAGTTAGAATACATACCTCTTATTCTCACTGTCTGATTAACCACCACTGTTCATATGAGTCACCACATCTTCTTGCCAGAAATTTGAAATCGAAACGTATCAATCACTACATCACGAAAACTTTTAAACGATTTTCACGATTGTTTACTCAAAATTAAAATTCAAGAACCTTCAGAATTATAATACAATTTTTTTTTTTTTTGACCTGGAATAAATATTTTAAATACAAGACGACGAAATCAACAATAAGCCTATGAGAAGTGAACATTTCAATAGATTAGTTCATGTGTCTGAATTGTTAATGTTATGAATTAAAACTTTAGTTTTTGGAACGAATATTTAACCTACAATTGATTGTTAATTTGAAATTAATATAAATTGAGTAAAACACTTTGTCAACGTCAGTGTATATCATTTGATAACAACGTACATTAGACCGGATTGTACCAACTTTTAAAAGATGTGATAGATGCAAGAACACTGGATGATTTAAAAAACTCTCCTTTACTAGAAATACATAGTTAATTACGAGCTAGGTCAGATATTTTAATTATAATTTTTTAAACTTTCTATAATAATTTCGCTGTATAATTGGTTATATGTTTTCTCATTGGGATAAACTTAATTGATTGCTTTTGTGTAAACTAGGTAATATTCTTTTCTATATAAGTTTTGCATTGATTCTCAATTTATATTCAGTTCTCTTTCAATTTCAATAAATAAATACTTAAATATCCCTTTTGGCATTACTGAAAAGTTGATTTGATTGTCCATATTTTTAATATTGTTAAACTTCCAAATATTGTTAAACTTCGCCACGTGGTCACTTTCTGCCACAGATGATATCATTGTTGTAAGTTCTCTTGGGTTAGTGGTACAAGTAAAAACTAAAAATGACGGGTTTGTCATTAAACCTTGTTTTGCTGGTATTTTCTTACTGTATTGAATGTATTATCAATTATTGATACTGCAACTTCACCTACGTTACCTTTATTTATTTATTTTACCGTTTATTTACTTTTACTTTAATTTGAATTGCATTAATTTGTTTTGAATTAATTTGCATTTATGAATTTACTTTTAAACTTAATCTTTATTAGCCACACTTATTTTGCGCTAATCTATTTCTGACAATTAATTTTATATTTTGATTTCCATCGAAATCTTACCAAAACTAGGATGGTTGAATTAAATTAATTCCACAAACAACTTCTACTTTTTAACCATCTTCTGGATTTATTCTCATGTAGTTATATATATAACAAGAATCACATTCAATTAAATATTCGTATCAATCTTAAGACTACTCATTCTTTCACACTTTCATTCTTTAAAAAAACTAATTTATGCTAATACACAATATTTAATTGTTGACAATTTTAAAATCTTAATTTATTATTCAAATTACATAAAACTCTACGAATGTCTCTACAGATTTTGTCTTAATGTTCTTATTAATTTATAGCAAATCTATATCAAAACAATTTTCTTTAATTTAATTATATTATTTTCAAATTACTTTTATTTTGCCAGCTAGCTCAATTACTTTCTCTTAATTTAATTTATAAAAACTTTACTCTTAATCTCGGGCATGGGAACTTTTATGACTCATCAAAGTGAAATACTAGATTCTAAATGATTATCAATTATAAATTTTGGTACTTATCAACAGTTACGCCTCGTCCCCTTTTGGCACTTGTACACAAACACAATCACCCACTGCTTTTATTTATTTAATTTCTCTTTCTTTACTAACGACGCACTAAACACATGTATATCTTTATCCTGGGAGGTCGGATGCTGCAATCCTGGTTCCTTGACGAATGGTGAATCCCTTGTATTACTTCCGCTAAACGCTGCTTGGTCTCTTAACTCGTTCTCAATTTAACTCTTAATTCGACGCGATGATTCTCTCCTCTTCCTTTACAACTTTAATACTCCTTGACTTTAATTATTATTACAAAACAACAAAAACTACTAACTTTTGTGGCAACTCTGCCTTTAAGTTATTCGACGACTTTGAATTAAACCCTCAGGTTCTCAGTTTAAGACTCTTAACACCTCCTTACTCTGATTCCCAGCTCCAGGCCAAGACCTACACACTCTCACCCCCAGTTTTAGACTGACTCTTCTTCCCGTTGGATCTTGCCTCGCCCGATTTCCAAGTTCCGCGTCTTCCTCGCCTAATGGTCTATATCTAATTTTTTGAAACTCAGGTCTCTTCTGATTGGACATGCAACTTTCTAAAACGTTATTTTTTTTAACGTACGTTGACTTCGCCCCTCGGAGATACCGTTAGGTATTTACTTTCTCATTTTTTCTAGGTTCCCTGTTTATGATACGCAGCTGCTTCGAGTAGCAAAACTCCGTTATGTTTTTACTTTTACCGTGCCTTTTTTATGTATGTCGGCGAACTTTCTTCCCTCAAAGAAAACAGAATGTTTTCTTTCCTTGTATTTGTCACGTTCTTCAAATTAGTACCGTTATCTCCCCAACTTACCTTTGCAGCTCCTATTGTCGGTATAGTTTGCTTGGTAACATGTGTTTTGTCCCAATTTACTTATTCTTACAATTATTTATTAATTTTAACCTTTTTATCGATTATTATTATTTTAATATTTTATACTAGACATTAATTAATTATTTATCAATTGTTGATCCTTTGAGATCTTTATAATACTGTGTGTATGTGTTAGCAGTGATTATTCACATTACATTTATACAACTGAGACAACTATTTTCTTATGAGCATCAAACAAAATGGCTTCTGTACAATGTTGCAATACAATTTATTTGATTCGTCAGTTTAGAATCATATGTGAAAATAATATTATTAGATGAATAATGACTACGCATCCAGTGCCATTATTTTTATAGTTGGTACAAAACAATCTCGTTCCAAACTTCTCTGGATAGACGTATATCTTATCTTCTATTGCAGAACTCTGTTCTTCTATTTTTAAAGCTCTTAATACTGCTTCAACTAGCTACTACAACTGTATTGTGAGTTGTGTTTCTAAAAGTGCTTTATTCAGGACATTTATTCTAATAATATCTTGGTGAGGACTTTCTGTGTTTCGTACTAAGACAACAGCTTCAATGGGGTGTTGTGGTATCATTTTGCTGCATGTCTGAGCACTGTGCAATAACTGGAAACACAAAAGTAGACGTTGTAGCAAAGGAAGCTACACGCCAGTTGTCAAGTTATTCCACGTTTTAAGGCAGGTGACGTTTAATATCTAATAAAAGAGGCACTTATTGACAAATAAACAACTATAGTGTCTAATAAAGATACTGTTCGTTGGTGAAGAACGTAAATTCGTGTCGAAAGAAAGTAATGCTGTCTTCCCGTTGGACATTCCATGATTAGTCACTCATTTATGATAGAACATGTTAATCCTCAGCTACGTTTAATCTGTTAAGCCATTCTGAAGGGTAAACATATACTGTGTTATTTTGAGGAGTGTGCTTATATTTTATGTCTTTTACAGTTAATTATATTCAGATATTGTTGTAAAATAATTCTGAAATCCTTCATCTTGTGTTGCCCTTCAAGTATCGCCTAAATGTTTTTGATAATACAGTATATAAAATAATATGATTTAATATCACAAAACTCCCTATAGCTCTGATAAGTTGGTATGTTGATATGATTTGATCAAAGTCAACATTAGTTAATTATTTTTACTGTTGTTATTTTTATTTACATAATATATTATTGTTGTTTAGTTTTTAGGTTTAGTGTTAAGGCTATGATTACCACGATAGTTAACCCCCCCTTCTTCTACCATTACCTTGGGACGGCCGTTAGAATCTCTATAATCATTTTAAGAAAAACCTTAAGATTCCAATAAATTCATTATGAAGGATATTATGTTTTATGTATAATCCAGTGTTTAAAAGAAAATTCTTATTTTACTCGAAGTAATGTAGAAAATATATTTAAAAAAGTATCAACATCATTTATAACTAAAAATAATTTAGGTTTTATTTCAACTAAATTAAACCGAAGGGATATTGCTAGAATGTTTTTGAACACATGTTTTATGGAAGCATCCCTGAGGTAATAAAAGGGGAAAGTGTAATTTTAGTGATGGTACATTTAAACACATAGTTAAATGAAGTAGGAAGAGAAGCATTTGAATAATTATTGTAGTTGTGTCAGTCTATAGAGAGAATATTAGATTTTTTATTAATATACCTTCAGAGTGTGTATGTGTGTGTTTAAGTGACCGTATGTATAAATAGATGTTGTATGTGTATATGGTTTATTTAGGGTGTTTATAGCAGTGAATTTCTTATTTAACGAATTTATTAATAAATTCCTATAAATAAACTATCAAAGTTCCATTTTTCGTTTCTAAACAAATTTTCGACATCAGTGACGGATGATATAATAAGTCCAAATAAGGCATAAAAATTGTTTATGTAACCTTATAATAGTAGACTGAAAACCAAGAATTTAGAAATGGATGATCAATTAAGCCTAGATTTCGTATAGGGATTTGTATAAAAAGTTCTACAGGAAATAAAGACTTTATTTTCTAAATTTTACACATGGTGTTAAAATATATTATACTATATATGTTGAAAACCTTGAAGTTTACAAAAACTTAAAATGTTTTCTTCTTTTAATATTATAAAGACATTATTCTTCATTTTATTTGTAAGAGAAATGATATTATCGATTTAAAAAAAAAATTCATCTTTATTATCATGACACCCATAAAGTTTAGATACGTCACAATTTCCCTTAAGTATAATATGTATTCATTTAATAATAATAATAAAAACTGGTAATAATTAATACGCCTCTGAGTTGTAATCAATTATCAGGAAATTAAATCGATAACTGGATTATCCTTTGGACTACAATTAAAATGAAGAAATCTACATGAGTTTCGTTAATACAACAAAATATGTCGTCTGTTATAAATTTTTTGTAAAGTTAAAAGTTTATGAAATATCGGAATTAAAAATTTTGAACGCCGACCCATCATTTTTAAAATGTACAAAATAAATTAGTATTCAATATATTGATGAAACTATACTAGCAAAATACATTGAATATTTATCCACTTCCTAACTTTTCAATTATAGGAAACAACAAAAAATAGAGTAACAATCATAAAATTAGGATATTTTTTGACAAATGATTACAAGAAATTTTCATTTTCTGGTAAGGAAACCAATGTAAAGATTTCTCTGAGAAGTTCAGGACAATTTGTATATCAACAGACGCATGTGAGGACTGTTCGTGGGTATGAATGGATTACCACGATAATGAATTTGAGAGTAGTAATCCTGAGGGAGTGTAGTTGTCTTGGGTTAGATCCCTCCCTTTCATCTTCACCGACAGGTATCTCTTTACTAACAGACTCTTCCGTCACCTATTCGAGGACTAGGGGTCTGATTTTTTCTTTCTTTCCTTTCATTGTATAGCGATAATAACTAAGGAAAATATCACTAGGATAATATTTATGGTGGCTCCGTGAACAAATGGCTTCTCAGAAATTTCAATTATTAATTTTTAACGTTTTCAAATAGTAATTGTTTTTGCCAATTTCGTGTGTTTTATTAAAAATTTAACTCAATAAACCGGTTTTTGTGAAATAGAGCCCAATGTAAAATATTTTAAATATATAGGAAAACTATTTTCAGACTAAAAAAAATAACATAAATTGTAAATAAGCGATATTTGACTGTACACCTTTTCTCTTAATTGCCATAACTTTTAACCATATACACAGTTTTTCATGAAATAAAACAAATTCCCTGAATCACTGTTCTGCGTTGTTTGGAGAAGGTTAGAGAGAGATTTCCGTAAACATAGGTTTATGTCTGAGTCAACCTATAGTTTTATCGAATGATCAGAAATGTATTTAAAATCGAATGTTCTTTAAAATCTATTTCCATTCAGAATTTTTTTATATTAAAAATTAATAAAATCACACAAACAAAAATAGTGAATAAGAGCCATAAACTTTGATTATAAAACTCTTTCCGAAACAAACCAATAAAAGGCTGATTGAGGATATGATTCAAGTTAGGTATAAAATTAAAATACCACTAGCAGTGTTAACATAATTGCATCCTACCAAATCCTTGGCATGTAGATCCTTAAAGATACATTTGTTTAAAAGGTTTAGAATTGACTTTTGATGTTACAATTTTTGTTTTTTTTATTTCGAAAGGATGAAATAATGTTAAATGAAAATTTAGAGTGTCGTTCAAGCACCCTCAATAAATTTAATTCAGTTTAAAAATAGGATGGAACAATTAAGGTCCCTTTAAGTATTGATTGTAAATCGTTTAACAACTATTTGTTTACGTATTTGTTAAAAAAATTCCAGTTCTTTAGATTTAAAAAATTTATGTCTCTTATAACATCATTTAAACAAAATACGTATCAAAATCGTTGGAGCTTATTTTTAGAAAGTCAGAATGTTGCTGTTTTGTTTTATAATAGGTATTCTTAAATTATGAAATATCGAAAAATTTCAAAATATATTATCAATATCTGTACCAACTTATCTCACGTGGGGAAAATATCAGTAATTAAACAAATTACTTCCCCCGAAACTAGAATAGATACAAATAATATTTATTGTTTAGTTTAAAAGTGTCCATATTTTCCATATATTTAAAGGTACATCTTCCTTTTTGCAGTGATGTAACAACCGCATAGAATTTTTCATTTCCTATGGAAATTTCGTATTTGTACGACCTAATATGTTCCCCTATCTTGTTTTTAGTTTTCGTCTTCTAGACTATACATGTTTCGTTACACTTATTTTTTATTTGGTAAACTCCATTATTAGCATATGTTTTATTTTATTCTATATTCTTACTTAATCTTTTCATTATAGTGTTATTAGTGTTGAATGCTGTTTGAACATTGTATTTTCTAAACAAAGTTTTCTTATTTTTTTCCCAATGAAAGTAAATTGAAATTTTCTTTGTGTGACGTTAAAAGTTTCGTTTTATTTTTCGTATTAATTTCCTTATTACCATATTTTCATAACTATTGTTTTGAGATATCTGAAATATTCCGTTTAGTTCTTCCTTGTGTACTGCCTATCTTAGAGATAGGTTATATAATCTATTAATTATATGTAGAAAGACGCCATTTTGTGTTCCATAGGGTGATTTGGATCGGTATTAATTATATTATCGGCATTAATTTTATTTATTATGTTACTCTACTATGTAGTAAGTACTAAGATAAAGTGCAAAATATTGCACGATCTTTCTCAGTCACACATCCACAAAATCAAATAAAACCTATTCAAAACTAATCGTCTCCAAAACTGGAAAATCGATAGTTGTTAATAGAAAAATAAAAACTGAACTTTTGAAAAAAAATTATATCTATTTAAATAAGAGCGTAAACTTTTTAAGATTGTGTACTAAACAAGTCCTTAGTGTAATACATATTTCATTAAAATCAAGCTTTTGGCAGCTGTCTCCCAATTTTGAGTTATTGAAAAGAAAAAAAGAAACTATGTATCTCGAGAAATAGCCAAAATATGCTCACATACTAAATTCCATTAAAATTGGTTCACAATTTTGGGTTTATATGGTCACGTAAGACAGACAAAGAGACACACAACATATGAACATAATTTAAAAACTTTTATTTTGGTTTCAGGGTCAAAGTTCCCCAAAAACTCTACATAGATAATTGTTACCTATTATTTACCTTTACTATCTCTAAAATACGTATATATGAGAAAGTAAAAAATGGTTAGGTTAGGTTAGGTTAGGTTACCTATTATTTAACTTTAACTACATATATATGTGAAAATAAAAAATGGTTAGGTTAGGTTAGGTTACCTATTATTTAACTTTAACTACGTATATAAAAGAAAGTAAAAAATGGTTAGGTTAGGTTAGGTTCATTATTATTTAACTTTAACTAAGTATATATGTTAAAGTAAAAAATGGTCCAATAAATATTTGGTAACGGTGAATGTTTCTAAATTAATATTTTTTTTAAATCTTTGAGAACAAATGTCGATTGTTCTATGAAAAACATTAAGTTACACTCGTGTGGGAGTTATACAGACAACGATTGTTCTTGTGATCAAATTAAAAATGTGTAGCCTATAGAACAAATATTTAGGAGTAATGCTTGATAAGAGATTAGATTGGGACAAACATGATGATTATTTAAAAAGTAAGCTTAGAAAAAAATATTCGTTTTTAGAAGCGTGAGTAATATTATAACTTTATATATATATATATATATATATATATATATATATGGCATGTGTGCTTGCAAACGGTCAATATCTACTTAACCTAACCTTATGGTGGTCGTGCTTAGCAGTCGCGAGGAACACTAACTGGATTTAACCCTTTTGAATATATGCTTTAGTTAGATCCTTTTCATTCATGTTTACTGTCAGATCTCTTTTGAAGAACTCTTTCTTGTTCTCTTCAAACTCTGACGTTATAATAGTATTTGAAGGCCAGGGATCATTACTTTGTTAATAAAATCCTTACTTTAGTAATATTTTCTTTCTTTTGATAAAAGTGGATGATAATCGACAGGTTTATCCCCTTTAAATAACAAGTAAAGTGTCTGCTCTTAAGGAAAAACATAGTTTTGGATTGTGTCTATAAATCGATCCTGGAATTTATTTGATGTCACTCAAGAAGTATGGCATGAAGTAAGGCATGGTTCACCAGACAAACTATTTTACAAATTTGACATTTAAACTCGTTATTAAAATTGTATTGATTTTTTTATTTAAAAATCTAAGCTTAATATTTATAAATTTAATTCACTAGTATTTTATGGGTTATTCTCAACCACTTGCTCAAAAACGGTTGGAAATACACATGAAATAGAAATTAAGAATATTTGGTTATGAAACAGAAATACCTTTTCGAAATATATCTAATTGCCTTAGAGAATTTCATATTTTTATACTATTGCATATAAAAGCGTGTTTTGGTTAATTATTAGAGGTAATTTTTTTCTTTTTTATTGTGTAAAAAAAAGGAAAAAGAGAATATAAAATAAATGATCATGTTCGTCGAATTCTCAATTTAGGTATTTATATAGTCAGGGTGGCAAAGAAAAGAAAGATGACTGAGAGAGAGAGAGAGAAAATAGTGTTGGTTTAGCTGTTGTTTTTTAAAGATACGAATGGATTCAAAACAAATAACGAAAAAGAACAAAAAACATAATCTAGCAATAAACTTTGTATTGAATGATCCTAACAAGAAGCAGCAATGAAAACTGAACCAGTAAAAAGCCATAAAAATCATCAAATAATAATGTCATGTGAGGGACAGGAAACATATTTATGAACATTGCTATATGACGAAACATGCTTGTAGAGAGAGATAAGAAACGATTCTGACAGGGTCGTTGGATCCGAGTACAAATATTATCATACATACATTTATTTTTTCCCGTCCCTCAAATGGCATGAATTTTATGGCTTTTTAACTACTTCAATTTGTATTAATATTATTGTTTGTTCGGATATTTCCCATCATTTGTGTATAAGAAACAATACACGACGTTTCGAGAGTATAAATCAACTCCCGTTATCAAGTGCCTAACTTAGAAACTAAAACAATATTGTCAGATGCTGTGTACTCTGTTCATGATTTTTTTTTTTTTTTGACTTGTGGTTTCCTGATCACATTTGAGTTTCTTTTTAGTTTTTGACCGCTCAGGGTTTGTCCTGGGTGTTTTTTCATTACACAAATTATGGCAAATGTCCGAACAAACAATAATATTAATACAAATATTTCATCATTAAGAAATAATTTTAAAAAATAGTATAGTTCAATTTGTATCACTGCTGCTGGTTGATTCTTTAAAGGAAAATTGTATTGTTAGTTTATTAATTGTTTTTGGGCGTTTTCTTTGTATGTTTTCCATATTATACATAAATGAGTAATATTGCACGACTCGACTACAAGCTATATACCTATGTAAACACTACTTTGTAAGTGTTATCATTTTTATAATTTGTAATATTCTTGTAAATAAAATGAAATGGAATACTCGCTCAAATTAGAAAATTAACTTTCTCACAGTCTTCCTTATAATCTGTTGATAATATAATGGATATCTTACAGTTTGGCTGCAGCGGCGGCGGCGGCGGCGAGGTCCTGGGTGGTTGACTCAGGAGGAGTTGACGCTTCAGGCTGACGGATCACTGATTTTGTAACTGAAACAAACAAAAAAATAAATATTATTGAGCTCATTGTAGTTGCAAACATCAGTTTACTTTTCTTACATGTTTAAATTGTAAAGAATAATTTGAAATATTTTGTATGCCAGTGATATCGGTGTTAGTTTAGTTAGGAAAATTAAATTTCAGGACGATATTTTTATTATTATTTTATTTTTTTTTTTTGTGTCTAAAGTCCTCATTTAAATTTATTTATTATGGAACTCAGAACCAACTATCACATTACATGAAAAACTCAGTTATATCCGGATAACATATAGGCACATTAAAGTATCTTTAAATTGCTAAATGGTTTAGTGCGCCATAAACCATACTTATAAACTACAAATATCGATTGTACGTACTCGCTGGTCTATCGAAACCGCCCTCTGTGGCAGCACAAGTTGAGGAGAAGAGATGCGTCAAAAGCGTCATTACCAATTATCCCTAATGTGTTGAAACTATAAAATCTTTGATAAACTTCATTACCGGATATAGTAGATCAGCATCTATATACAGACTATATTTACAACCAGGATACCAGGTTAAGTGCAGATCATTTTTATATTCTACAACAGATATTTAGAAATATTTTGTAATTTGAATACTTAGAAACAGCGGTTCTCGATTACGACAGTGAAGCTACTATTACAGAACAATCCATTAACTGATATTACAGAATATTGAACTTATAATGATCGGTGAACTTAAATCCACCCCGATTGTCGCTTTGGTGGTACAAATTGAGAATGAGTCTATCACGAAAACTTCACTCATCCAAGTAATGTATGATACAAACAAGTTAAAGAATGACAATGCAATTACAGTACTGCTAGTAGTGTACCGAGTGTTTAAACATGAATTCCTAATAAATGTAACTCTCAAAACTTGCAAGCGTTGTCTAGGGAATATTGTATCTCCACATGTTCACAGACTGCTTATTAAATCGTGGTACTTACTGGAGAAACCGGAATTGATTTCCATAAACCACTAGATGTAGACGCTCTTCTCAGTAAATATGATTGAGAAATAGCTGCCGTACGTTATTCCGCAGACCGAAAGCGGGAAATACCCCCATCGACAAAATCTTCTTCGTTGACTCCAGCAACAAAAATACAGACTATAGTTGTAATTAGACAATCTACCTAATAGTCTCAATAACAGTCATGTATTGATAAAACTGAAGTCCTAGTGAAGTATGAGGCCTGGCTGCCGCAGTGTGTTTAATACAGTATACTAAAGCTTGACATAATATTGGACGAAGCAGAGGCTCTTAATATATCGAATAGCAAGGACCAGGTCATCCTATAAACTCCGACCCCACTCAGAACAATCTTCGTAAGCTGTCTTTCGGATGGCAACCAGAACAGGACTGACTTTCTTCACATCTCTTGTCCTAAATGAGACTTCTTTGCGAGCACAAAACTATGAATGTCAGATATCGGTCCCATTTTCCAGTCCCGAGTCATTCAATTCTTGACAATAAAGATGGCCGACACTGATAATAATCTGTTTCTACTGGCCATCGCGTCAACAAAGGTTAAACAGTCAAAATAGGTATTATCTAGTGTAAGTGGGCTGAATTGTCTTAATTCCTAATATTTGAAAATTTATAGTTTTAAATGAAGAAAGAGTTATTCTGGAAAACCTAAGCTGTAACAATGTTAAATAACGATAATTTAAGTAATTTGATTTTGTTTTGTTTAAAACAGTATATTAGCATTCCACTTTATAAAGCTCCCAATGGTGCATTATCTAATTATGGTTGACATGAACCAATACAATGGGGTTGTTTGATGTTACACTACTCAATAAACACAGGGACTAGACGTGGTTGATGTCATTAATTTCAATCAGTTTAGGAGTTGCTTTATGAGTTGAGATGAAGGGATGTCGGTCGGAAAATAATAAATGGTTCACAAATTCTTTACATTCATATAATGTTATAAAAAATATAGATGCTTTTATATTTTATAGACCAGTAATATCATATTTCTTCAACATTGGAAACTTTGTAAGAATAACATTGCTATAGAGAATACAAAGCTATTTTTAAAAAAATATTATCTGTTGTAAAAGTAATAAATGTATTTCTTAATGAATTAGGGTTATTGGAAATATGTTGTCGATTTGATAATAATAAATAATAATATAATATTATTTTGACTGTAAAAATGGCGTAAGTATTAAATTTCATGACAGTTTGATTTTTTTATTCTTGAATTGGGTGGTGTGTTTCAATTTTACGTCAACCAAAATGTTTTATTGTGCTACCAAATGGAAAATAACAGTTTTTGACACCAGAAAACCTAGAAGCTCCATTAACTTCAGAATCATCCTGACAAGGTTGTCTTGAGAGGTTCTCTGTTTATCTGTCCCATTGTTAAATATCCCATTTTTAAATACCAGAGTCTCAGTACTGTTCGACAAAGGCGTTCACATTTGCAAATTAGGTTTTTTGCGGTTTTGATAAAATGTAGTCTAAGGTTACAAACCCGCATTGGTCGCCATTTCGCCCAAAATGGTAAATACATAGTTATCGATAAAAAGTAAAAATTTACCATTGAGCTGTTTTAAATGATATAATATCTAGAAAAAAGGCTATTTACGGTCAAAATTAAATGATTAATGACCCAAACCGGTGAGCAATATGGGAATAAAAGAAATTTATTGTATTTTATAAATTACTCACGAACTGTACTTTTCTTTAAATACGATTATTAATTTGTTCGAAATCTATTGTACAGATTTTTCGTTAATCAAACTTTTAGGACAGTTTACACTGTGTTTTCTCTTTTGTATGTCGATAATTCTCTAATGATATAATAGCTGTCCCGAATTCAATATGCCATTTCACGACTTACTTTTGGACCTAGTTTAAATTTAAATGTTAAGACTTGGTAAGTTAGAACGCTGTCGCGTTTCATTATATAGCTTTCACCTGATATATTTCGTTATGTGTCGTTCTAACCTTACGTTGTATGCAATAGAAATTGAATATAATGACAACAATCAAGTTTATTTTAAATTTTCATCCAATTACTCCATAATTTTATATAACTTAAAATTTGACATTTTTGATTTGACACAAAAAATTATATCCATGAAAATTTCAACATTAATTTCTTCCCCAATTACAATGAAATTACAGTGAAAATGAACTTTTAAATAGCTGTAGTGTAGTATACTTTATTTAAAAAGCACTTATACAATACTCCTTTTTAATAAAAACAAAAAAAAAGTTTGAGAATAATATATACTCATTTGTTGACAGTTTTACCAATAATTACAAAAACCTCTTATATATTTGAAACAGTAAAAACTAAATTTACCGCATAATGTCTAGCATTTGATATTGTATCTACCCTGGTAAAGGGAGTGTTTATCACCACTTCTTTATATTCATGTATGGACGCCCCTAACATTAGGGCAGTCTGTATTCCCTCTATTCGAACTGAATAGTGTCGAATACAATTTGTAATTCTTTGAAATACAACAGACAATACATTAAGCTTAGTGCAATAACATAATTTACATTATTATAACAATAAAATCATCCGATAAGCCGTAACGATACAGTGATATTGAATTTTCTTTAATTAAATTTATAAATAATGGACGACTTCGTTATATCTGTTAACATATGCAGAAGGTCAAATTAAAACGAATTAACCGTTTTAGTCTAATGTAACAATCTATAGGTAAAATATTTTGTTTGAAGGCGAAAAACCTTGCGAATTTTCAATCCCCCATCTTCAACACCAAAGAAAAACCAACTAAAACTATTCGAGATATAAAAATAATTGTTCAGTAGTTGCCAGTAAAAAGTTGAAAATTAACAACATCACGCCACCTTTAAAAAATTTTGAATTTGTAAATTGGGTCTTACACTTACTTTGTGCTATAATCGAGTCCTCAGTAAAAATCCAGCTTTTAATAACGGTGGTCATAGTTTTTTTTTATTTGTAGTTGCCAATCATTCTTAAATCGTAACTTTTTATTTTTATTTATTTATTTTTTTTTGATTTATTATTATTATTATTATTTGTGTGTGTTTGTTCATAGGAATTTGTCTCATTAATTTGGTTAACATTTTAACGAAATTGGATGTGTTAATGTGAAGAAATTAGGTCCAATGAACGTTCTTTTTTAAAATTTTTATCGATAACTAAATCCATCTGTAATTTTTGGAGACATGGTTACTAATACGTTTTGTTTGGTCCCTTAGACAAATTTTATCGAAATCTTATTAGCTGTTTTATAAAATCATAATTTCTTCTTTTTTCTAATAAAATAATTCCGATTTTAAAAACAAACCCAAAATATAATAATTATTTTTGAAAATCTGTTTTTATACTGAAACTTTTTAAATATATGTTTTTCAGTGCTGAATTTATATATTTTATGTATAGATTTTGAAGCTATATCTACTATTTTCAAATTATAGAAATTAGTTTTTATTTAATATTTTGAATTACTTGTGTTTACTCCTTTTGAATAAGTTGTATGACTTGAAATATTCCATTTGTAAAACAAAGGAGGACTAGATATTTACGCCAGTAGTTAAAAATAAAAATAAAGTAAAAATTTGAACTTTATTTTTGAAGCATATCTAAATTGAAGGTGTTTTTCTAATAGCTATGAGACTTTTCTCATCCAATTCGATTTGGGAATTTTTAGGTATTAATGTTGAGCTCCTCGATCCGCTATTTACGTTCCTGCGTCGCCTTAAAGTTTTGAAAACATATATAATAATTTTAGTTGATTGTTAGAGAGCCCGTTAATAGCTCTGTAGCATATTCATGTTGTTGTCTATTGACTTCATCAAACTTATAATAAAAATTTACTTTGTGTGATATGACTCTCGTTACTGTTACTGTATATGGAAAAAAAAAAAAAAAAAAACTCGAGTAGGCCTACTGTTCTGACGGTTTTTTTTTTTTTTTTTTTTCCCGAATCAATATAATTAATTGTTTTAAGTAAAGTGTCGTGTTGTACATTCTTTAAAAGAGAGCTGGGATAGTTAACGCTAAGGGAGAAAACTTTTTTATAATTTCTAATTTGTTTCGCATTTTCTTCTGAATTCTTACAATATGCTGGTTAATTTGAAACCACTAAAATAAAACCATAATGTTTTCTAATTTAGAGTTAATTAAAGAATGGACTTGTTGTTTGTGCTTTGTTGTCCCGTTATCTCCACTCTTTTATTACAGCTCTCTATTGTCACTACATAAATATAAGAGAAGTGAATTCGTTTCACACTTCCAAAGTTTGCGGCTTACAGAAAAATTATAAAAATTAATAGTAGAGTAAAATTAGGTTCTGGAACTTACGAGTAACTTTGTATTAGATAGAGACTTAATATATTCATAACACGTCGTAGGTAAGTTACTTTACCTATTTCAGAAAGTGTTCAGTTTTCAGAAAAATTCCCCCATTTTAAAGAGTGGGAGCAACTCGAATATTGTAAATTACAACATTTAAATTGTGATACCTCGTTTAATAAGATATTAAATACCAGTTAATGATTCTAAGACAATCCTACCACAAATATAGTGGGGGACTTAAAGTTTATTTTATAATCTGTTGTTTAAAATTCAGGAGTAAAGTAGATAATTGAAATATAATACATGAACTATAAAAATCACTATATTACACTTGAAAGAGTTACGGTGAGTTCCTGTTTCTCATCAGAAACCCAAGGCTTATCATTGAATGATGGATGCGAAGACGACTAATCCCCATATCATTTCGTTAACTAACATTATTTAATGATCTCCATTTACGGAGAATATCTTTAACTTCCTTAAGTGTATCGGGCACTTCTTTTGTCAATTATTCCTGTCAATAACTTACAGATAATGAACTTAGCTCCCATAACACAAAGTACTACTAGCAAAAAGTTTCCCTAAAATCATTAGAGAGCATTTTAAAGAAAATCGGTGTTTTATGTTCATATGTATGACAACTGAACCCTCCAAACAACTATAATTGATGGTATTTTATTTTAAGTTCAGTTGTCAGAAATTTTTTGTAATGTTAAAGGAAAAGTTTTTGAACATAATTTTGTAAAGTTCAAAATGAAAAAAGAAATAATAAAATAAAAACACCAAACTTGTATATTGTTTTGACAAGATGTAATGTCTTAAGAAAACAATACGTTCTATACATCTGGGTATTTATAGAAAGCAGTACTGTTATTTCTGAACAATTCATTGCTATTCCTGCAATTCTGATAACCTGAAGTTTAACGCAATTATAACTTTGTTTCAAGTTTCAAATATTCAAGATATAAACAAAGTTTGGCTCTTTCCGTTACATAAAGTAAGAAATAAAAAAAATAAAAAAAGAAAAGAAAAACAAACAAACAATCAAAAAACATAGTCTTTTCAAACAAAGTTTACTTTAATGAGAAAACTTTAGAAAAGTGTTTCAGAGTTTAGATAAAGAGAAAAACACAAAATCCGTCAACATTTTCACTTTCAAGTGTATTTCAACAAATACCGTTGAGTATGGGTGAGAGGTTTTCATTATTCAGTAAATAAACATTTATTTTGAAATCATTTTATCTGTAATAAATGTGATTAACCCACATGTTTCTACATCATAAACGTTCTGTTGTCTATTTGTATCCATAACGCATAAGAAAAGTATTTTTTCAAACACAATTCATTTGACGTCCGTTCGCTCTGCCTGTTCGAAAAACAGATGGCATTATATTCGTTTAAAAGAAACAACTTTCACTTGTTACTTCGCTACGCTCATATTGTTAATTCGGCTATAACGGCACTTGATAAACCAAGCATGATCCTATTTAACTCAACAATTTCACTTTCAATCTGAGTGTTTGTATTTGTTACCCAGTTATTTCCAAACACATCTACTGATAGTTATGCAATATAAGAATACAGAATACAACCAAATAATATATATAAAATAACTTTTAAATGCTATATTTCGTTTCAAAATTTTTGCCACTCAAAACAGTTACTGCACGGTTTCAACGTATGGATGTTTTAACTTACAGCGCATGTTCAAAAGTATGACATATAATGATGTAAACGCTGACATTAACAATATTTTAATTAAATTTTATATGTCTACTTTATCCAAAAAAAATTACATTCTACTTATTCTATATCTTCATTTATAAGAGCTATAACCATTTCTAGTTTTATATGATATCAAAAACATAAATTAAAGTATTATTTACATACAAGTTGCATGTAAGGAAGTTATATGGCCAGGATATGTAAGTATTTGGGATACCAGCCATTTAGACATAATAGTGATACAGGTAAAACTTAATAGTGATACATTTAGCTTTATATTGATCAATGGATAGCTGATTATATATTTACTACCACATTGATAACAATAAATAGATCCAATTCGTAGTTATACTTACAAGGAGCAAAGAAATATTTGTCAAGCATTTAACTTTTGTTATTTTCCCCTGTGAGTAGTATTTTGTTCAAGTGTACACTGAGGTTTTATTTACTTAATATTTTATATCTATGAAGATTCTTGTGTAAAATTAGCAGTAACCACATTAGGTTTAAAATAACGATTTACTGAAAGTGTTAATGTAATCAAGGTTTACTACAGGTTTACGAGGTTTACAGTACTAGTAGAAACTATAAATGTTGATTTTTAGAAAAAAATAAGTTTTTAAAATGTTAAAGTTATTATATATAGTCATAGATAATACCGATAAATGTGAAATTAAATTTCATATTTTGATCTAATTAGTAAATTTTAATTTGAAATATGGTGGCAAAATTATTTCTAGTGGTTGGAATTTTATATTCGAATGTTACAATGTGTTTATTTAGGTGCAATGAATCTTACACACCATATTATTAGCTTGTTATTTTTATTTAATCGTTATTTTGCTTAAATAATGGCTAAAACAGACTGAAGGTACAACACTATAATATTTTTTCTTATACACAGTCGTGTTGTTGACTGTTGTTTCTTCTAAAACTTGATTAAACTTTCATGTAATTTGTAAGTAAACATCCAGGAATTACGTAAAATGTGCAAAGTCCAGGAAATGTAAGTGTTTGGGATACCAGACATTTAGACATAATAGTGATACAGGTAAAACTTAATAGTGATACATTTAGCTTTATATTGATCAATGGATAGCTCATTATATATTTACTACCACAATAATTACAATAAATAAATTCAATTCGTAGTCATTCACTTTGCGTCACAGATTTGATGGAAGAGTGTTACCCTTTTAGAAATTTGATAATGAAAATCGTACTATGCGAAATTTGAATATGGCTGTGATTGTATGTTTTATACCTTTTCAGCAATTTTAAATTAAAACAAAATAATTTAATTGGAAATTTATAATATCCATTTACTTCTAACGGTAGTAGATAACTACAACTCCCAACGAAGCGAAAACTACGTTTCCTTGATCTTTCCGGAAATGTAAATATTTGTCAATATTTGAACACTTAGGAACCGTGTTAGGTTCGGATTACCAGTGGAGGCTGTTTAACTTTGTAGTTTTCCCTTTATTTATAAGTAGTATAGAGAAAGTTATGTGATAGTGAAGAAAAGTTGATGTCATGTTTTTACGGAACTATTCTTTTTTGATGTTCCAGACTCCAAAAACTGATTTTTGGAATGGTGTCTATCTACATACATTTAAAAACATTTTTCTATAAGTTACATTATTATTTTAAAGTAGCTGCTACGAGAAAAAAAATTCTCTGTGAATGTCTTGTAATTTTGCTAGTATTTAAATCACTAACTATCAATACACAAAGACATTCACATAGTTACCACTGTTTGTTGACTTGTACTGTAAACAAAATTTTAATATAGTTTGTGATATTTTTTAAAATAATTTGATATGATAGAGATATAATAATAAGTTATGAGAAAACATCTGTAGCTTTTTTAGTGAGTATTAATTTGATTTGACTTACAACAATAAACATATATATATATATATATATATAACTTAATTTTTTTAAACCTGGCTTTTTATTATTACTAATAACATATACACACAATGTATACGGAGTGAGAAGCTTCACTACTTGATTAAAATTATAATTATTTAATTCTCATATCCATTGAGGAACCGTTTGGTTCGAAAGTTTGCTACACACTAACTTAACTAGGCACTCTAACAATACAATGGAAAACATGAGACCCCGTAAAAACTACTGGGATCATCATATATATATATATATATATATATATATATATTTATATTTATATAAAGTTCTAAGTTTCAGTCCATATAAAATTCAGATGAGGCATTAAGTCAAATTTAATGATCGCCCTAAACGCGTTGATTGGCAAACTAAGTTTTTAAGAAAAAAACGGAAATTATATTTTAAATCTTAATTTTAACTAGGCAGTATTTTACCAAAATCGTTGTATTAATTGGCAGATCTGGTGATTCTGCGCATCTCTGTAACCTAATTAAATTGTTAATCAAGTGCGAGAATTACCTAATGTAAACTTGTGATGTGGATTAGTGTAAGATCGAATGATAGAACTTTTCATCTTTATAAAATCAAATATCATACGTAATATTTATTTAAACTTATTTGAACTGCGTATATGTAAAATGAAAACATTGAACGGAAAAGTGATAGGTAGTCTATAATTTTCAATTCGACGGCTCCCCTTACCATAAGGATGTCGTCTTGATTTTAGACGTGCCTTCAACGACAGGTTTATAAATCAATGGACTACTAACGTCTATTTTGTTTATTGACTTGTAAGAAGGTATTTTATGTGACATAATATAGAAAATAATGTGTATTACTTGAAGATAATCAGTCTGTACTATTTGTAGAAGTGGATTACCTCATCTTTATCAACTAATACCACAGAAAGTCATTATGTATTTATAGAAATATGTCATAGTATATATTGTGTATGCAGGGTGACCAGAGCTGCAGAACACATATTAAATCTTTTAGGATATAAAAACACTTTTTAACCACTTTCGATGAACCTGTTAACGATTTTCCAACACTATTAGCCACAAATATTATTAAAATACAAAACTATGTTGTATTCATATTTGAAATGATTAGGCTTGATTTAGTGTAATTAAGATAGTTTGTGTATCTTATTTGTAAAAATTATATCGTCAATAGTTCCATCTCATTTTGCGTCAATAACCGTAAAAAAACAATCAATAGGTATTTTATGATTGTCTTAATTGTATTTAAAGTTTTTTTTTGTAATGAATAGTTTGTAGTTTAAATGAAGATCCCAGTAGTTTTTAAGATGTTTCATATTTTCCATTGTACTTGTTACAGAGCCTAGTTAAATTAATGTGTAGCAGACTTTCGAAAAAAATGGTTCTTCTTAATGAATATAATAATTAAATTATTTTAATCAAGTAGTTAAGCTTCTTACTCTGTATACATTGAATGCAAATCAATTGTATCCGAAAACTTTTTATTATATTAATTTCAGTGCATATTAATTATTATGCAATGTTATTAATTATAATAAATAAACATTAAATAAACAGGTTTATAAAAATAATAGTTTTTTTTAAACCTATTGTTCCGGACAGATAACGTAACATAGAAATTCCATGTAAACAAATAATGTATTACAATTACATACCTAAGAGGCGATAATATTTATTTTTAAATTAAAACTAAAATATTTAGTTTCAAAGCTCAAACTAAACAGGAAATGAAATAGTGAAAAGTTGCAACATTAGCATTGTCACTTTACAAACCAGGACAGTAATAAATAGGTTAATTGACATGAAAACCCCTCCATGCAAATCATAGCGAAGGAGGACATGGCATTGTGTTACTCTACCTGGTTTCAATTTCAAAGGTCTGTCCAACTCTGTCAATGTAATATAATTCGTACAAGCATAGTTGACAATTTTATTTACTGAAGGCATGAAATGTTAAAGATCAAATTTCAAAATAATAACTCTGTGTGTAGTGAAATATAAACAATTATGGATTGACAATATTAGTGGATTATTAATATTTCGTCCTTGGTATTAATATACCAAAATTGGCAATATTAAGAAATGGCGATATAAGGCTCAACATGTTCAAAGAAACTTCCTGAAACCTAAGTGAAACCGTTCCTAATTAGTAATTTGGATAGACATATTTAAGTAACAAATATGTTCAGAGATTAGTGTAATACATAGATTTGCAAATATAGCTTCATTTATATCCATCTTAAATTAAAACGTACTTTTTATTTAGATTTAAATATTTAGGTTCTGCGGTACATTTTTATGATTTTATAAAAAGTTACGATGTTTTTTAATAATAAAGATCTTAATTTTTATAACATAACACATGTGAAGTGATATAACAAAATGAGAGAGTAGTTATTCCTAAAATAAAACAAAATTGATTAGCCCCCAATAAGAAATTTACTAAATAATTTTGTATCCCTATTTATCCATGATATTATATAAAATTATACTTTTAAAAAAATTAAAGAATACTATTAAAACAATTGCGACCACTAATAGATACGCAATTACAATAGTGCATATTTATATTAATAATAATAATAAATAGAATCAAATTTATTCAAATAAAAAAGAAGAAAATATATATTTACAAACACCAAAAGGTATTTATGTTTAATTTATTTGCGTAGAAAGAAAATGAATATAGACAATACTTTATTTTTCGATTTATATTAAAACCCCATTTCAATGTGCAAGAAAAATTACAAACAAAATAGTTTAATTCATATATTTAAAATAATGAAACTACCTATCGGTTTTAATTTCACAAAAAAACTAACAAGTAATAGATAAGCTGTATAGGTAAACTCTTTTTCAATATTTTAGTTTCAGCTTTTGACAACATAAAAAGGACGGATTTTTCACTAAATACAATTAATATTCACAAATAATAAAATTTTTCAATGTCTTTTAAATTTAATATAATATATATTCATAATATAAATTTATATATATATATATATATATATATATATATATATATATATATATATATACTGGCGTCATTATATATCACTTTACGGGTTGAAACTGGCCTTGAGAGCTGTTTCAATATCTATATTCTCAAACAGAATTTCCTTTCAAAATTGCTGTATGATAGCAAGGGTTTAAACTGTTAAACTGTAAACATTTTTAATGTTTATATTTTACGAGGTATATTTTAGAAAAACTCACATATAATAAAATAGTTTCTAAAACAACTGTTTGTCATTTTTTATTACACATTTCACACTGTCATTTCTGAGATCTCAGTGTTTTTTTAAATACGCCTGCGGTTCTTTACTTTAAGAGTGACAGCACTTACAGACAGACGGATAAGTTGGCTGACTTGCCAGATAGATCCCGGAAATGGTGTATGTTTATTTGAAAACATTGAAAAAACTGTATGAAAATTTTCGAATCACAAAAATACCTTTTTAATCAAGTAATTTGTTACAAAAATCAGAAATATTAAGTACTTTCAGGAAGGTAAAGCCGATTACTATTTTGTCTTAATTTCTATTTCACTCAATACAAAAGCTCCAACAATCAATAAAACTTACTTTAAAAAACTAATTTCCGTTGTGGGGATTAGAAAGCTCTCCTTTTGTTGGAGTCTTGATGTAAGTGCTTTGCTTCATTCTAAATATAAAGACTTAATCAAGCTTTTCAAAACATTGCATTCAATGTGAACTTGTGTAATGAATCGTATGAAAACACTTAAGACTATAGTTTTGGTTATTTATTGAATCTGTGATGAACTGTTATAATGTACCTTACTGATAAGTTCACACATCTATCGGATTTAGTTAATTAAACTTTAACAAAATCTATGAAACTTACAATTAAGGGTTGAAAATGAATTTTAATCTCATACATATTTTTATATACCATATTTTAGGTGAAGGTTGTATTCACATTTTCTATCAGTTTGTATCGATACACATAAAATTCGGTACAAAGATGGGATAAGTTGACAATTTAGTTTTTGAAAATTTAATTGTACGTGTTATCTCCAAAAAATTATCAAAGTTTGAATATCTACAAAAGAAACCAAAGCGACTACCTTAATGAATAAAATGGGGTCTTTACACATTTTAATATGTTCGGCCAATTGTTGTGAAGGCAAATTAACGTCAAAATATTATAAGAAAATGATATGCTATTCTGTAAATTTATAACAATTTTCTTCACTAATTCAGAACGTAATTTATTGTTTTTGTCTCCAAAGAAGGCACAAGTTCGAAGATATATCATGGAAAAATGAATTTACAAAATAGCAATAATATTTTACCTCAAGATGAAAATATAAATATCAGAAAATAAATAATTGATAATTGACAATAATACAAATGACTGAATATAATAATACTCTTTATGTTGTTATTATTGTTATATCAAGTCGTACAACTGTTATCCTTTTGTGAACAAAATCAGGGAAAAAATTAATCTATAAATTTTAATTCTCATCAATTATCTGTTATAAATTGCCTTTTATTTATATGTGCATCTTTCGATTTGCATTTCTACAATTTGGTATCAAGTTGTAGATAATTATCAAATACTGTAGGTACAGTATGTGGTCTATGGATTAATAAAAATAGTTTTAAGATTAGGTCAACAATTTAATAATATTTATGTTAATATTTATGTTATAGAGTAAGAAAGGATGGTATCAACTTGTAGATAATGATCAGTAGGTACAGTATGTGGTTTATGGATTCATATAAATACCAAATAAACCTAACTTAAAAAAAATTGTTTCCCAAGTTTTATAAAATTACAACTTTTGTTTTCCACCCAGTACCTAAAGTGTCTTATCACTAAGTCGGTAATGGTTACGTTACAAATGATACAATATGCTTTTCGTAAGACTGGTATTCCATAGCCGACCATTTGGTACTTGTTACGTAAACATTTGTGAGATTGAAACTATAAAGACTAATGCGTAACAAAATTTCTGATGTCGATTAGGTGGTGCTTTATGAATTCTGTACAGAATTGGCTAAAGGGATAGGGAAAGTGAAAAAATTCTTGGAAAGTACGATCTTTATGATGATATCACATTTCACGTTAGCGTATCGTGACATCCATCTTAAACTATTGAAACCGGGGTTCAGCGAAAACGCTCGTGTAAATCCGGGACATGTTATTTGCAAAAAAATAAATCTTTTTTTTTTGTACTCTTAGAACATTTCAAATTTTATTTTGAAATAAGATTATCTACTCTATTTTATATTTAGATATGTTCGAAAAAATATTTGGTCGCTCCACAGAAACATGAATAAGAAGCATAAGAACGCTTTCACTTTCAGCAAGACGACCTCTATAAGTTGCGTATTCTCTTGAAAACAGTTTTCTATATCGATAAATTGGTCAAACAGGGTCAATTGTATGCCCGCCTCGTTCTACTTTACTTGTCAATCCCGCTGAGTTCACAAATTGAATCACCGCAGTAGAAGTAGAGATGACTCCGGATATGCTGAATCGAGTTTGGCACGAAATCGATTTCAGGTGGGATGTCTGATATATTACAAATGTCGTTCACATCGAACTACAATGAAAATTGTATGAAATAATTTATGTATTTGTAACAAAAGGAGAACTTAATAAATTTAGATAATCTTTTATAATTTGTTAAATACTTTTAAATACAAATTTAATCTGTGTCATCTATAGATTAATGAGAATAAACGTAAAGAAAAATGAGATTAACAAGTTTATTAAAGTATGGTATTTAAAAGCGTGTATAAATATTTTTATTAGATATTTTGTAACGTTACGTATTTACAAGGTATTTGAATTTACACACTATGAATTGTAAATAGTTTTCCCATACAGTATTAATACTTCAATGGACAAGTTTACCTGCTTCATCATGGTGATTACCCAGCTCTAATATGGAAACTATCCTTTATTTAGGTTTAGATCTCACGCTTGTCCATAATATAAGAAAATGATATCCTATTCTGTAAATTTAAAACATTTTTCTTTACTACTTCAGAACGTCATTTATTGTTTTTGTCTCCAAAGAAGGCACAAGTTCGAAGATATATCATTGAAAAATGAATTTACAAAATAGCATTAATATTTTACCATAAGATGAAAATATAAATATCAGAAAATATTTATATTATTTATCTTATTCACTTATAAACACTTCAATTCACTCGTTTTCATTTAACGCGTGAATTGAAGTGTTTAAGATTTCGCATTGAAAAACGAAAGGGGAAACCACTATCTAACGCCAATTGGATACATTATAGCAAAGCTAAAATTCAGAATCCCAATAATACAAATAAAATAAAAGCCATATAATGTTTAACAAACTCAAAAGGCAATTCACACAAAATGAAATCTTCTGTATTTTGAGAAAATAAATCAGATACTTCGGAATATCACATGAGAATGAACTAAACATGTCAGGCATGTAAATAATCAGGACGAGAGGAGCTTGTTATGGGATTTATCCTGTTATTTATGACATCATTCGATAAACGGGGCTGGATATACAAGACCAACATTCGTCTTATAGTAAACTGAAATCTATACTAACCTCGATATTTCAAATCAGTAATAAACATTCATATAGATTCAATAAAGTCAATAACATATTAGCATTGTGCACCAAGTGTAATTTTACAAAAGCTGTCAATAATAAGTCCTCACCAGACATATCTAAGAATAGCGTAAATGGCTCTCCACTGGTTATGCTCGTAATATCGACTTGACAGCCTTCCTAATTGTAAAAAGTATCACGTTTTCGTAGTTATTATATAAAATTATATGGTACTTTACAGTGAGTTCCAGTGTAGCAATTCCGAGGTATCTAGCCTTTCTTTCTCTAAATTTGTGTTCTTTGTTTTCATAATTCCTCTTAGGTCTTCCTTGACCAACTCTTCTTATCATTCGACACCGACGGGTTAGAGTATTCCATGCTTAGGAGTTTCTATTTCAAGCTCTCTTCTGTTAAGAAGATGATAACTGCGTAATATTTTTGCCTGTAAACTGCAAACATAAATATTTAAATGTACTTACCAGGTACCACTCAAAAGTTCCTAATGTAATATTTAAAAATACAAATATAACGTTTCGTTTCAGATTTTTCACAATCATAAAACCTAACATACATGTTGTTTTTTTCACTGTGCAATCATTGTGAATGACAACACCAGAGAATTTAATAAATAGTGAGAGAAAATCATATTTATCATGTTTTAATTTAGTATCTGCTTAATTTAATTATACTCGACTTGTACACATTATATTTTTTCCTGAATAAATAAATACTGAATAAAATACAGACTAATTATATCAGCTGATTCATTAATAATGCCGTGTAAGGTAAATAACAATTGTCAACATTCTTGGTACATAACCTATATCATACATGTGAACTTGTAGTCTGATAACGCGCTAAATTACGTTACTAAATTGTGGTTTGAATACTTTTAATATTATTGTTTTTTCTACGTTTTTAATAAAGGCATTTACAAATGCTGAAAAGCTTGACATGTTGGAAGTTTATTTTTTTAAATATAAATACTGTAGTGTAGTAATAATACATCAAAACATGCACCCTGATATACGTGCATCGGAACAGAGGCTCTTTAAAAAGTGATAGACAATCTTACAACCTACGGGTCCTTTGTAAGACTCCAACATAGAGTAATAACAATTGTTACAAAGAAACTAGACAGACATTTTAGCGTATTTTAAGGCTTTTTCTAAGTCTTCTATGAGAGAAGTAGCAGATATGTAGCAAACTTCACATATACCATTCTTACAAGCCTACTTCAGTTCAAGTTTTGTCAAACATCATATGAACGGACGAAACTAACTTTTCTAACAACAGGATAACTATCGTTACTGGGCTTCAGAGAATACCGGGTTAGATATTCAGTCGATTTGTTGGTGTGCTCTATTGGATAATAGATACTAGCTGTGCTTTTAATGAACGCCATTTAACAGGATTATGTATTTAAAACTTCTATAAAACATTTTGTTGAATTAGATTGATGATATACCCTTAAATAACAGAGCTCAGATGATGTAACAACAAGACGGTGCACCAGAGCATAACATTGAAGTTTCTAGGAAATCTCTTGGAACAAATATCCCAATACCGTGGCCAGCAAGTTTCCCAGAGACGTGACTCCTATGGATATTTTATTGGAGTTATTAAAAAGATGAACTTTATAAATTCCGCTACTCTAAAAGTCAGATATGAATCCAAAAAATCCTTGACGGGGTCCATTATATTAGTTATATAGAGTGTGGATTATATGTTTGAAAGGACGCATGCTTGTATTTACAAAGACGGTAGACACTTTGAACAATAAAGCTTAATATTTATACTCGTATTGTATTTATAAATGAGTGTGTTTCTTTTAAATATATTTCCATTGTTTTTTTTGCATATTTTCTAGAACGTTTTCATTCTATAATCTTCTTATTACAATTTAGATGAAAAACAACCCCAAAAATCGTATAATTAACCGTAGATTTAAGTTATTTTATATCCGTTCTATAAATTATTTCTTTTATTTTTTGTACTGACTGCCAAGACTGAGCCTTATAAAATATTTAACTTAAAAACTTTAGGTGCCTGTAACTCCTAATCGAGTAGGTTTATCAAAAATGATTAAGGAATAAAATAAGTTTTGTCTAAGGTCCAAAATTTGGGTAAGTTCCAATGTTCCTACAATTAAAAAAACACAATTTATAAATTTTATGTATTCATATTGGAGCCATGCTCTATAGTGTAGACAAATATTATAAAATAAACTTGTATTGTAAATTACAGAATTACGGACTTTTAGGACAAAATAATATGTAATAAACCTTGATAGCTATTGTTCTATTGTTTTAAATTTTTATAGAATCAACGTAGTGTAAAACGATAAAACAATACATATATTGTGTTTTAAAATCAACATTGTTTTCAATCTATTGAAAAGGACAGTATAAATAAAGTGATTTGAAAAGAGTGTTTTAACATTATGGTGATAATTTACGTACAGTATTCAAATGGGAAGGAACTTTAATGACATTTAAGAGAGAGTTTATAAGTTTCTAAATAATGTTCGTCAATCTCTATCATTTTTGTAACAGGTAGTCCTAACGTCTCATATTGTTTAACTTTGATTCATGACAGGTTGGATACTTAATGGTTTAATTCTAACTAAACACGAATAATGGGGAGGTACATTATGGTTGCCGTCATAGCAACCGAATTGAAAATTGAAAATAAAAATTCCTCAACTTCAAATAAGGCTGAAACATTTTTAGGTTTAGTAGTCAGAAAGAGTGATCACTAGGTCATAGTTTAACTTTTCAAAAAAGTTAACAATAAGTGACCAACATCTAAACCGTTAGGTCACCAGTTTGTTAGCATACAACCAATGTTTAGCTAGTTGTCTAATGTTGGACTCTCATGTCAACATTGTGTTATGTGTTTCTGCGACTTGTGGGTTGCATCATCACGATTACATTTAGTTTTAGTTATTTTGACTGCTTAAAGCTAGCAGTATTCCGTGGTTTTACTGTTATATTCATAGTTTTAGTTTTAGTTTGTTACATAGCTACTAGGCTATGATGACGTTTTCCCCTTTCCTGAGGTCCTAGGTTAATACACTAAAACAATAATTGATCAACACTTCAAAACGTCACTTATTAGTTATATATATATATATATATATATATATATATATATATATATATATATATATATATATATATATATATTATTTCTTACATATTATATATTTACTTATTTCTTAAGATTTGGTATTTTGCTTAAAATTTTACTTAATTTTTGTGTGTGGTTTTAAGTCAAAAAACCTCTTGTATATCCATCGCACAAAGAAAGAAAGATCTTAAAATTAGTATACTTAGCCCTCGAATACTTTAATAGCGTCAGGTTATAAAGAGAATATTTATCAAGAGAGAGATGATAGGAAAGATGAAAGAGAGAGATTTAACCCAAGATTACATAAAAACTATAGATCCTGAAAGGGCCCCTTGGAATTTTTTGCCCGTATTTGGTATAAATGTGGCCATGGTGGTAGCTATATATATTTCATATATTTCGACTAATATGGACAAGAGAGAGAAACTTCACGCTTGTCAACAGTTAACCAACTTGTGAATCCATTATCGGTTTAGATCCTGAGGGACTCACTTACAGGGACTCAACCATGGGGATCCTAACTCGATATGAACATGTTTTTATATCGTCATGGTGTATGAGCTCATGAGGTCTACACAGACATGAGTTCTAGAGCTCCTTAATGTTATGTTATGTTCTTCCTTTTTCTTTATGATGAGGACTGAAAGGTTTTTAACAACAAAGGCAAGCTGCAGGGGGATATGTTTACACTAACCAATTTATCTTCGCCTATCTCTATATAAAATACAAAGAATAATTTTAATGTATGAAATCTTACACGCTCTATTACTAATTAAAAAGTTAATTTCAATAGTATTTGTATAATGAGTTGAAACTTGAAAGAAAGTTTAACATAATTTATCGGAAAGTAAAAAACCATTGTTCTGAACATCAACAATGTACCCTGAAACAGCTGATTCACTATTGAATTAAAAATTATTTATTGAATCTACAAGCCTGAAATATAAATAAAATCTGAAAACATTAATTCTTGGTAAATATCTACAACGCCCAAGAATAGCCTAGAACCAATATTTTTGTTTATTGTCTACACATTTGTATCTTGAAATTTTCCTGTAATACCCTCAAATTTTTGTCTAATTAATGCAATAATAGTTTTATACCTACACTTTTAATAGAAAAGTTTCGACAATGGCTGGTAAATCATGAGTGAATAGTCTGACTTCACCATCGATTTCCTCATGAAATTCCACATTAAAATTAGGTGTCATAGTACCCCACTCCCTTTTATTTTTTAAAAGTTAAATTCAAGATGGTGGAAATAAATAGGCGGCGGAAAATTACGAGTGCAAAAAAGTATAATTTTTTCATCTGTACTGACTCCCATCGGTTAATTTATGATACCTGCAGCCAATTGTCTAGTAATCAACCGGTTTCAGACTTTTCACACACTGTATATCCCATGACTTTTGTTTGAAATAGCACCAATAATTTGATGTGATGTGGAAAACAATTTCTTCGAAAAATTTACAATAAATTTAAAAGTGAAGCTGTCGATTTGAAAATCTTCCAACAGATTGTTTTTCCACTGCTACATTTCCTATTCTGTGATTTCTATCACACAAATAATTCTGGAACTTATCCATTTTACATGCCACTCAGTCTTTACAGGAGAAGCCATTGAAGAAACTCATGCAGAATATATTCCAACGCTTGTCATTTAATACTAATTAATTGTATATCTCAATAAATATCTGTTTCACATTAGGTAATGGTTACGTGAATTTAATTGGAGGTGAATTCATAACACAATATTTAGATATTTCAATAGTCTTACACAAATCTAAATTATATTCACTGAAAATTAGCATCATTTGTGGAAACTTCTTTCACTAATTGAAAAGAAGAATGCACAATATTCCACTTAAACACTTTACTTACATCGGGTGACGTTTCAATGACTAAAATATCATCTTTGTTGTTACATATTATTAGTAATAAATATAGAATAAACTAATTGATTAGGAGAGAAAGAAATGGTTCACCGATTTAATGAAAGATCTACCTTGTAAAGATCCAATATACTGATATTTAAAGATCTCGTTTTTTCAAGTTATCGAAAGGGTTAGGGTTAGGGCTATCAATTAAGGTTACATGTAGAAATAAAATCTTGAAGTTGTCACTAATTGTGTGCTTCGTTGAAATTACTAAATAGATATGGAGACATATATAATAGACGTCATATTTAAATTCTTTACATATTTGTCTGACTTTCGATAAGATTCTATACGGACATACTATTTTCACCCCCCCCCCAAATTGCAATGCAAATATATATATATATATATATATATATATATATATATATATATGTATATATTTATTAAATTTTCTATTTTCTATAGTCTTATATAGTCTTTACATTGCCAATTTAGCGCAAAACTATATTATGCAAATAATACCAACAACTGTTGAATTATCTATATTTTATACCAGTTTGTCTTTGCACAAGAAGTCGTTAATGTTTAGACTTATTAATATGTTCTATGAAACTTTTGACAGAATATTTCTCAAGGTTTATCAGTTAATCTTAATTAATTGCAAAAAAACAGCTGTTAACACGTCATGTAAAGTTTATGTTCATCTACTTAATCAATTCTACGCTTGTGGAAACTTAAATTATCAATTGAATGGAAGCACAATTTTCCACAAAAAACATTTTATTGTGCAATACAAATACAAAACGACAAGACATTTCAATGATTGAATCTATATTCTTAGTTGTTACATGCACACAAACTCTACTTTCAGTTGATACGTCATCTTGTTGTGTTAAACAAATGAAGTTTTTTTAAAATTATTTTGTACGTAGAAATTTGGCATCTACATAATTTTGAATATATAATATATTATTTAGTTTGCTCACATTACTAACATTTATCTAACTCTTAGAATATATATTTATTTTTATACATTTTAAAGTTTCAAGTATTTAAAATAAAATTATTGTTTTTGGATTGTATAACTTACAAGTTTATAACAAATACAAAATTATACTTTCTTTGTTTATCTTACTTATTATTGTGAGTAATAACATAAAGTATAATATTTTGAATAAAAAATTAGACCACAATTTTCGTGTGATCTTCAAGTTACATTAAAAAGAATTCGAGAAAAGATTATTCCATATGGTTGGTTAGACATATTTTATTATTATTTAATGTTAAGGAATATGCAATTGAAATGTGCATATGTTTATGTGTCTGTATTTAAATTTGGAATGGATGTGTGTTTGTGTGTGGGATAGAGTAGAGAGAATGTATGATAGTGTATGAATGATAACGAGTGTAGTATTCTAAAGGTATAATAGCTAGATATACACCTTTCCTTTCTGGTCTATTCTTCATCATATCTTGTTGTTTTTATACCCTGACGCTATTTATTGTATTCGAGGACTATAAGTCTTTATTTTGATTTTGATTTTTTTTATGATAATCGAATAGTTTTTTTCAATTTTAAATAACAAGGGGTAATATGAATGAAATTTACAAATCTAGGACTCGGTGTAAAATGCTATTATTTTTTAATAATTTAAAAGAGGAAAATAAGCTTTTATATTGCCATCCATCTATCAGTGGCATAATTGTTGTTATCGTCTTTTTTAAAGCACGACAGCAATCTAATAAAATAGCATAATTTGAAAGTTAGGATCCGTTAAACCTCTTTTAAAGTGGTTGATATAAAATATCGAAATTATAGTTACTTGAAATATAAAGTTTTTTTACGTGTATTTTTTAGTGGCCTACTCCAAGGTACAGCATATGTACATTTGTTTATTATTTACCACAAAAATAACAATGATATCTTCCAAAATGCATTGCAGTACTTGGAGGCTTCAAACGAATATTTAAAATAAAGTACAATAGTTTCGAATCACGTGATAAGCTTATAGTATAGAGGTGCTCCTTATAATCAGTAAATAAATATTTCTCGAAAACTGGGTATTTTAATAATGATAAGACTCGGTAGATACCAAGATGACAAATACCTTGAAATCTGACAACACATTATTATCAGGAAAATTATCTTAATTTAACTTATGACAGACAAATAAGCAACAAGCAATTTATGATGTAAAAACACTTTGAGAGATTTTTTTATAAATTAAAAGATTTCAAAATGTTTATTTACTCAAATATAATATTATAAAACCTTTCGCTCTCTCTGAAGGATGTTTGTTAAATACACCTGAAAGTGCAAATGGTGGAGGACTTTGAAGTTTTCTCTTTTATCTGAAACTTTTCTAAAGTTTTCTCATTAAAGAAGACTTTGTTATTTTGTTTGTTTTTTTTATATATATTTTAGTTTAAGTAACGCAAAGACCCAAACTTTGTTTATTTCTTGAATATTTCAAACTTGAAACAAAGTTTTAATTGCGTTAAACAGAATTACAAGAATAGCAAACGGATTGTTCAGGAATAACAAAACTGCTTTATATAAATTCCCTGATGTACAAAAAGAATTTTTTTCATAAGACATTTACAACTTGTCAAAATAATGTTCACGTTTTTGTTTTATTCTAAATTTATTATAAACTTTGTCAGGCTCGTAGCTAGAATTTATTTTGTGGGAGGGGGCTTATTTATCGAATTTTATCCAACGGAAACCATCTCAAAACTAAACAGGAAGATCTAGAGTTATATTGCATATTTTGAGTTAATCTGGATAAGGATGTAAAATTAATTACTTCTGGGATTTGTAAATTAGAAAATTATTTCTACACAAGTTAATATTCATAAACATTATACATTGACATATTCCAATTACCAATAGGGGATTTCTTTTACTATAAACACCATCGTAGGTCTACAGAATCAATCTTCTTGATTTCTTCTTTGCCATAATGCCAATGACCTAATCTGGTTCCATAGTAATATCCCAATCAAAATAACTATAAATGCACTCGGTATGTCGCTACTCATTACAATACGTTTTTAGTCTTTTCATTATTGAAAGAGAATATCACTTGTATTGTAAATACCATATCACTTTCAAGACCTCCACTCTTTGTCACATGTATTCTTAATTTTCACTGGACGAAGTGGACAAAGCATGAAGATAAAATCTCCAACTTAATTAATTGACTATTAGAAGGAAAACTTAACAGAAGCACCTAAAATGTTGTAGATTATCCTCATTTTAAGTAGTTTATCTGATAAATTCAATAGATACACAATACAAGATATGAAGATAGTCTGTAATATTCTTCAACAGAAATAGTAGCTTGAAGATTTGCATATTTTGAAGAGAGTCTTGGCATCTGCAATGCTGCTTGGAACCCCTGTGAAACAGAATCAAATATTTCTCTGAAGGATGTATTTGAATCTTTACGTTGGTTTTGGAGAGTACGCAATATCTGCTTAAAGCTGATGCCTAATAAAGAGACTTTTCTCGGAGAAACACAAACAGTGGGAGAACAAGGCTAAAAAGTTTATCACACTAGGCTGACAAAGAAATCACCCTTTTCAACTGATGTTGATGGGAAAAAAACTTCTGTGTTTTGTCAGAAATATCTTCCAAACTAGTGCATATGTATTTCTAAAAGCTCAACAAATGTTAAAACTCTGTCATGCCTTTTATAAATCAGGTGTCGCAAAGGCGGAGAAATCTTCTTTTTGGGGAATATATTGAAATAACATCCTGAAGAATTTTATTTATATTAGGGGATTTTCCTGAAGCATTCATAAATGCTCCAAAACAAATTACATCAATTCTACCATACAGAGAGTCAAATACTAACCGGTTAGACTTTTACCCAAGAAGTTGACCACCAGGTAGCATCACCAGACAGGGAAACCATTCCATAGTTCCAGATTGAGTCAAGATAAGACGTCAGCTGATGGATCAAGATTGGCCTTGGAGAGTTCAACGGTCTTTTTTTACTTTTTACAGGCACAACCTGCATCATGTTTCTGCAGTAGTTTTTTTAAATAGTTTTTTTCATAATAGTTTAAAATAGTTCACAAACAGTAAACCTTTTTTCAACCGTACAATTGTAATACAGATGCCACTATAATATAAAACTAGGTTAGTTTAATTTTACTATTTAATAACTATTCAATCAAATACCTTTGACTGTACACCCTAACTGAAATGTATTTTATGTAGACAAATCATTCATGTCTAAAATTATAAATTGTTTTTCTTTTAAAATTATGTCATTAATGTAAGCTAAAGTTACTAAATCCAAGCCTAAATTAAGACAACTTCAGTTACAAGCTTGTTTTAAAGATTAAACTTTAACCAATTGTATCAAACCTAATGCAGTCTGTGAGATTCATCTTTAACTTACATTTAAATTTTAAATAAAAACCTTGGCCATTGCTATGAGCTAAAGTTGCTTAATTCAAGCATAATTTAAGATCTTCAGGCATATTTAATGAATAGACACTCTGGCAATGTTTCAACAACAAGGTACAGACCAATCTGTTTAATCTAATCTTGCAGCTTGTCTTTCAATATGAACCTTGTCAAATCGATTTAAATGTTGTCATTTTTCATTGTTAAATGTTTTATACAAGTAGAAAGGAGGTAAAATCCAGTGGAATTAAAACCTTTTTAATTTTAACAGCTAAAGCTGGTCCGAGAATAGTACCAGAATTTGTGCTACCAACAACTAGCCAGTACACCGACCAGCTACACCTTTTATATATATATATATATATATATATATATATAATAAAATAATGTCAAAACATATACTTTAATATGCTGGATTTATGTTATAATTATTCAAATTGTTTAGATTAAGTTAATTCTTTTTATTGGATAGGATTGCATGCACTTATTTCGGCCCAAAATTAGAAATTAAATTTAAATTTAAATTGTTTACCCATGTGGTATTATGTTTTAGTTTTAGTGTATCCCATAACGTATCGGGGGATACATACCTTCTGAGTATAGCAATTGAATTGAGCAATTCATAGCTTGCACTATGCGTAATTTCGTCTAGTTCGTTTTAATATTATTCCATTGCTAACACTCTGGTAATTTAGTAAAATTATAGTCTTTAGTAGTTCTCATTCTGAAAAATCACATGATAAAGAAGAAAACATTGTGGTGGTTAGTTAATAGTATCTAACCGTCCGATAAGTTACTATTAAGAAATTCCCTCACTCTAAACTGCAATATCTTGTTGCCAACTGGTGTGACGGATTACGTACTAAGATGTACAATGTTACTGCTATTTTCCTCAGAAAAATGACTTCACGCAACATTGAAAAAACATTCACCATAAAAATAAGGAATTGATATTCTATGACTCCAAACACATTATCTCCAGGGATATTAAAGTTTTGTTGGACTACTAAATGCGGATTATAATCACTCAAGTTTAAAAAATAATCCACATGAGGGTTCGGTTAGTATTCATAATCTTCGAAAAGTTGGAAAACTTGTCATCAATAACAGAGGAAAATTAGACAAATAATCGCTCTGTCATGTTACAAAAACCTGGAGAGTTTGTCAGAGAAATTTTATATTTCTGCTACTGATTTGAAGTTATATTATTGTAATAACGAAATAATAATGATTGATAAAGCTCTAACGACGAAGAAGAATATAAAATAACACAAAGAAATACAGAACAATATACCATAAATAAAATTAAACCTGCGAAAATTGAATGGAAAAACATGTGTTTTAATCACATTTTATACTACAGAGAAAATTATTGTGAAGCTAAAAAATTTGGTTTAGCTTGTAAGTACAATAACACATTTTTAGAATAAATTAAATGTTCTTTTAACTGGCTAATCCTTAATAACCTTAAAAATGAGTTAGCAAATAGTTTAAATATATTCCTCATAATTTATTATTAAAAAATAACCTTACATTTTACTTTTTTTCATTTCCGTCAAGCAAACTGCATTAGCAGTGATTTTGATTTTCTAATTATTTAAAGCAACCATAACTAAATAACAATAATTTAGTAAAATGAGTCAGGTCACACGTTGAGTGTTAGTAAAATATTAGGTATTTTTTTGTTTATTTTATAGTTGTAAAAACAATTTCTGGAGCAGTTGAAAAAAATAAAGTAAGTGATGATTTAACAAATTTTACAGTATATTGGTAATACAAATGAACAAGATTTATCTTCAAGGTATCAAAGACGTGGAGCAAATTAAGGAAAACGACCCAAGAATGTAAATCCAAGAAACAATAATTTCATGTAATTACAATTCATGATTGGCACAGGTGTGCATTACAGCATTTAATTAAATGTTTGATAATACTATGAAACAAATAAAGGATGTTGAAATACAAGGTAAAACATCTAAGAACAAAATAGGTAAGCATATGGTTAATCATTGTTTCTTGTTACATATTGTTAAAGTATGGGATCACACTGAATCTTCTATTATTGTTAGGGGGAAATGTATTTTAGTTCTCAGCTAGATATAATAAAATACATATTTCAACAAGGAACGTCCTGACGAGATAATTAGTTATTGTCAAGAAAACATAATTTCATTATTATTTAATTATATGTAGAACTTTAACGAACATTGCTCAAGAATTTTTTTAATCTTAGGCAATGAACACTTTATGTTTTCACAATATTAAAAAGATTGTAGAAGAAGACATTGTGATATATACCTACATCACGAAGGAGAAGAGAAAAAAAGTGTCGACGTAGTGTGTATTTTTCGTATGATTATAATCTATTCTACAAAAAATACTTTAACAGTCACAAGTCAACTTAATATAAAGTGCAACATTACTACTCTGTCATAGGGTAATCCGTTTTTACTGTGATTTATGGACGAAACATACGTAAACATGACAGATTGTACATCCTTAACGAAATAATTGAAATTAATAAGCATAACTGAAAACCAGGCAAAAACATTGTTAAAATAATAGAAGCAAGTAAGACATTGATTTTTAAAACTGATGATATTGCTGTTATAAAAAGTACTGTTTAAAAAAATGAGATGATCTTTGGAATAAGTAGTGTTTGTCATTTATTGCATTATTCCATTAGTATTATTGGAAATCTTAGTTATAGGTTTAATTTCCCTTTAAACCGTGCATACTCAGGGAAAGTTTCAATAAAATAACCAAAAGTTAAAACTTATAAAAGATATTAATGTATATTCCTGAAGAACCAAATGAATTCTACAAAACTACTTTGACTTAGGCTAGCACTGCTAAACGAGACAATTTTCGTAAACTCCCAGAAGATTATTTTTATAAAATGTTCACTATATTCATAGTGTTACGTTCAACTTATATTTTCCTACAGTTACCTGACAAAGCGGGTCTTCTTGCACTGATTATAGTACGCAAAGTAGCTGATTCCTGCATTTACTTACTTTCCCGCACTCATTTCACTTTCCCGCACTCATTTTACTTTCCCGCACTCCAGAATTTCAACCAAACAACACAAAATAGTGTGCATGTATAAGGCACGTAATACGTTTCTCTTGAAAACAAGTTGGCAACACTACTAACTCGATCAGCTGTGTGACTAAATCGATCAAATGGTGCATTGTTGTCATTCAACGCTTTGGACTTATAACTTAACCTATATCCTGTTGTTGAGTATTTGATAGATAAGAGTGTTTGTTTATAGGCCTAAGTAAAATGTTTGCAAATAATGAACAGAGTGAAAGTGATTATGATTATAATAATACACCAGAAGAGATAGCGGAAACAGCAAAACAGGTATCATTAAACCTGTTACCTGACAAATCTAAAAAGAAATATGAACGCAGTTATGAACTGTTTTCTTCTTGGTGTGTAAGTAAGAAAGTGACAAAATTATCAGAAAATGTTTTATTGGCATATTTCGCAGAACAATCAAAAGTGATGAAGTCTTCAACTATTTGGAGCTGTTATTCAATGCTCAAAAAAACAATACAAGTGAAACATGACGTAAACATTAGCAGTTACAAAAAACTTATAGCTTACTTGAAAAAACTGTCCGTAGGCTATGAGCCTAAAAAGTCGATGACTTTGTCCAAAGATGAGGTTGAAACCTTTATTAAAAATGCTCCCGATGAAACTTATTTAATGAAGAAGGTAGTATTAATATTAGGAGTAGCTGGTGCGTGTCGGCGAGACGAGCTAACTAAAATGTCGGTAGATGACATAGATGATAAAGGTTCAATTTTAATTGTTAAAATACCAGATTCAAAAACCAACAAAAGCCGTGTCTTCACTTTAACTGATGACGATAATCTTGATATCAGTTATTTGGAAATGTACAGGAAATACCTCAAATTGAGACCTTTAGGCATATCCACAAGTAGATTATTTTTGAAGTACGCTAAAGGTGTTTGTATTAAACAACCTGTAGGTGTTAATACAATGGCTAAAATCCCAACTGAAGTAGCTACTTTTTTAAATCTGCCTAACCCCGAAAGGTACACTGGCCACTGTTTTAGACGCACTTCAGCAACATTGTTAGTTGAAGCAGGAGGCAACATGACGCAGTTAAAGCGTCACGGCGGCTGGAAAAGCTCAACCGTAGCCGAAGGCTACATTGACGATTCTATTAGCGGAAAGATTGCAACTGGACAGTTGATTTTAGGAACGTTACAGTCACCAGAAACTGCACCGGTACTTCATCAAACTAATCAACTCGAAGAGCATTCTGAAGTGTCTTCTGCATCAGGATTAGTATTATCAGGACATTATGAAAACTGCACATTTAACATAAACATTACAAACCAAAAATGACATTCAGATTTTGATTCATTATGTTTGTATAAACATTCATTCAGATTTTTATTTGTTACTTTGTGAAACAATTTCGTTTAAGTTTTGATTTGTTAATTTGTGGAAATGCATAATAAAAGTTCACCTTTATATACAATTACCTGTTATTTATATGGTTTATAGTAACTGTAGGAAAAATATAATGTGTTACACGGGCGCAAAGTGTCTTTGCTGCACTCGAGAAACTTTCCGCACTCGCCTGCGGCTCGTGCGTAAAGATTTCTCTCAAGTGCAGCAAAGTGTCACTTTGCGCACTAGTTACACAAATAACTATTCTTTGTACTATTTTATAATTATATTACTTTCTTTTACATTTCACTTAATGGAAATAAAAATAAATGTTCAAAAACAATTTTTTATTATAACAAAGTAAACAGAAACATTATTTGTTAAAAATTCCAACGCTCGGCAACGTTTAAAATCTGTAAGAAAAATTTATAAAAAGGCATTTTTTTGTTGGTATATAATAAGATATAAGCGGAATGAGACATTAGCATTTGCCTGAGATGTACAGTTTTTGTTTTTTTCTGGAAATTTCATGACAAATATTTTTTACACAGAAATAACGATTCAATTGATATCCCAAACGATCAAATGAGTATCAATTAAGCATTTTATATTTTACTAGTTTTTGAAGAATAAAGTTAAATGTGAAAAGGTATTTTCCAATTTATGTAGATATTGGAAAGAATATAAATTGGAACAACAGGATAGAGTAAAATTTGTTTGTAAGTTTTAAAATATTGGTATTAAATGTTATATTTGTTTTTTAACATCTCAATTAAAGGTTCTTAAATTTTCCAAAAAAGCCCATTGTATGGAGCTTCTAAATATGCATCCAATTATGTCCTACATATTTCGAATTATAAACATTAGGAATATATAGACACGTAAATGTCAACAGCATAACTTGGATATTTAAACCGAAACATTAGTAATAAACCTAACGTTTTATTTGGATTTAAAATATCCGAATGTTTTTAAAATCAGCAATAATAATTTCGATCACATTTTGATAAAATACTTGTCCAGTATTTATCGACCGAAAATATAAAATGGATACAAGACACCAATCAAAGGCAGTAAATCTAACGATTTTTCTCAAATACAGCCCTTAATCTGATAATTACATCTCGATTTTATAGTCCCTATTATTGTTGAGAGATTGTCCAGTTCTTACTATGTCTACGATAGAGTCTTGATTCAATTCCATTGTTTTGTTTTTTGTTTATTTCAAAAAGTTACGGCATCGTGAATTAATTTTGGAAACTAATATGGTTAACGATTCCTGATTGATAAAGTTTGAATTACAATGTATGGATTTCGATGCGATACCACATATCATTCGATTAAAAAACACATAGTCAGGCTGTTTTGATGCAATATTTATTTATTTTTATGTGAAGCAACTATTACTTAATTTTTGTTCTGTCAAAAGTAAATCACGGTATTCGTTGGAAACTTAAACACTGCGACTATTATTTATTTTATTCTGGTTCATTGATGGATACAGTAAATTTACATGAAAGTAGTATCAAGTTTATTAGAAACTAACAGTTTACTTCTTACATAATTAATATAATTTATTTCATATTGTTATAACCATATAAAGTTGGACAACATTCAAATAAATATAGTGTAACCAAAAAGTAGTAAGCAAGTACATTTATTTTTTGATCATCTAAAAACGTCTTCCAGGAAACGTGGGAATAATATTTAGCCCACTCAAACACCTTAACTTACAGAAACTGACATCAAAAGACAGACTGAACAAACGAAAAAATTATTCACATTCACTCTACGGTAACAAACAACCAATGTATAAACCCGAACACTAACGGAATAACTTAATTATACATTGGCAGTGGTGAAACCGCACGAACTTGTTGGTAACTTTTGTGAAATGACAATAATTGTAATACAAACCAATATGTCAAACCGAACGTGTTAATGTTTTTTTTTGTATTGTTGTTTCGAGCATTTAAATGTTTTTTTCCCCAAACATTTTGGTCGATTATGAAAAATGTTTGACGTTGTATAACAGGTTCTATAGTTTGTAATACCGCTTCTTAAGTGGCATCTCTTGAACTGGCATGTTTTAGATGCCAACTATCGACAAATTGGAAACGTTTTTGTTTTATTTAATTTTATATCAGCAGGTACTCACAAATTGTTCAAGTTAATTAAAAAATAAACACACACTCTCATTATTGTATATATTATTTTGATACACAGATTTAAAAAATAAATTCCGTGCAATAAAGAGCATCTGTCACCATCTCTGAAAAAAACCCCGATTCAGGAGTTAAAGTTGAAAATAATCATGAATACGTATTCTGTAGCGAAAGTTAAGTATTTAAAAACAATTCTAAGTAATATCACATGTTAGTGCAATTTATACAACCTTGATAATTCGTATATAATTGATAATATAATAAATTAGAATATTTCCAACAAAATATACGGTGGTGAGATATAGTTTTCGGATAATCGAAAATTTGTTGAACAATTTATCAAAATTATCGTATTTTTGACCGATCACAAAACAGGCTATGTAGCCATAAGAGAATGAAAATAAGGTTATATTACAACAAATATAAAAATTTGCATAGAAATCGTTTTACCGCTTTTGACTTTAACGTAACTAATTTATGAGTACTTAACATTTATAATTCTGTAAAAGAGTATAAATCAACAAATTAAGTATTTTTATTTGACAAATCACACAAATTTGTTATTTGTACTAAGCGTATAAAAATAAAATTTAATGTGATTATTATTAAGTATTGCCAAACGTGGAAGAATGTGTAACAGAGACAACCACCTACTTTTTCATTAACAGCAATATATTTCTCTGTTCCTTACTTAATTCATTTCCGGACAATATGAGGCATAATAGAATGTAATAAGAACTAATGGGAGTCAAACGTGCCTATAACAACGAAATGTGAGACTTGTAAGGGGGAGGACAACAAATGGCAATAAGTAACAACCACAAAACAACTAATTGTTGGAAACATAAGAATCCATTAGCGTATCCATGGAAATATATCGAGTTTTTTTTTATTACTGTTGAGACCGATGGTTCCTGGTGGAATTCCATGTTTAAAGATAATAAAACACAATTTTTATTTTGTACTATCCACTTTTTATTAGTCTAGCCGACCAATGGTTTCGCCTGCTAAGGCATTGACGAGGCTGTATACAGTCTGTAATACAGCCTCGTCAATGCCTTAGCAGGCGAAACCATTGGTCGGCTAGACTAATAAAAAGTGGATAGTACAAAATAAAAAATAGTGTTTTATTATCTTTATATATCGAGTTTCTAATTAAACTTTAAATGAAAAAGAATTTAACTTGTAATACTTTGAGCTTTACAGTTAAAACACAATAATTTAAATTGGTGTTTGGTTCACAAATTTTACACAAATACCAACGTTCACAAATTTTTACCAACGTTCAACAAAAGAAATAAAGATCAATTTGATTGATTTTTTTTAATGTAGCTGTTGAAATAAATACATTAATAGTTATGGTTGTTTATTATTGAAAGATTTTATTTAATATTCGCTACCATTTTAAAAACAGTTTCTTAAAGAAATCTGTCCTAAAAAGACTAATTAAGTATGTTTAGGTTAGGTTAGGTTTTAAGTATAATTTTCATAGAATAATAAATAATCACATTGTTTTATATTTGTTAATCCAAAAAAGTTCGCTTTTCGTGCGTTATGTGAACGGATATTTTAAAATGTAATATTTCAAATCAAATTAATTTTGTCATTTCTGTTAATATATGAATGTGTTGTTTATTGTTTTAACTCTTTATTATAATAAATTATTCGGTTAGGTAATATTGCAAAGGGTAGGAAATAATATGATGATTTGCGATTATTCATAATCATATCTATAACTGATCATTAAGTTTACATGTATCATTTAATAGGTTCCCAGTTTGATTCACTGGTTCCAGTAGGGAAAGAAAACGAATTAAAATCATGGAAGCAGCAAAAGTATACACAGCAGAGATCAAAAGTATAGCACCAGGATATAGAGGAAAGCCGCATAACTTCAACTTAGAAAAGGCATTGGCAAGGAAGGCCGAAAGGTCGCAGAGGCCAGCCGAGAATAAGGGAAAAAGGTTCAAAATGACAAGGTTCTGGCAGCATTGGGATATAAAGCACGTGTTTACTTTGTCATAAAATAAATATCCTGTTTAGCAAAGCATTGCAATAATTCCAGTCTATCAATTATAATTATCTACAACATTGCTGATCTGACTCATAGAAATAAAGTAACTCTGAATTACTGTTTGATTTTGTAGTATCAACGTTTTATTGTATACTACTTTCTGATCGTTCTCAAGCAAACATCAAACGTCTACTGATGACATCCATTGGCATAAATTTGGGTCTATTTATGACAATAATCTTCGGTTAAGATATACATAATTGTTTTACAATTTAAGGCTTTGGTTTTGTGGAAATCAAACATTAAGTGGAAGTAAACAAATTATTAATGATAAATTACTCAAATCGTTATTGTTACTTGATAAGTGTTGTGTTTATGTTTAATTTAGTGTTTCACCTAATGATAACTTAGTTCGAAATAGGTAGTGGAGATAAAATAATAATAGGAATATATATAATGACATGAATAATCATCCTTTGATTCTTCAGCAATTGAATTTGATATCTTGGTTTCGGATTTATTTAAATGTCCTAGTACAGATGAAATTATTACAAGTGAACCGGTTTCTGGAAAAAGAAGTGAAGAAAGATGGATGGCCATCGGCGAAAAGAAAGAGAATAGGTTAACGTAAATACGATTTATGTTAAAGATTTAAGGCAATTTGTGGTTATAATGTATGTAGAAAATTTTAAAAATCTACATTTATTTTAAATGAAATAAATTGATAAAATATGAATCTTACAAAATTTATCATGGTTGTATTTTATATATTTTGAGCGGCATTTATAACAAATTGTAAAAAGTTACTATAATGGCTCAATCAAGTTTAGATAAAATGAGAAATGTGTGAAAAGTTAAATGTATCATTTTTGGTGTGAAGGGATAGTAATGAATGACAAGTAATTACAAGAACATTGCCACATTGACCGAAAGTCCAATTAACGAATGGAGGGTAAATTAATTGCATTCCCTGACAAATGTCTTTGTCCGTGTTATCTCCACCGGCACTGAGTACATTCTCAGTGTACCTACAATCTTAATTAAAATAATCTTATAGCTATGTCTGAAGTTATATCACAACGATAAAGCTTATTCGTGTTTAATGTTATTTTCTTTGTTTAAATACTGCGTCACTCTTATTGTTTTATTAATGTTTATGAAATGGATGTTTTGTTTAATAAAATACTTTATAACTCTTGATTATATATTTGGGTGATGAGAGAATGATTTTCTTCAGTTTTAATAAAAATATATGTCGTTTCGTGTGCCACTTAAGAATTCTTTTTACCTGAAAAATCTGAAGTCGATAAAATATTAAGACATTTTTTCAAGTAAGGGCAGCGATGTAATTAACCGACGTAAAGCTTCAACACATTTCAAATTAAACGGTTCAAAAACATACCATTAACTGTCACACACATCTTTCAAACAAATCTAAAAATTAAATTATATTTCTCACCCTCTCCTAAAGCGTTTCACGTTCATAAGGTAGAAAGTAAACAAACGAGATTTTGTTAATTCTTAAGTTTCTTCCCAACGTAATCCTCGCAAAGTCCCTCTTTAACAAGATGTTGCAAATTTTTCATGAGCTAGGTAAATAGAGCCTTGCTGCCTTCGCATAAACTCTTACCAAAGCTAAATAACATTTGACTTGTTAATGCAACAGCTGTTTATGGTGAAAACAATCAATACTTAATATAGACGTATTGCATCAAATAACGACTGAAAATGAAGTATCGAGTAACGGCGTTTGAATGTACCCCAGGTTACTTAAGGCAGACTATACTGTGTATTTCTGGATGGGAGTCATGTAATCAACTTCTTTAAAATTGTATAACCAATAACTACAGTTTCCGATTAGATGGGCTTTGTGTTTTCTTATTTATATTCATTTTTATAAAGTCAGATTAAAATTACAATTAATTATAAACTGTTGATTACTTACCATGTAATAACATGTAGGTATGTCAAGTGTTAAGATTTTGTTTCTTTTGAAGAAGAACATTTTACCTCGTTATGTAATTTAAAGTGGAGGATTAAAAATCGATGTCGAATTTTATTCGGGGAATTATCCACTTTGAGATCAGTTTATTTCAATAACTTTGTCACTCACTTTAATGTATTAACAAATTTGAGCATAACTTATTTTCCTGTATGAGGTAAAAAACTGTTATTTAAAAAAAAAAAAAACTCAAATAAAAGAACTATTTTACAACTTACATTAGGCTCTCCTCCAACTAAGATAAAACTTTTGCCACATTTTAAAATGTCCTAAGCAGTGATTTCAGTTTTAAATTAATAAAACACTTCCAAAAATAAAAATATTCTACTATTATACGTAGTTTTACTTATTAAGAATTTTTAATGTGGACAGTACAGTCGCCGTGTCATGCTATAGCGTGCTCTCGATATGTATTTTAGCACGAGATATCGAACGATGGTATTATAATCAATCCTTTTTGCCATGTCTAAATATTGGACATTGTTTATGAGTCTGCGTGCAGATATTATCAAGGAGATAATACAGTTAAACATAGAATCGAAATGCAAAGAGGATCACTCCGTCCTTGTTTCATGACGCGAGGACAGCAAGTAACACTGCCGACGATATTAATGACGACAATTGCTGACAAATCACAGGATGATTATTCATGTCATTATAAATATTCCTATTATTATTTTATCGTCACCTCGTCACCACCTATTTCGAACTAACTTATCATTAAGGTGAAACACTAAATTAAAAATAAATACAAACACTTGTCAAGTAACATAAACGATTTAAGTATTTTATCATTAATATTTTGTTTACTTCCACATAATGTTTGATTTCCACAAAATCAAAGCCTTAAATTGTAAAACAAATATTTATGTTTTACCCGAAGATTATTGTCGTAAATAGACCCAACTTTTATGCCAATGGATGTCATCAATATACGTTTGATGTTTGCTTGAGAACTATCAGAAAGTAGTATACAATAAAACGTTGATACTACAAAATCCAACAGTAATTCAGAGTTACTTTATTTCTATGAGTCAGCTCAGCAATGTTGTAGATATAATTGATAGACTGAAATTATTGCAATGCTTTGGCAAACAGGATATTTATTTTACGACAAAGTAAACATGTGCTTCATATCCCAATGCTGTCAGGAACTAGTCATATTGAAACCATTAAATGATATATGCACGTTTAACATTATTCTACTTGTTGTCATGATTGGGGTAACTTTGTTTTAATCAAGTTCCTTCCATCCTGTATGTAATATATTGAGGGTACATTTTGTACTCGCAACATATTAATAAAAAAACTGGGGTGTAGAAATAATTACACTAGATTGAAATTAAAACAGGATCTAATCATCTTGCTTATTGGGAACAGAGTAGGACGCTCAAAATGGTGTGTTCAGGGATGTTGCTATGTGAGGGTGGGGGTTAGGAATAGACCAATCATTTATTAGATATATTCTTTGTTACATATCCTCTACCTGTACAGACTAGATAACAAAACATGTACTTTCAACTTGACTCAAGGTCAATGTGCATTCAATACATTCCACTGTAGAATAAATATTGCTGTAGCCCTTTATCACAGTGACAACCACAGATAACTAATAGTGCAGATAACTGCTCTAAGTGCAGTAAAATGATATTTGAATTAAATCACAGCCAAGGCGTGTTCTTCTCCATGTTGCTGAGATTGGAATACTGTATTTAACTTTTCGTCCAACCTGTATATTATATATTTCCTTAACCCTACGTCACCATGGCAACCACAGATATCTCGTAGCCTAGCCGTAACTACGGTAAATTGATACTTTAATCCCATTACATCCAACATCCCTCCACGTGTTGTTAAAGCATCCATTCTTATACTCTACGTCTAGTCTGTACAAGAAATATTCTTTTATTTTTTTGTCTGAGAGAATGTTTTAGAGAAATTTATTTGTAGTTATGGTATTTGTATAGCATGGTAATTAGTCAAGATTGTTTAACTTTTTATTCTATTTAAAAGGGTGGATACGTTACTTTTATTTAATTTTACGAATTTTACATTACGTTTTCTGTATTTATATGCTGTAGTAAATAAATTATAGATAAAACGATTAACTTGTTTTTCTCAGATGCACACTTATAGTGAGTGCGAATGTGTCAACCTCAAAGTATCCTATCTGGATTTATACCCTTCCTAACAGGTCTCTACCAGTTATTGTTCTATTTCGATCCTGGTGCTATTACTGTCTCTGGGACTTGGAGTCTATTTTATATTATTTTCTTAATTTTTTTGAAATAATGAAAGAAATACCATAGTACTAAACACTCTTTTACGGTTTACATTCTCAGCGGCACACTATAGTGTGTCTGGCTAAAGAAATCCCGAATTTCTCTAACTGGATCTTCTCCTTTTTTGATGTTGCAATTAGTTGCATCCTTTCTTTCCCCTTTTCCATTAGGTATCGGTTGAACAACTCTATTTCTTTTCCGACCCTTTTCGAGTTTTCGTGGGTTAGCAATAATAATAGGTTGTCTCTTCTTTCTTTTTAAATAACAGAGAGGTTTTCACCTTTTAATAACAAGAAAAAAAAATAACAGTTTATATTTGTTCTCATCATAATGTGGACAGATTAGTTTACTATCACCTTTGTAAACATAATTAAATGATTTTGTTTAAAATGTAGGATTATCTTCATATACGCTATAAAAGTATTTACACAGGTGTAAGAATAATTAGTTTCTCTGTTGATTGGATATGGTAAAGAATTCATAATTGAAATTGGTATTTTTATTAATATCCTTCATTCATTTAAATTTACGTAAATTTTAAACAATATCAGAATTTGATGCTTTAAAAAAGATTACTTGTAAACTGCTAAAAAAATTTGTAATAGATAATCCGTAATATTCTAAATTTTAATCAGAATAATATTGAGAGATACAAAGTATCGTGAATATCCCAACACTTGCATCAAATTCGCGGTCTTATTTGCATTATAAACTATCATCAATGTCTCAAAATATGTAAATAATAAATATATTTTCCAAGTTACATCCAGCTCAGTGTTTTGTTTACTTTTACAACAGACATGGTTGAAATGTATTGATGTACAGTATAGACTTTATAGGAATATTTCAACACATGAAGATTAGTAGATTTGTGGAATGAATGTATTGCAACATCTAGAGATCTATTCTGCCCCTTACTTTGGAACTCTTGTATATAGATTTCCTCCTAACCTTAACTCCTTTACCAAATTCAGCACATGTAGGGATTAAAAGGTAAATATAAATCTCCTATACATTAATCTGGAACTCTGTCAGATTTCCTTGAGTCTACTATTCTCAAATGAAACACTTGTTATCTGGTCTTCTTGCTCCAATGCCTTTCCTCTTATTTCCTCTTGTAACTTGACCTGGTGAGTGATCACAGGTACCATCGCACTGCTGCCCCACTTCCAATGGATCAAGTTGTCTTGGTAGGTAGAGCGGGTAGTTCCATCTTCCATCTGATCTAACTTCCCTTCTTTCTTTTATAAATTTTTTAATACTGATGGTATTGCGGTTATAAAAAAGTAACTGTTTAATAAAAAAATTGGTTGATCTTTGGAATAAGTAGTGTTCGTCATTTATTGTGTTATTCTATATATTTAGTGTGTGTGTGTGTATATATTATATATATATTAGATTTAGCATTTTAAAATTACATTTAAATTTAACTTTAAATAATTTTTTATAATTACTAATTTTGGTTTAGTAAATAATTAATAAAGGGGTACAGGTCTCTCGGATACCATGATGCATATCTTTCGTATGAAATTATTGTAGCAGGTCTAAAGTGGAAGATATTTTCTATTGTCTAAAATTAGTGTACAATATGTTTAACCTTTTTGACTTTTTGACTATTTGGTTACTTGGACTGCTACATCTTTTTAAATTTTGAAATAATGGTAGCTTAATGCGACTTTTGAGTAAAATTATTAAAAAAAAATCTTTTCAGTGAATACAAACAAAGTTACAATTTGTATTGTTGGTAATCTAAAAAAAAATAATAATAAAATAAATGTTACGTGGATATTTCATTTTAAGATTTGCTTCTGTATAATTGAGAAAGATTGTGCAATGTTTATTTCTATATGTTTTGACTCTGAACTGTAATAAATTATTCATCCAGTTAGTGTTGCAAAGGGTGATGACGTGATGATTTACAATTATACAGTACTAATAATTATATCTAGAACTGATTATCAAACTTGCATAAATTAATAGTTACAATATGACGGGTTACTGACAGTAATGGGACATAGACACATGTACAGAGTAACCGTGCGTAGTAAAGCATTGCAACAATTCCAGGTTATCAATTAAATCCGCAACATTGCTGTCCTATCTATCATAACATTGATTTACTGTAGAATTTTGTTTTATTGGTTTGTTGGATAGCTCTTAAACTCATACAGTGATATTTGTGAAGGTGGAATATCCACTATTGATAATAATAAACAAACAATATCACGTGTTCCTAAATTTATATGCAATTTATTTTATGTTGAACGATAAAAGAATGTTTCACTTTAGAAAAGTAGTTCCAGGGTGTTTGATAACAAATAAGACATAGACAATTCTAATTACAAAATTGGTATATTTGTTCACGGAAGCACAAAACATTGAGATCCATTCTTTCTCCAACTACCTTTCTGGAGCTCTCTTACAGTGGGTACGGGAGTGGTATTCCAAAGATAACCTAGTTGGATATAACAAGTTCTACATCTAGTCTTTTTCTTGAATTTTTATTATTAGATCTCTCCTGACCAACTCTTACCTGACACAGACGCTTTTACAATATTCTAGGGATAAGGTTTTTTTTATCCGACCTTTTCAATTTAGGAGTATATATTTGATGTTTTTGTGCTGAGGAACATTTGGTTTGTTTTGTTAGGGCAACACAACCTCGATGGCTTTCGTCTCTAAGGCAAAAAAATAAAAGTTTAAAAATAAAATTTCTCTATCTGTACATAACATCTTGTTGAATGATCTGAAAAAATGTTACTTTATTCAAATAATATCATAGATTGATAATAATAACAGATTTGTTATAGTGTTACTCTAAGTTGATTCTTAAAAATGAAAAAAATTTAATGATTATTCCAAATACAATAATAAATTATTTCAAACCCATGTTTATTTCACATAATTTTCGCTCTGGAGTGTGTGTCTATAGATAATTGGAAGGCTACATCTGTTCTGCACGTGTATATGACTGAAAATTTATAGTTTTATTTGATATTGTGTGGAAATTATATGCTACAGTATTGACTTGAAGAGTTTTTTAAATTAATAGAAATGAAAAAATAATGGACTATGCGGTCATTTTTGTACTTCGGATAGTGAACCAAAGAATCTGAGTAATCCCCTTCAGTAGACTCACCTGAACTCTTCAAGTAACCCAGTCTTACTTAACTAACTTTTCTCAGGATTATATTATCAGGTCAATATTTAGCTAAACTCGTCGTTACGTACAGAGTAATAATTATATAATTACACACACAAACGAAACATTATTTACATATAAATACTAGGTCACAGATATGGTAACAAATGGGAGATAGCATAGATTAATTGCGTATTAGCGAGCCGAAAACCATTGACTTTTGGAGCGTCCTGTCTATATGTTCCAGAAATTAACTCGAGTTTTTTAAGTGTACACGAGCTAAGGAGATTATCTAATAAACTAAAAAATCATTTCTTTAGTTCTAGTTCATGTGTGCTGATGTTTCGTCCCACGGTGACTCGCTGATAATTTCGAAGAGGTACTATTGATAAAAGGATCCATAATTATTTCGAGGTCCAAAAATAAAACAATTTGTGAATGATCATAAGAGGGGTTACTATTGATAAAAGGATTCATAATTATTTCGAGGTAAAAAAATAAAACATTCTGTGAATGACCATAAGAGGAGTTCAACGAATGGCGGCAGTTGAAATGACCTTAGTGAATATTATCCAGTTAGAGCAACAGAGTATGTGCCACTGAACAGCTGGAATTACTGCGAGTAATACTAGACACTGCCAAATTATATATCAAATAAGAACAATGGCGTTTTTTAGAACGTGTCAATTTTCCGATTTCCAAGTTCGGTAACTAGTGTATTTGGAAAGGTCTTTCAAACGTCCGGAAGTCTTTTTAGTGCTGGTACCAATGTTATTGTGAGTTTTGCAAAAATAGATTAAGGAGGATAAGTGCGGAATTATAGTCAGGTTATATAAATATATGAATCTGTATTACGAATATGGTTCCATCTTGAGAAGTGATGGAAGATGACCTCGTGAGTTTCACCCTATTAGGGAAAAATGTACTGACGTAAAAGTAGGTAAGTAATTTATTTAAAAAGCGAAACGGTATTGTTCAGTTTTTGGAAAAATACATTCAACATACATTCATCCATATGCATTCTTTTGGCTTGAAACGTGGGAAATTATTGACATTTTAGATCAAATCTTTTATTTGTCACAACACTTTGATTACTAAATAGTTGGAAAGTAGAAAAAGCCATTAAATAATATAAACACCATACTAGTAGTGTCAATCACTTTATCAATATACTTTTCGTATTGTGTGTTCCAGATTGCATACTTTATTTTAATATATGTGTATAATATAGATACTGGACAAGATAGATGGGTTACCAGTAAGTTTTATTAAGGGAGTCAATTCATTTCTACCATCACATACCAAGTTGTAAGTATTTTCATGGGATGAAATGCACACGTTTGTATTGAATACATAGTTTTGAATAGCTTGATTTAGTCTTTGTATCTAGAATGGAGAAGAGTACTTACATCAAGGTAGTGAACAATAGCAAAGCTTTCTAACACTCACGACGGAAATTGGTTTTTTAAGTAACTTTCATTAATTATAAACTAACATTATCCTCTTTGTTGTTCCAGTCTGTTTAATCCGTTGTAGGGTTTTATATAATATGCTAATAATTGAAAGAAAGAAAAAAAATACTTTTTTAATTGTGAATGTTATTCAGAGTGGAGACAAATAAACACGGTTCAAATTTTCGTTCTACACAGTCAGAGATTTAATTTTCAAAATTGGATACAGTGACTCCATTTTAAATGCACTAATAAGAGGTTCTTATTATATAAAACTTATTTCAAAATTTGTATAACTTGTTGAAACACCCGTCATATAGTAATTATGAAAATTAATACAGGAACCAAAAGTTAACGACTTATCTGACGATATTTATAAAAAATAAAATCAATGTATAAAACACAAAATTTACCTCCATTGGAAGTTTTCCTTTACACGATATATTTTTTAAAGGCATAGGACTATAAAGACTAGTAAATAATTGTTATATATAAATTTGGATCATAAGGTTTAAATTGTAAAAATAATGATATTGTTTTTACGCAGTATGAATTGTCTCTTTTCAATAGTCCTGAAGAAATAGAATGAAATTTAAAAAAAAATACAGGTTAAGCTTGATCAAATGTCAATGTTTCATTGACAGAGCAGGGCAGATCTTTGAAGTGGATAGAGAAATATGTTTTCACACGCAATTCAATGTCCCTTGCTATGATTTGCTTAGAGAGGCTTTTTCACATCACTTAACCTATTTATTATTCTCCTGATCTGAATACCTCAAAAGCTAATATTACAGAATTGTATTATTATTAGTCTAAAAAAAGGTTCATAAAGAACTATTTAATAATTTTTATTGATAATTGTGTATACTTTTACAATTAATTGCGATATAATTAATTTATTTTATCTAAGTCCTTAACTTATTTCAAACATTTCTGTCAATTTACTTATTTCACAATTATCTTCGATAATTAATATATTATTTAAAACATTTCATGTTTAACATAAACCTTGTCATACAATTTAAAAAAATAATAAAACTCAAAATGTTAGTCGAACAAAATAGGTTGTACAAAAACATTTCAATAATTTTAGCACACACTAGTCTACAAAACTAAATTAAAACGTAAAAATAGCATGCATTGTCATATCTAGAAAAAATATAATTTACTATTTATATGTCATAAAACTTGTATTATTATTATTAAGTTTACCTTGTGTATTTCTTATGGGAGGTATTTTGGTACAGATTACCTTGTTATCATTTGTGATTTAAAAAAATAGTTTTGAAAGATATTTATATAGTCTGAGTTTCTTTCGCCTTTTTTAACGACGTCGGGTAAAATTAATTTTTATTGTTTCTAAGGTATTTCTGAACAGATGTGTAAATTTACAGACTTTTACCTCCATTTACTTGTAATTATGTTGTTAAAAGATACCATTTTAAGTATCAACATTTAGTGGATTTTTTTAAAAATAGAATTTGAAAACATACTATAAAATATAGCCTGAGGTTGGTTAGCTTTTTTAACTAGAGTAAATCAAGTTGTAAACGATGCATGTTTACAACTCATAAGTTAAATTTTATTGTTATTATTTTATAGTTTTGAATATAGTTGAGGTTCTTATTTTTTTGCCGATAATTTCCGAACGTATATTTTGTTCAGATGGTTCTTTAAAAGGCGAGCAATACATTTTATAGTAAAATTCGATCGAAATTTGTATAGCTAACATTGAGGAAACGTAATGTTATAATTTAGGTTATTAAAAAAAATGGAAACATTCTCTTCGAGGTATAGCCAAAATATGAAAAAGTATTAAGTTTGATTAAAATAGGTTCAAATTTTAAATTATAGAGCATTTCACACACGACAGACCTTTCCAAATACCACTTTATTCTACTTGAAAGACATAAAAATGGATATTGAAATTAATTTCTTTAACCTCTCAATACTTTCTCTCCCTAGGTATAAGTAAAATTAATACTTTTCTAGTAGACCGAAAATTTCATACTTGTCTTCAAATGTTCTCGATATTTTGAGAGGACTGAATTTAAATAATTTTGTGATCAGTCTCGCCTGTCTGTCAACTTGTCTGTTTCTCGTTGTTTTCATTAATTATTTCAAGAATAACATACGAAAGAATAATGAGATTTCACTGTTTATGTGTGAAATGTACAACAACGGATGATAGTAAACAATGCATTTTTATAGTTTTACTTAGATATTGTATTTGGCAAATCTCGTGAATTCTTACCACTTCAATCCATAACCTAAAATGTCGGAGTAGCTACCATAAATTACAAAATAACGGTTTTCTCAAAATCTCCTCCTACAATTTTAATAAAAATTTGCTATAATGTAGCTCGTAATTACTCAAGCAAACGTATTCGTCGCTTTTTCCCCAAAAATGCGTTACTGGTAAAATACGTATGGTAAAATTACATGGAGCTGTTATTTAATTTTAGTGTTTAAAAATTCAGTTTTTTTATTGTTGTTTTTTAATGAGAAAAAATGTAAGCGTCAAAAGAGCTCTCGAATACTACCGTTACGGTCGGAAGAGAACAAAAGTTGGTCAAGAGAAAAATTATTATTATAATACTAGTTAATTTTTAAAACCATACATATGTTAAACTAAAATATTTACCCTATACAACTTACTTAAATATTGGAATTGATTTTTAAAGTGTGAAACTTTCTGAAAACTCTTTGGAGATAATTTGTTTTCAGTTTTATGTGCGCATTGAATGCTGCTACAATTATATTTTGTCCAGTTCCGCTTAAATTGACAGACCTTTGAAATTGCAACCAGGGAAAATAATATAATTTCACAGCACAAAACAATGCTACCAAGGATTTCATGCCAATTATTACAATATTTATTATCGTCCTGAATCGAAAATCTCGAAAGCTAATAATTTTCCAATCATGTTTTTCTTTGACAAGCAATAATTGTATATACTATGAAAAAAGAAAAAAAATATTGACAAACGCACAGCCTTTTACAACTACAAATATAATAAAATTATTATTTTCTACATCCCTTTTTATAAATCTGACATTTTTCGACCTGTTTTACCACCATCACAACTTATGAATACGTTATTTTAATCACTTCATATCGAATATACATTCTATCATACAGGTATTAAAATATAAACTCAAATTTGAAAACATCCATTTAAAACAACTGTGTAAAACATTTCAGTACTTTGTCACACATCCATTCACAAAACCAAATCATAAAAAAAAGAAAAAGTAATTATCTCCCCAAACTTGATATATTTTACCTCTATATGAGATATAACAAAATGTAATTTTTATTGTTATTGAGTGTTCCTTGTTTGTTTCTTATGGGGTAATACGTTGGTATAGAAAGGTATTTTCTCATTTTTATGTGAATTTTAGTTCTTCAATATTTTGAAAAACATATTCATATATTACTTAGAGCCTGAGTTTGTTTTGTTTGACCAATAAACTATTCCAAAGTACAAATAGTTGATTTTTCTTTTAAGTTCATTTTCATTTATTTCCAACTGTATTTTTCTATTATTTGATATTTGGCACATTAAGGTCAGTAAATGAGTTTGTAATCTAACTATACCTTTGATGTAATGGAATTTTGTAAAGGAATAAATCCTAAAGTCTCCAAATGAGCGAAGCGTTTTAATGGGCTATACACGGGAAGAAAATTGTTGTCAACATCATTTATTATTGACAATAAATGACGTATAACACTGAATTGAAATGTTTAATTATAAATTAACGAAAGCTTTGATTTAGTACTTAAATCACATCAGATCCTGCGTCCCTCGAGATACAAGTAAGTTTTTCACTCGTCTATTGAGTTATGTACAGCAAGCTTCTAAATGTCTTCATCTGGAATTACAGAATGATAATAATTAAGGTATAAATTATCTTGCACACACTAATTCGTGCTTAATTGTTTCAAATGCAATCCTTTTATTCATGCTGTATTTAATGTTTTCAACATTCATTCAAGATTTGTATACAGTCATTGGAAATGTTAACTGTACAAATAAATCCATGATTTGCAAAGCGTTTAAAAATAATCCATACCGCATTGTAAAGACGTTGTTTAATGGAAAATAATTACACAAAGTAAAGGTGCGATTACAATCTAAAACAGCAACCTGTCAAATATTTAAAAAAATTCATTTTCAAAAGAGTCGAAATTATAATAGCGAAAGTGTTTCTTTGTTCAAGTTTGACTAGGAAGTTGAATTACCTGACAATTTTTATTCAAATTAAAAAATTATTTTATATGTGCTAAAATTTAGCCTAAAATTAGATTTGAATAAAAAAGCGACATCTAGTTTAAGCAGTTATTTTCTATTAAAATAATATGTATTGAAGAATTTCTCGATGTGCTTCACATTTGAAAATTTTGACTAACCTCGAAAACCCCAACTTTGGGGTGGGATTGATTTTACCTTATTATGTTTTTTGCAAATAAAATAACTCAAATATTTGAAATTTCTACCATTTAATATATACTTAAAACAATTTTTTTTCCTTCCCCCTTCCTTCAGGTAAAATGGGACATGAGGCACGTGTTTATTTTGACGTTCAATACATACCTTGCGTAGTGATACATTGCAATAATTTACATACACAACATTGCCATAACACGTAGAAAGAACACAATATTGATTTACTGTCGAAAGTTTTTTTAATTGGTTTGTAATAAAGCTTTAAAACTCAATTAGGGAAATTTGTGAAGATGTTATTTGTACCAGTAAAAACAGCAAACAAATCACATCACCCGTTAATAAACTCATATGCGAGAGTTTAAATATGTTTTACACCCGAATTCATTTCTACCACATGTTTCTGAGATAATGTGTACAGCAACTGATACGGATAGATAGGGTGTAGATGGTGTGTAGGTAGATATACTCGCAGAAGGCCAAAGTTTTGAGATCCGTTCAAAACGTGATACATAATTGTTTCTCTATATACTCATTACAAGCTTATACTTATACCGACTACGGTCTTGGAAATCCTTAGTAATCCTGCATGGATCTTCACCTTACTTCATCTAGTCTTGCGAAGATCCCTTTCATTCATCTCTAATATCAGATCTTTCTTTATCAACCGTGGTTTGTTTTCTACGTCTAACACTCTTTCTTCTAATCTTATATTCTCAGTTTGAAATGGTTTTTGATGTTTACGAGCACTTTATCCTCTGTTTTTGTTAAGGCTAAATGGCAGTCGATTTATAAAAAGTATACTTACCATATAATTACAAAATATACTAAAAGATCCAATTCAAATCAGTTTATTTGTAGAAAATATTTTCAATGGATTGAAACAATGTTGTTATTGAAAACAATATCTAATGTTATATAGTTATTTCTACGTTAATTATAAAATTAATACAATCAAAGTTCATTACAAACACAGTAATTAATCGTTTATAAAACAGGTTTACTTCACATAATGTTTGTCCACTCAGCAGTCTTTGAATGTAAATAATTGAATAAATGTTTTGTAGGGATTTACCACTGTCACAAATATAAATTGATAATTTATATTTTCGTTTGATGTTGTGTGGAAATTATGTGTTACGGTATTGAGTTGTGGTACATAATAATAATAAAAATGCAGTAACCCGGCCTTTTGCAGATTGGGAAATGAACCAACAAATCCAAACAATCCTCCTCAGTACAGACCTAGATCTGTTCAACCAACCCTTTTTCAAATTGTTTACTTCACATTTGTATAGAGCAATATGTTTTACAACAGAGGTCTTCCATTTACTTTTCACCGTCGTATTCTCCGATGTAGCAAAATAGAGAAGGACCTCGTTAAGAAGTACAGAGCTATATGGAGATACACACACATACAAAGTATATATTTTTTATGAATACTAGGTTATAGATGTAGTACCAAATAGAAGGAAATATAGACGAATCTCGTATTAGCTTTTGGTGTCTCCTGGCTATATGTATGAGGAATGTACATATAGCCAAATTTACATTACATAGTTAATTAAGTTTACTTGCGCAAAGGAGATTATCTATTAAACCAAATTTCATGGGTTTAGTGCAAAGCTAAGGTTCTGGTTAATGTATGATGATGAAGGTTAGCAATAAAGCAATGAAGGGACGCAACTACTTTAGTTCTAGGATCACTCGCTGAAAATCTGGAAAATAGTCAACTCATAATGTAACTATGACGGGAACTCATGACTAAAGAACCCTTAGGTATGTTGTGATCCAAAAATAGCACAATCAATGTGAATGGTGTGATTTTTTGTTACGGGAGTTTATTAAATGGCGGTAGTTTTCCTAGCGATCATCTTTACATTAGGAAATAATCTAGTTAAAACAACAAAATATCTGTCAAACAAAATATTAGGAAAATTGTACAAAAGACATCACATTGTGTTATGATATTATATTACATTGTCTGGTTTCAATTGTACAGTTCGGGCAGACTCTGTCAATTAAAAATAGTATTTATAACCATACGATAAAAACATATTTTCCAATGAATTAGATTCAATGAGACGAATGAGGTTAAAGAATAGTTTTCTCATAGCTCAACACTACTTAAAATAATCCAATGTTTCCATCTCAACGCATACGATGAAGGGCTAACAAAAGTATTTTCCTAAACACCACCGTTACTATTGAGTTTACGAAAACAGACAGAAAGATAAACATGTTCTCTATTTAAAATACATGTTTTGAGAAAACCCGATGCAAAAGTTATGATTAAAACAAATATTATGTTTATACCTTTTTATATCCTTCGTCAAAAGATATTTTATTTTGTAACTGCTACAGCTCTTTCGCCTCAACATGAGGCAACTTCAGACATCGGACGGAAATATTTTATACACTTATATTTACACTACATTCTACACACGTGTTTACAAATTTAAAATATAATAATTGTGCTAAAATTATACTATTCGTCAAATAAAACTGAAATTTTAGATTTGGGTCAATAGAACTACTTTTGACGAAGAATATAAAAAGGTATGTTGATAAATTAATTGATGGTAGTTAAAAGAGCCAAAAATTTTTAGGTAAATATTAGTAGTTTATCAACTTTTTTAGCTTTTATTTACGTTCTACTGACGTTGAATCACGTATGAATGTGTTAACAAATTACGTCTCTTGATACTGGAATAATAATTGATAAAAAGATGAAAGGTCTTAGTGAGTAGAGATTTGCAGATACGGAATAAAGAAAAGATTGGGAAACTTAAAAATATATCGTATTATTTGTACTCAGATAGGGCTTTTTTGACAGTCAAAGTAATGTCAAAATTACGTCAGTGACTATCGATTCCCTATAAATTTTTTTTAAATGCAAATGATGTTATCTAATGAAGAATTTTAGGAATATTTACAATTAAAATTACCTACGTATTCTTTTCTAGCTATTTACTAAATATGTAAATATTTATTTTATGAATAAATCACAAAAAAACCTTTTATATCCAGAACTTTCTGGTTTATGTTTGACATGAAATGAATTAAAATTATTAGGCATTCAATGGAGATAAAAGTAATAGTAATTGTTTAAATCATAACTTTGAACAGATGTTTCTTTAACATTTCATACGACAAAATTATTAAAATGATAATTTAAAGAAAATATTATTACTTTTCCATCTTGTAATGATCTTTATAAAGGTAAAGACAACAGGAAAGGAGATATGCAAGGAAAAACATATTTCAACCCCTTTTACCATATTTCAGTAAAAAGTAATACGAACAATAGATTGATGGGGCCGAATATTTGTATCAACTTTTACAAAAATTCTAAACTAAAAACGTACTATCTTTATTGTAACATATTGATACCACTAATATGGACACTACATCACCTAACACAGACTGGACTAACAAAGACATGCGCAATAATTACTAAGCGTTCAATAGACGACAAAGAAGTCATTACACTACTGATTAGGGACTGAGTACAACAAAGACTTCATTGCATTATTACGGGGGGATGTTTTAACTTACTATATTATCTTCATAATTACTTTTTTTCCCCTTTCATCCTTGCTCAGTTATGAGTTAGTAAAAATGCAAAAAATTTATGTGTACAGATAAAGATGATTGTAAAGTTACTATACAATGTTAATTTCTAATTAATGCTTAAGCCTTACCAATTAGGTAAAATTTACTTGAAAAAACTAACTTCTCCGTGGTGAGGATTAGAAAGCTTTCCTTTTGTTACAGTCTTGATGTAAGTGCTCTTCTCCATTATAAATACAAAGACAAACTCAAGCTTTTCAAAACATTGCATTCAATGTGAACTTGAGAATTGCATCGTATGAAAAGACTTAAGATTGGATCTGCGATAAAAGAAATGAATTGGCCGTCATAATATAATTTACTAAAAACTGATAGCTTTCCCACATTTACCTCGTTAATTATATATATATATATATATATATATATATATATAAACTACCTATGCAATGTGAATTCATGGTCAATTGATATTCATTATCAATACCTACGAATGATATTAATAAAATGTTTGAAAGTATTATTTCGGTACACTGTTATAATAGTATATAACTCGTTAGAGAGAAAAGTATTTTGATAATGAAAAAAAATTATTCCAAGATTTCGATTGTTCTTGATTGTCCAATCGATAAGAATGTATTTGCACCTATTTAGGATATAATACTTTTTAAAACTGAAGATTTACATAAATGACTTCATGACTGATACTTAATTATTTGTTTGCCATCTTTAGCATTGCAAGAACACTTCGACTTCTGTCATTGCCACTCAAAATAATTCCATTTTCTCGGCGTATATATAGCCTGACAAAAATATCTCTCACATCTTCCTTAGTCTCTTTACGAAACTCATGAGAACATCTGATTCAGCATTTATAAAAATTTCAAGTTGTTTAAACGACCATTTCAAGTACTCTGAGTTACCTTTCTTGAAATAGCAAACATAATAAGTTCCCTGTGTCGTCTCCATTTCTTAAAAGAAAAACCAAAAATCGTCTCGTTCTACCAAACACCATTGATCTTATTTGGTGTCTCATTGGTAAGTGTCCAGTTACCGTCCTCCTGATCACTTTATTGATTTAACTGATCATTAAGGTTACTTCAGCTAGCTTCCTTCGTAGATACTTTTTATGAATAGCTTATTCTCCTTCACCTTTCAGGTTGGCTTTTTTTCAGATTTTCAGCAACTCACCCAGGGACAAAATCCTTTCATCAGCACAAAATTATTAAAAACCCTGGATACTAAATGCCATGCAATCTCCATTTATTTAGTTCTCCTTATTGCTCAAGAACTCCCTTAAGGAACTCTGAAAACCTAATATATATTCCTTTGACAGAAATATAATCAAGAAGCTCCAAATGAGCGATCTCTTTGGCTTGTTAAAGGTGGATTGATTTCTATTACTGTTCATTTGAAACTACATCCGTGGCCTAGGTTTAATGTTTTGTGTATATTCCTTGTATATCATGACAAGGTTCCAATACCTAGATTGACCGAAGAATACGACCTGGATGAAAGTAAATTGATACCTCAATGGTAAAGAGGCTTACTGCGAAACGCGGAGTAGTAAGAGGACTGTGTAGTTAAAAGAGATCAACTCTCCCCAAGACTTCATTTCTACTACAAAAAGGTTGCTTATATTTGTTGGTTTATCCCCAACCGCTAAAAAGGATTAGAATGTTATAAACACCACGACCCAATAAATAATTTTAGAAACGAAACTATAAATTTTCGTTTCATATTTTGTGACTGTCATAAATTCGTACTAAACAGATGTATCCTTTACCCAATAATTTACAGTTACACTCTAGAGTGTAAAAACATTATGTGGAATAAATCTGAGTCATAAATTATTATATACAGTGTTTTTACTAAGCCTTATCTATATTGTTTACAAAAGTTTCGTTTCAGTATCATCAACGTAGGGTATAGCTATTTAACAATAGAGATTTTTTATAAAAAAGCAAAATTATTGCATATTCATTGAAAAAGATATAACAAAGTGATCTATAAAATGATGTTACTTTGCTCCTGTGTGGTAATTACTCTGCACTCTTCAAATTCAAAAACATTGATTTATTTTGTTTTTGGGTTTAAAGAAGAAAAACCATTGAGGTAATTATTACAGTAATAAAAAGAGGAAGTAAAATTATCTTCAAAACACGAGGTATATGCAACAAACCAATAAAACAAAATTCGATAGTAAATCATTTCGTTATTTTTACGAGTTGTGATGGACAACACTGCAATGTAGATGTAATGGATAGCCTGACATTATTACAATGCTTCGCAGCGCAGGATATTTATTGTTCGTCAAAGTAAACATGTGCCTCGTATCCCATTACTGTCAGGAACCAGTCCAATTGTAAATATTAATTATATATGCAAATATAATAATCTGTTATACATATGGTTATTAGAATAATTGTAAAATCATCACATCATTACGTACCTCCTGTACTAACTGACTGAATAATTATCACGATTTACATATATAATTCATAGAACATTTGATAATCTTTCACAATTAATTGTATAAAACACTAAACTTAAACATAACCATTTTATTTATAAAATATCAGCCCATGTACTAGAAACCAAATTTTCATTATCACTCATATTTAAAAAAAATATATTTTTTTTTAAATTAATTTATTTTTTTAATTTAATTTTTTTTTTTTTTCATATTCTCTGACATAACCTTAGAATTTAACTTAAAACAGAAGAAGTTATATCTCCATTTCAACTGAAGACACATTGAAAATGGAAAACAATTAGCAAGTCGATCAACAAAAGAGAAAGTATTTTGTATTTTAAATTAGAAACAACTAGATGTCAGCCACTTTAGACCTGTAATAAAAATTTCTCATTAGAAATTTATGAAAATATAAGGTATAACAAATGTATTTCATTTATTATATTCATGGACCGTACTTTTCTCTGACTAGTGAATTGACACAATGGTTTGGCTCATTATATTTATTCATCAATCTTAAAACGAAATCGTTTGAGATTTTTGTTCAATGGTTGATGTTTTTGTTTGTTTGGATTTACCGTTACTTCCGAACAATGTAGGAGACCAATGTGTTTTGTTTAGGTCCATAGTTTTCAGAAATATATACAGTAATCAAAAAAATGCTGATATTAGGATATTGATATGATAATTTCCAAAATTGTTCATATCATCAAATTTTAGATTTTTGTTTAAATAAAAAATCGTTTAGAGATATGATCAAAATATCCAAACATACTATATTTACTAAAATATAAATACTAATTTTTACCTTCACCAAACTTTATGTGAGATGTAAAACGTTTTTAGAAGAGCGTAAATTTCAATTTTGTGTTTTGAATTATTCTCGATATTTTGAGATTTATACGCCAATCTTACATGTCTTTCAACTTATTCTTCTATCATTTTTGTCATTCACTATGTAAGGAATCGTAGTCGTACGTAAGAGATACTGAGAGTTCAGACTCTCCAAGAAGAAAAGTGTATCAAAGAAGGTTAGGACTTTTTTGTTCTAATACAGTTTTTATTCCAAAGTTGGAGGATAAAAAAAAATTCATTCATCTAAATTTGTTCAAAACAAAAAATGCGCAAATTTTGCTGAAAGGAATGTCTAACTAATCATATAAAGTTATTTTTTGACATTTCCCCAAAAATTCACGTTCTGAAGTTATGGTTGAAGAAACTTTAAAAAAAGAAAAAAATAGAGGTTTAATTTAAGACCGCAAAATTAATGAACTTTTTAAAGCTACATATGTATAAATTTTAAATGACTTGAATTTTAAACAGTGTGGAACTTTCATAAAAAGTATTTCAGTTTAATTTCCTCTTAGTGTATGAGCATTTAAACTTCAATTATGTTTTTTATTTGTTCAGCTTCAAAGAACCTTTGAAATATCTACCAAGCAGAACAATATGATTTCATAAACAAAATGAAATCTTGCTGTCTGGACGGGTTATCATGTCAATTAAACTATTTATTATTATCCTGGTCTAAAACTTTCAGAGTGCCCCTACTGCCCCTACTCTGATTTTTTTGTGAAAATGAAAAAGTACAAAGAACAATAAAAGGTTTTCTTTAATTATTAATTGTCTTTTTAAATTGGAATGGAATTTTTGCTCTGTTTTGCAACTTCCTTTTTCTAGTACGGTGTAATGTATTGCACAAACATCATTAGTTAATAATGCATTATTTAAATCATTAACTCTTTGACATACAAGTATTTCACATACTTAAATAACATGAATAATGAGAGTATTCAGATAAAATTTGTAAAATATTGCAATAACTCTCTTTCAGTATCAAATACTAACCAAAACAAACATGCATAGCTATAAGACCAAAAATGTGTCCATATTACTTTGACTTGGAAATATAATAAATATTTACCATTGTGTTTGTTGCTTATTTCATATAAGTTGGTAACAAAAAAATCTCCACTATAAATATTGTCTAAATTTGTTTCTAAATATATTTTTTTAACGATATTTAAATATATTTCTTTTTATGTCAGCAAATTTCTTGATTGAAATATAATATTTCATGACATAAAATTAATTTTAGTTTTCTGTAAATTATCCCATGATATTTTTTTACTTGCTATATTAGATTGATTTTGTTTCATGGATTTTCACATTTCGCCGCAATTTGAACGAAATCTGTAGATCTTTTGTTAAATAAAACATTAACGACATTTTGTTGTTAACTAACCGGGATTGGGGGGGGGATACGTTCTATATTGGTTTTTAGGGTTCAATTTTTACAAAAATTTGAAAATCGTTAAGAGCCGTTATTTTAAGTAAAATTTATTTATACACATAGTAAATTTATTAAAATCTGTTAAATTGATTTGGGTGTAGGGCGATCGACAGTACGACAGACACCATTTTAAAAACGTTTTTTGAGAATATGAAAAGGTCTATTTTTATACATAAAAAAAACAGTTGGTGGGTTTTTTCTATTTTATAACTCACTACATAAATATCATCATTACGTTTGTATGAGAGAGAACGGTATATTTAAATATCTTTAAAAAATCATCAATCCACTGTCTTTTATCATAGTGAAAGGAAAGAGAGGTCAACATCACGAAGGTTAAAGTTCATTTTTGCGATTTGTCTCTCGTCTTAACATCGCTATGTATATGAAGTTAAATCTTCTGAGCTTGTTTTATAGCCTTATATATTTCACTCTTCTTTATTATGTTCATAGTTTGATTTATGTTTTTTTTATAAATAATGTTTCTTTTCATATTTATGTTGTGAAAGATTTTTCTTTTTATGTTGTTACTTATAAGTAGTATAGAGAAAGTTAAGCGTTGGGTGAAAACATAGATGTAGAGTTTATTGCGAGTATCTGTGTTTATGTGGAGTGTTTGTTCAACGTGGTGTAAAAAATGGATTTTTCTAGATTGTGTCTCGCTCTGTAGTCGGTGGTCTGTACAGTCCTTTACAGCACAAACTTGTAGACTAATTTTAATCAAATTTGGTATGTGGACAAATTGTTCTTTCGATTTTTTTTATTTATCAAATATTCTGTAAATTTGTGAGTGAGAAAAGGACGAAATTACGATTTTCCAAAATTCGTTTTAACGATTTAAATCAATTTTTGCTGAAGGTTAGTCTATAAAGTCCAAAGTAAAACGTATTTTCATTTAAAACATCGGAAAAATCAAAACGTGGGGTTGTTATAATATATGAGACGTTATTATTCAAAATTGGCGCTACCTATTTCGTTCAAATTTTAGTATAAAATGAAAATTATGACCAAAATCAGTGTGTGAAATAGTAAGTAAAAAAAAAATTTACACTTAAGAAATAATTGCAAAAGCCATAATTAAAAACCTTGACTACCGTCACAAATACCTCGATTTACCTTGAGGAGACGTTTACAGCAGAAGCGAAACAAGCTTTGGTTGGTGTCGAATAGTTACGGTTGGTTTTTACTTGGTTTGGGGTTAAGACAAGTGAGATATAAAGTTTATGCAAGGTTATTACGCCGTTTATTATGAAATTTTACATTTATCTTGAAAATATTTGATAACCAGCAGAACTGAGGAACTGTTCAAAAGTGACAGCAGATTTAGTACCATATTTTTGCACTTACAGTATTTTAACTTACAAAATATCATAATAAATTAGTTCCTAATTAAAACAAAGTCTCACAAAGGAAAGTTTTATTCTACAGACTTTCTGTTCTGCTTATTCTTCATAGAAATAATCGTCTCAAAAAAAAGCTCCAGTTTGGTTTCACAAAATTAGGTAGAAATATATAGAGGTTATTATTTTTAATTGAAAATACCGTGATGTGACGTTATTTTATTTTGTACATAACATTTATTTTTACTGTGTGATCAATATTTAGTAACAGGTCTATACAGTAGTTGCCATATTGAATACATATATGTATATATGGTGCGACTATAACTCTCTCCTTTTATCTACAGCGAATAAAAAGGACAATGAATTTTATTTTTTCGTTTTTTCCAATGATTCTTTTTTATTTAATATCATTTGGTTTTTTTATTGAATATTATAAATGTGTACACTTTTATAGCATTATTTATTTTGATATGTGAACGTTTCACTTATTTACCATCATTTAATTGAATGGTGTAATTGAAGTTTACTTAAATCTTTAAAATACGTTTAAAAATTTGGCGACACTTTAAAATGTTTTAATTGGATTAATTTAAATCAAGAAGAAAAATTGAGGAAAATCGGAAATTCGCAGAAATCAAGACGGACAAAAATCAACAAAAGTTTAGGCGCACGTAACTTCGGAACGGAGAGACAACTTTGGTCAAGTTGCATAATATATCTAGGAATACAAAGAGTTTTTCTGAAGGATAATCCATCCAGTGGAAAGGAAGATATAACGATTCAGGGAAAATGTGTCAAAAGTGCAGAGTTTCAACATCATACATGTCAGAAACGCCTTCGGCGGCAGCAAGGTTTCTAAACAGATAAGTAAACAAAACCCACTTATATAGCCAACGAAGGACAATAGTAGCCTACTGAATTTAATAATTATTTAAATGGAAAAAAAATAATTCGCAAATAAAGAGTGATAGTTTAATCGAAATTCCACCAGGAATCTGGGGAAAATAATTAAAAAATAAGCTAGAAAAAAAAGGAGCAAAAATAAGAGAACAAATAATAAAAAACCAACGGGAATTAAAAAGAGAAGTTTGACAGAACTCAAAAGGAAACTTAATGATGTGAAAGTGGTAGTTTGGTTAATCTTTGAGCTAAATTAGTTTTTGACTATTTTTTTTTTAATAGTTTAAAAATGAAGGATTTTATGCAATTCTGTAACCAGGTATGCGGCAACCCGCAATGCCACGGAACGCCAGGTTCTAAAGCACCCCGGATTGAAGGGGCAAACTGTAATGTAGAAACCACTACAAGGATAATATACAATCTTTAAAAAGTTAACGATTGAATAGTTCAGAGTGTAAAAACAATTACCATTTATAACTCGAGACATACCGCCTGGCATCTAGAAAATAGAACATGCTTTTAGAAGAACGTAAGGGTATGCATATTAAAAAAAAAGAAATCCCATTAGTTTTAACAGATAATTGTTAATTTGTCTGTTATAGTTAATTAATTGGTTGTACGCTCAAAAATTAAAAAATGTGATAAATTGAAATCGTAACTTACTTTTGAAAGACCCTTTATACATAACAAACCTGTGTATTTTGTTTAATTGTACTTGTATAATTTATTTTAAAATTATTGGTATTGAGTTTAAACCGAGTGAAACTCTCTGGGTTTAATTTGTTCTAAGATTGTGTGCAATGAATGAAACTCTAATTTTATGTTTTTCAATTCAGTTTGTACGATGACATTCCATTGTCAGAACTTTGAAACTGCAACTAAGCACAGTAATATGATTTCAAAACAGTGTAAATATTGGTATAATTTTCCTGGAAAAGCTTATTGTCATGTCAATTAAACTATTTATTATTGTAATAGTTTGAAAATCTCTAAAGCTAATATTTGAGAATAGATATGTACTTTGAGCAGAAATAATTTTGTTCATATGAAAAGTATAAAACTATTCTTTTTATTGATAAATTTACAGCCTTTTACAATTGTGATGTAATTACATTACTTTTTCTACACCCTTTTCTCACATTTGTGAATTGGTGTAATTCACCATCATCTAAAATAATTATTATATTATTTAAGTCATTTCATGCTAAAATTAAATTTTTCATACACATATAATAATTCATAATGTAAATGTCAAAACTGTGGTAGGTAATAACATTGTGAAACATGTATTTATAAAACAAAATATACCAAAATCAAGATTAGCAAGGTACTGAGAGGACATTGTCATATAGATAAAGAACATACTTGCGATTTGTCTCTGGTCGTATCATCTCGTATATGGAATTAAATCTTGTTTTATACCCTTATATATATCATTTTCATTTATTACGTTCATGGTTTGAATGTTAATTAAATGTAATGGTTTGAACGTAATGGTTCATTGAGTTAAATAGTTCATTGAGTTGTGTTTGTGTTTTTTCTTTTATTTGTTAAAAAATGACACTCTTCAAATTTGAACATAAATCTTTTACGGTAGACTTAGAAGTGATCAATATATTTATGACAACAGGTCTTGTGACCGGAATTTAAAATATAAAAGCACGCATTTTAGAGAGAACAGATGCAAGTTCTTTTTCATAAATTTTTTACAAAACTGATCTGTCAAAACCATTTATAACGATTTATAGTGCGACTATAAAATTTTACAATCTTTACAGTCTTTTTTCTACTCTCTCCTTAATTTTTTATTGAATAGTATTTAGTTTTATGTTTGAGTTAGCTAAAGAGTGTGTGTGTGCAATTATTCGGATATGTGAACGTTTAATACGATTTATTGTAATAGTGTGATGAAAAAAAACCTTCCTTTATTTTGAATGAAATAAATTGAGAAAATATGTTTCTTACAAAATTATCATTGTAGGTTTCTATATGTATGTTTTAAAAGATCCATATAGGATCCATATTGATCCATATAAGATCCATATAGAATTCAAGAATATTATTGTGTTCATATATTTTATGAATGAGTGAGATAATTAGTGCAATACTTAATTTGACCATTATAATTTAAATTTGATAAAGTACCTAGTAAAAAATAAATATCTTAAATATTGTCATATTTTAAAGACTGAAATAGAATTTGGGTTGAATAGTTCCTTGGCTTTTCAGATTAAAAAAAAAAAATTATCATTATTTTTCCCAACGAACTTCTAAACAGTGCAAAACCTAAACTAAAAAGAGATGTACTGGATTATAATCAACTTTATTTTTTATTCTACCTACAAGCCATGCATATATATTTAAGCTTTAATAATATGGAGGTATCTCAAAAATCTTTCTATATTGATTGGATATATTTTGTACTTTAAAAAAAAACAAAAAAAAACGATTAAGTGGGGCTATTTTAACATTGGTCATTTCACGTTTTACTTACGTTATATAAATATATAATCAAAACAGTCTTAGAAATTTCTTTTGCGAAAATTCATTACTGACATAGTAAACCAGATATATGATATATTATCCTTTTGCGTTATAAAAATATAGAAAAAATAGAAATTTCACAGTTTCGCAGAAATCTAACTCTTTACCTTAAAATCGAGATTAAACTATTATCAGTCTATCAAAACATTTGATGCTGAGAGAAAAACATGTAGATTTGTTTTTCAATTATATCCACCAGCTTAAGTTTTTTGCTATAGTTTTTTCCACAAGCTATATTCTGATTTACTTTACACTATTAAATGCTAACTTTTTTAAATATTCATCGATTTATTTAAAAAAAGTGTTTTAGGTGTTGTCATTATTTCATTGTCAACCGTTAATTTTAAACCAAATTCCAGCAGAATATATTATTTTTATTCCAGAATTAAAAAATCGAAGACATTATTTCTTATTTAATGTTATTAGGACCATATAAGATAGTTGTAGCACAGGCAATATTATATCAGGTAAGATGCGTGGGTGCATTATTTGTGATCCAGTATGTTATTATTTATCTTTAACTTTCTGTAGCCATGATAACACTTACATTGTATCATAGATGTAAGCAAGGTAATGTTCTACTTCAATCTAATTACAGTCAACTTTATACCCCGTGTTGGTAAGGGGCTGGATGCACTACGTTTGATCTATCCTGTTGAATAAGTTTGCTTTCACTTACCTTGTAGCGTAGTTGTAAGCAAGGTAATATTATACTTTAATCCAATTACAGTCAACATTCTTCAAAGTGTTGGTAATGACGATAGCTGCATTATTTTTGCAGTCTATTAACAAAATTTTCTTTTAATTTATGCACCCAAGACAACTATACATACCTTGTCGGTTAGATGTAACACAGGTTATTTCGATTGTAATCCAGTTACAGACACCTTTATCCATTAAGAACTGTATATATTAGTTATACAATTTTAAAGAAGTTGATTAACTGACTCTCACCCCTAAGTACACAGTACAGTTGGCTTTGAGTACCCTTGGGTAATACCCCTGGGGCATTTGTGTATTCCTAAGTACCTGGGGTACTTTAATTCAACCGTCGTTACTGATACTTCATTTTCAGTCGTTATTTGATGCTATACACCTAAATTCAAAATTGCCTTGTGCTTATATTTTGATTAATTTTACCTTAACCAGCTGTTTTCTTACGTATTCTAACAATTTAATTAGTTATGTTGGTATCAAAACGAAATTAAAAATAAAGTGTCCATAGAACTGCACTAAATTTCTTATATAAATTTCTGACAATTTTTGTGTCTGTCCATGAGAATCTTTAAGTAATGAATTATCTATAGGTTATGTTGTCATATTAATCTCGTTAATTGGTTTTGTAAAGTGATGAATTAGCTACTTTATGCTATACAAATATAAATCTGTGTTTTTAAAATCAGGTGAGTAATTTACTAGATATTTTTATTATTATTATTAATATTATTATTATGTATGTAAAAATAATATTCCAAACCCTTATTTCATGAACACTGACTTTAGTAAGTTAATTTGAATTCAAATCGATTTAAGCTTAGTTTAAAGTTAATAATATAACATTTTAAAACATTTCTAGCAATGAAGAAAATTAGTCTACAAAATTAACTTTTAAATAAGCTTACATTTTTCGTATTTAGGATACGGGTATTAAATTGACATTTTTGTCAACGATTATTATGTTTGTTATTATATTATTTGTGGAAAAGTGTGTATCAAATATTTAATTTTTGAATTGGTTGAAGTTGTTTGGAATTTAAATCGCATTTGTATCAATGTATGCAGTATTGCTTAATCTTGTATTCGGTAAATTTTTGAAAAAAAGGGGGATTTAAAAGAACAGAACTTTTTTAAACTGGGGTACATAGCTTCTAAGGACCCAAATAAAACGTAAATGTTGCTATGTCCACAAAATATCGATTTCCGAGTTAAAGTTATAAATCATAAAATTATTCATAAAAATAAGAATGAAGACGTAATTAATTTATAGAAAAGAACTTAATCAATTTCATTCATATTTTGTTTAAATTTTAACATAAATATCCCAAATTAGTGAGAATATAGCAAAAAATAACAGTATTCCTGTTGGGGAAAAATTGGAAAACAAAATTCAACTTGTTCGCCGTGATTAAAAAGTTAATTCAAATCAAATATGATTTACGCTTTTCTTAGCAAAATGAATAATTCCAAATCATCAAATTATCTCCTACCCTTTACAATATTAACTAATTAAATAATTTATTACAATAAGGAGTTAAAACAATAAACAATACATTCATACTTTAACATAAATGAAACAGTTAATTTGATTTAAATTAATAAATACATATTAATATATCCGTCCACATATCAAACTTAAAAACGATTTATTATTCTATGAAATTAACGCATTTAAAAAATAAATATTTGTTACACCCTTATCCACAAATAATATAATAACAAACATATTCGATGACAGAAATATCAATTTAATATGCGTATACTAAATACGAAAAATGTAAAGGTTATTTAAGAAATTAATTTTGTAAGACTAATTTTCTTCATTGCTAGAAATGTTTTAAAAGTTTATATTTTATTAACTTTAAACTAAGCTTAAATGGATTTGAATTCAAATTGACTTCCTAAAATCAGTGTTCATGAAATATTGGTTTGAGTTAATAATTTTTTACATTAAAAAAAATAAAATAAAATGCACAAATACCAGACAATGTTATACCAAAAACCATTTTCTTGGGTTTAAGAGAGTTCAAAATGATATTACCTCTGAAAAAAACTCGATATTGATTTTTTTGATGCAACACAACTGTTCTCTACTATCTATACGCACTGTTCTTTTTTAATATCATGTAGAATTAGGCACCTTAGAGGGAACCATGTTTTGACATTACCATAGTTTTATTCTAGTTAATATTTATTGGATTGAAACAAAACAAATAAACATTGCATTATATATGTTAACCATATGTTTATTTAATTGATTCTATTTTAAAATATTTATGTTTATGATGACCAGAAGAAAAGATTTAAAAGAAATCAAGATGATGACTCTAATTCTCCAGCACCAAAGAAAAGTAAACTGGAAAAAAGTAAATATTCTGTGTCTCTACAAGAAAAAATTTTGAAACTAAGCAACCAGTGGGTAACAGTATGCATTAATGGAATATCTGACCTGGCTCTTCATATGATTTGGAAATCTAAACAAATTTAAAAAATATATAATTTAAAATCATTTAGTAATGTTACCGTTGCTTTGCGTAATATAAATAAAATGATTTTAAGAATTCTTGATAAGGGTAACTATATTATTTTATGAAGGAGTGAATGAAATTATTAAAATATTTTACTGTTGATTGGGGAAGATGTAAAATCTGATGAAGGAAATGGTTCAGATGAAGAGGAACAAGAGCTCAAAGATGACTCTAGTACTGCAGTTTTGACCAATTGACTTAGTTGCCATTTATTTATTTTCTATTTATAAACTTGAAAAGTGCATTTTATATAGCACCTTTTTAATAACACGGTTTTTGGTGGTTCCCATGGACCGAGGAAGTGGGGGAATTTCTATTTAGTCGACAAATCCTTATTTACGATTCTCTTATAGGTCTAATATAAAAATAATTGCCGTTAAAAAACATTAATGTGTATCTGATAAGGATCAACGTTCTAGATATTTTTATGGAGAAGGAAAAGATATAACCTTATCAACAACTCAATGAAATGATGCGTAGAATGCTGAAGGGGAGGATGGGGCATATGTCAATAATTGGCCAAGTTGACTGCAAGATTGCTTTAAAAGGGGTTCAGATTACTGGGGTTGTTTCTCTAATGGTGAACTGAATCATACTTATTTAAGTTACATATTCCTTTTTCGTTTATTTAGGAACACTTGCTTCTCAGATGTTTTGAAAATATTCTCTGCCGCTACTATAACATTTTAATTTTGATTGTTTGTATTCTTTTAAATATATAGTGAATGTTATAAAATGTGCAAAACAGTATATGTTGATTTTTTATTAAAATATCAGTCATTAAATACTGATTACAATAGAATAGTTTTTTTTTTTTTATAAAGTGTGTTATCTTTTGTTTGTCTGTCTGTCTGTAGATCCAATATTCTACAATATAAAAAAAACAATCAAGAATTTGTTTATCATATTTGGTATGTGGGCATATTTCGACGGTTTCTAAAGGCCTTTTAAATATTTATTTATTTATTTTTTAATAATCAATCGCATTTAGGGTTATTATCCATAAATCCTTTCATTTTTATTTGGATAAGTTTGTTCTTATACGTAACGACTTATCACCCAAAAAAAGTGTATTTGTCTCAGTCTCTGGAAATATAGAGTAATGGGTGTAAAACAAAACAAAAAAGTTTGGAGTTGCTATGAAGCCCTGATATTTCAAAATCGCTGACATTAATTAAATGATATAATAAATGCTCCAAAAACTTTAACATATATAAGCTAATGAATAATAAATAAAGATCTTTATAAATAAAATTAGAACTTTCAAAGGTTCTCTTCTAGGAACACTTGAGCATATATATATATATATAGCCTATATATATATATATATATATATATATATATATATATATATATATATGCATCGTAGTAATAGTAATTTATAATTTTTGCTATAATTAATGATGTTTAGTGATAGATTATCCTTTTTAAAAGTATATAAATGCAGATCATTTTATTACAAATATGTATTTAATTTTCAAAGTAGTTTAAAGTTATAAATATTTTTAAATCTCTTTAAAAATTCTGGAATCGGAGCGTTTGTTATAATTTGTATATATGAAAACTAATATACGACGTTTACAGAAGTTTTTTTTCTCCTCATTTGAATACGAAATGTCATTCGGTCATCATCGCCATATATATAAAAGGAAGAATAGAATCTTTAGCCATAAAATACTCTAGTACTTCAACGCCGGAAAAGGAAAGAGTTGGTCAAGAGCGACTTGATAGGAAAGATGAAAGAGAGGGATCTAACTAAAGAATAATTAAAAACAATTTTGTAGATAAATAAAATTGGTCCCTCGAGCTTATCAAGCTCGTACTTACTAAAGTCAGCTCCTCAGAGGTTTCTGGAGCATAAATGTGTCTCCGTTGTAAAGTGATGAACCAATAAATTAAAAATTATTTCACTTGATACACCACTAGAAGTGATAATTTGATCACGCACTAAACTTTTGAAACAAATTAAACTGTCAAATCACCACTCCGTTGGCATGCAACCCCTATAGATGCGGGCCTATTGTTTGCAATACACGTATATACAATTAAAACTTATTACAAATCATAGAATTATACTACACAAGCAAACAGCAATCGATTGGTCAGGTAACTAATAGCGGTCCTATGCCATCGGAGTAGTGATCTAACAGTTTATTGAGTGAACAAAACTTGGTCCTCTGTTTCAAAAGTTTAGCAAGTGATCTAACAACCACGCATACAGAAGTATGAATTGAAACAATTTGTATTTTCTAGGTTTCTCACTTGAAAACAGTTTCTTTTATACTTTGGAAACATTGGGTATTAGTTTTGATATACGTAAATGATGACAAAAGTTACGATTAAAAATTAAAAATATATGAAAATGCCATCATTATGGAAAAACTTTAAAACCAGAATAAAACTATTCTATTTAATATATATATATATATATATATATATATATATATATATATATATATATATATATACATATAAATATTTTGATTGTTGCCCATATTTAATTTTTCAAGAGTTTTAATAGCAGATATTTTTGTCTAGTTTAATTTTAATTTGAGCATATAAGTTTGTTGTTCAAGAAAGATGACGACATTCAAATCCAAATAACCTGTGTTAAATCTCAGCTACAAGGTATGTGTGCTTGTCTTGGGTACAGAAATTTATATCATAGATTGCAAAATTAATGCAGTTATACTCCTTACAAACACTATGAACAAATATGACTCTATTTAGATTAAAGTATCATATAATTTGCTTATAATTACGATATAAAGTGTGTAATTGTTTTGGGTAGAGAAAATTAAGAAAAATGTATTCAACAGACTGCATTATTCTGTCAACTTACCTTGATTACGTCTAAGTATGGCTGTCACGGCTAAAGAATTTGTAAAAAAATTTATTCAACACACTAAATCAAAAGTCAAGCCCCCACCCTCTGTACCGACACTTGGAACAAAATTGACTGTAATTGGAATAAAGTGTCATATTACCTTGGTTCCATCTATGATTCAAGGTATGTGTGGTTATCATAGATACTGAAAGTTAAGTAAATTTTATTGAACAGATTAAATCCAAAGTAATGCCCCACCCTTCGTAACAACATTTGGAAGAAAATAGACTGTAATTGGAATAAAGCGTCAAATTACTTCTTTATTATCTTTGTTACAAGATGTGTGTTGCCGGCTAGGCTACCGAAAGTTAAGGAAATTTTATACAACAGACTGAATCACTAGTAACGCCCCCACCGAACCAACACTTATAAGAAAGTGAATTCTAATTGTAATAAAGTGTCATATTACCTTGGTTCCATCTGAGTTTCAAGGGATCTTTGGTTATCATCGTAACAGAGAGTGTTAAGAAAAATTAATCAACATACTGAATCGAAAGTAATGCACGCACCAATCCTACCAACACTTTAAAGAAAGTTAACTCTAATTGTAATAAAGTGTCATATTACCTTGGTTCCATCTAAGTTTCAAGGGATCTTTGGTTATCATCGTAACAGAGAGTGTTAAGAAAAATTAATCAACATACTGAATCGAAAGTAATGCACGCACCAATCCTACCAACACTTTAAAGAAAGTTAACTCTAATTGTAATAAAGTGTCATATTACCTTGGTTCCATCTAAGTTTCAAGGGATCTTTGGTTATCATCGTAACAGAGAGTGTTAAGAAAAATTAATCAACATACTGAATCGAAAGTAATGCACGCACCAATCCTACCAACACTTTAAAGAAAGTTAAATCTAATTGGAATAAAGTATTCATCTGGGTTCAAATGTGGTTATAATTCTGGGAATACAAATACAATAAGACTTGGATAAAAGTTAACTGTAAATGAATTAATGTATCAAATTACTTTAGTTACATCTAGGCTACTAGGTTGGTGTATAGTTGTCATAGCGACAGAGGATTAAAGAATATTTGCAAATTTCTTTTGAAAGATGAAGTAGAATTAAGAATAGAGTCCTGTGGTGACTCTATTCTTGGTTCGACTTGTTTCTTATCTGTAATAATATTATTTTCCATATAACATTGATTATGCATCAACAAACTTTTATCCCCAAATAAAAATTAAACAAGACAAAAATATCTGCTATTTAAAACTCTTACAATAAAAATAATATAATCTTCTAGAATTGCTTTGATATGATTCTTGTAAAATTAAATATGGGAAACAACCAAAATATATATATATAATTTTAAATAAGGAATAGACATGAGATTGCGTAAATCAGGAGATTTCAATCACATTTCTTTAATAAATGTTGGAAAAAACCTAAGATAAGTTCATTTTATAGCTATGATAACTACACATACTTTATAGTCTAGACATCATCTTTGCATCTCAGCAACTTTTACATGTGACGCACACAAAAAAGTTCATTGTTTTGCTTCAGAATTTCATTCATGGTTTTTATTGATATGAATTAATCGGTATTTTAGTGTTATTTATGTATATATAAAAGTTATACACCAAGTTTGATAGTGCATATGAACTGCCGTTATTAAATGATATACAAAGATCATGAAGCTTATCGTAAATACAAATAAAACTTATTACAAATCCGATAACGAAAACTACAAATCATAGAATTATACTACACAAGCAAAAGCAATCGATTGGTCAGGTAACTAATAGCGGTCCTATGCCATCAGGGTTGTGATCTAACAGTTTATCGAGTGAACAAAACTTGGTCCTCTGTTTCAAAAGTTTAGCAAGTGATCTAATAACCACGCATACAGAAGTATGAATTGAAACAATTTGTATTTTCTAGGTTTCTCACTTGAAAACAGTTTTTTTATACTCTGGAAACGTTGGGTATTAGTTTTGATATACGTAAATGATGACAAAAGTTACGATTAAAAATTAAAAATATATGAAAATGCCATCATTATGGAAAAACTTTAAAACCAGAATAAAACTTCAAAACCAGTTGCTTTAGGTTGTATAGTTAAACAAATGAAGAAAATAATACGAATCCAGTTCTCATAACTATTTAGAGAAAAGAGAATATTATAGTAAAACAGATGTAGAAGACACTATATATGAGAAGGTGAAATAAACCAAGTGAACCATGTAAAATACATACACAATATTATATTAGAAGGTATTGTATATCATATTTAACTAAGTTATTTAATACTTACTCCGTCTTGTGACTTGTTTTGTAACATATGTTACCCGTTTCAGAACGTATGTTCCATCATCAGACTCACTCCTGAGAGGTCGTTAAAATATTAAAACACTACAAAACGTACACAGTACAAATGTGTTACAGGTGTACACCAACGGTTCAAGAAAGACACCGACACGGTGAACCGATTCTAATCATGTGTGATTAGTGGACATACTTTGACCATATTTTAATATCTTTTTTCCATAAGTGAAATTCAGATAAAATAATAATAAGTTGTTAATTCACTTTAAAGAAAAAATAATCAACAAAATTTCTATTTTATTAAATTTGGAACTATTGGGTTTGATCAAACGGGGCTCAAATATAGCCTTTAAGGATTCAAACAAGATTATTGGTCCCTATTTCTTCAACAATACCTCTTTTTGAGTTATCGATAAAAAAACATGTCATGAGACTCTTTATAAACAACCCAATTTCTCAAAATCAGTTATATACAGATTTCGTTCAAATTTTAGTGAAAAGTGAAGATTCATTACCAAAACCCAAGTGCAAAATTTAAAATATACAATTATTATAATTCAGGAATTTTTGCCAAAACGGATAAGCACCTTGTTCTCCGTTATTAAAAGCTCCATTTTAACTCAATTTTATTTACGTTAAGGACGTGTATAACACAAGTGATGGCAGTTTAATTACTTATTTAAATACCTTCATAATTCTTCAAAGACCCATGGTGAATTTTTACTTTTTGTTTTGTAACTAACAAACGGACAGTTTTGGGGAAGATTAGTTTTCGTTCGTTTTTATTTGGGTTTGGGGATGACTGAATGAAAAAGTTTGTGCAATGTTTTAAATTTATGATTTCTTATGGAAATAAAAAAAATCCGAAGGAAGTCAAATATTTAAATATTGTCTAAAGCTACTTTATTTATTGTCAGTCGTTCTAAGCGTATATCTTGTTTGATTGAAGTGTATGTCACTCATAATAGATTTAGGTTTTTTATTATTTATTCCTGACAAATCATTTTATTTTATTTACATTGTTCACGGTGATCACAATTGTCACATTACACTAAAATTTAAACGGAATTGATAGAATTTATTTTGAGAAGCTAGATCTTCTCTGTATAAGATGTGATTTAATCAGATCTATAAACGATTTTTCGCTATTTTACCAGTATCCTCGCAGATGTCATATTTCTAGAGATGGTGAGTAGTATGTTTGTTTGGGTTTTAGATGATTGAATATTGATGAAATTTAATATAGCCGATCTAAAACAAAAATTTAAGTTATTGGTTAAACAAATTTCCTCTAGATATGGCTACATTATGCGCTATACATTTGATAAATCTATTCACTTGATTGGGCTGTACAGAGTTGTACTTGTATCGACGGATAGATAGCATTCCCCAATTAATTTGTGGTGTTCAAGTTACCTGACATCGAATATTTCAGCGGAAAATTCAATATTTATTTTTGATACATCTCAAAAGATTCTCTACACTACATACGTAACTAATTTTGTAATTTTTCACAGAGTTGTATAAATAAATAATGCCAATGCGTACACATCTTGCCTTCAAAACAAAATATCCAACATTTTTTTATGTGATAAGAGTTACTACATGATTTACGATTTTCCTATAGGTCTAACATACAGGGTGATTCACATAATGTTCCGAGAACTTTTTGAGCTGATTCCAATAACAAAAAGTACATACAAACATAGGTCCAAAAATGTTTTGTTTTCGAGTTATGTCCCATTTTGTTGTTTTTACAAAATACCTAATATTTTTCAAAGTAAAGAAGATAATAGAGCTCAAACTTTGTATACCTATTTGGTGCAAAACCATTTATCGCTGTACTATAAATCAGATCGTTCTTAGGAATTTTTTTTTTTAATAGCGCCCGATTAAAAGTTTTATTTCAAATTTCTGAAAATCCGTTAGCTTTACAAAATATAACAGGAGGATAAAAAAATTTACTTTGATAATGGTAAACTTTTTTTTTTGCCTGTAGCTCAACGGATAAAGAAGATAGGTATTAAAAATGTATTTCTTGGTAATTATCAATAATACCCAGAATTACTCCAGGAACAAAATATTTGTTTATCAAACACAATAAATTTAACATTCAATTGCTACAGCACTAAAATAAATAACAATCATTTCTACATTAAATACGGTTTACAGTAAATGTTCGAAAATATGTCCTACTACTTCAATACATTTTGCAGCTCACCTTCGATTTGTTAGCATTGCCTTCCTCAATCCTTCAAGGCTATCCTTGATTTGTGTGGCGGCATCTGTAATACGAGCCGTTATCTCTTCTCGTATATTAACTTTTTTCTTATATTGCTATAAAAAGAGTTCAGTTTAATGGGGTTGTTTCTCTAAGGGTGGACTGATTCATACTTATTTAAAAATCATTTTCCCTCAAAAAGTGTTTTATGAAACACTTCTGCAGACGTCTGTGATTCGTACGTCTGCTGTCTTATGTGAAGTCTTCTACAAAATAAAAATAAAAACGAACAAGAGCTTGTTTTTTATATTTGGTGAGTGACCTATTTCCTCCGTTTCTAAAAGGGTTTTAAACTGCAACTGTCATCAGTCCGAAAAGGAAAACATTAATTTTTTCTCAAATGTTACACCTTATCACTCAAACAAAACGTATATTATCTTAATAGCCTATCTGTAAAAATTTAGTAATCGCTGAAAAATAAAATAAAAATTTTGTAATTGCTATAAAAGCGCTAAATTCTAAAAATCGCTTACATTACTGAAATGAGATAATTATTGATCTATAACACTTTAACATATACAGTATAGCAAATGAGGATAGCAAATAACTGTGAAGAATTTAATATGTTATAATTTAATATATAATAATTTAATATTTTATCAATTTAATATGCGTATACTAAATACGAAAAATGTAAAGGTTATTTAAGAAATTAATTTTGTAAGACTAATTTTCTTCATTGCTAGAAATGTTTTAAAAGTTTATATTTTATTAACTTTAAACTAAGCTTAAATGGATTTGAATTCAAATTGACTTCCTAAAATCAGTGTTCATGAAATATTGGTTTGAGTTAATAATTTTTTACATTAAAAAAAATAAAATAAAATGCACAAATACCAGACAATGTTATACCAAAAACCATTTTCTTGGGTTTAAGAGAGTTCAAAATGATATTACCTCTGAAAAAAACTCGATATTGATTTTTTTGATGCAACACAACTGTTCTCTACTATCTATACGCACTGTTCTTTTTTAATATCATGTAGAATTAGGCACCTTAGAGGGAACCATGTTTTGACATTACCATAGTTTTATTCTAGTTAATATTTATTGGATTGAAACAAAACAAATAAACATTGCATTATATATGTTAACCATATGTTTATTTAATTGATTCTATTTTAAAATATTTATGTTTATGATGACCAGAAGAAAAGATTTAAAAGAAATCAAGATGATGACTCTAATTCTCCAGCACCAAAGAAAAGTAAACTGGAAAAAAGTAAATATTCTGTGTCTCTACAAGAAAAAATTTTGAAACTAAGCAACCAGTGGGTAACAGTATGCATTAATGGAATATCTGACCTGGCTCTTCATATGATTTGGAAATCTAAACAAATTTAAAAAATATATAATTTAAAATCATTTAGTAATGTTACCGTTGCTTTGCGTAATATAAATAAAATGATTTTAAGAATTCTTGATAAGGGTAACTATATTATTTTATGAAGGAGTGAATGAAATTATTAAAATATTTTACTGTTGATTGGGGAAGATGTAAAATCTGATGAAGGAAATGGTTCAGATGAAGAGGAACAAGAGCTCAAAGATGACTCTAGTACTGCAGTTTTGACCAATTGACTTAGTTGCCATTTATTTATTTTCTATTTATAAACTTGAAAAGTGCATTTTATATAGCACCTTTTTAATAACACGGTTTTTGGTGGTTCCCATGGACCGAGGAAGTGGGGGAATTTCTATTTAGTCGACAAATCCTTATTTACGATTCTCTTATAGGTCTAATATAAAAATAATTGCCGTTAAAAAACATTAATGTGTATCTGATAAGGATCAACGTTCTAGATATTTTTATGGAGAAGGAAAAGATATAACCTTATCAACAACTCAATGAAATGATGCGTAGAATGCTGAAGGGGAGGATGGGGCATATGTCAATAATTGGCCAAGTTGACTGCAAGATTGCTTTAAAAGGGGTTCAGATTACTGGGGTTGTTTCTCTAATGGTGAACTGAATCATACTTATTTAAGTTACATATTCCTTTTTCGTTTATTTAGGAACACTTGCTTCTCAGATGTTTTGAAAATATTCTCTGCCGCTACTATAACATTTTAATTTTGATTGTTTGTATTCTTTTAAATATATAGTGAATGTTATAAAATGTGCAAAACAGTATATGTTGATTTTTTATTAAAATATCAGTCATTAAATACTGATTACAATAGAATAGTTTTTTTTTTTTTATAAAGTGTGTTATCTTTTGTTTGTCTGTCTGTCTGTAGATCCAATATTCTACAATATAAAAAAAACAATCAAGAATTTGTTTATCATATTTGGTATGTGGGCATATTTCGACGGTTTCTAAAGGCCTTTTAAATATTTATTTATTTATTTTTTAATAATCAATCGCATTTAGGGTTATTATCCATAAATCCTTTCATTTTTATTTGGATAAGTTTGTTCTTATACGTAACGACTTATCACCCAAAAAAAGTGTATTTGTCTCAGTCTCTGGAAATATAGAGTAATGGGTGTAAAACAAAACAAAAAAGTTTGGAGTTGCTATGAAGCCCTGATATTTCAAAATCGCTGACATTAATTAAATGATATAATAAATGCTCCAAAAACTTTAACATATATAAGCTAATGAATAATAAATAAAGATCTTTATAAATAAAATTAGAACTTTCAAAGGTTCTCTTCTAGGAACACTTGAGCATATATATATATATATAGCCTATATATATATATATATATATATATATATATATATATATATATATATATGCATCGTAGTAATAGTAATTTATAATTTTTGCTATAATTAATGATGTTTAGTGATAGATTATCCTTTTTAAAAGTATATAAATGCAGATCATTTTATTACAAATATGTATTTAATTTTCAAAGTAGTTTAAAGTTATAAATATTTTTAAATCTCTTTAAAAATTCTGGAATCGGAGCGTTTGTTATAATTTGTATATATGAAAACTAATATACGACGTTTACAGAAGTTTTTTTTCTCCTCATTTGAATACGAAATGTCATTCGGTCATCATCGCCATATATATAAAAGGAAGAATAGAATCTTTAGCCATAAAATACTCTAGTACTTCAACGCCGGAAAAGGAAAGAGTTGGTCAAGAGCGACTTGATAGGAAAGATGAAAGAGAGGGATCTAACTAAAGAATAATTAAAAACAATTTTGTAGATAAATAAAATTGGTCCCTCGAGCTTATCAAGCTCGTACTTACTAAAGTCAGCTCCTCAGAGGTTTCTGGAGCATAAATGTGTCTCCGTTGTAAAGTGATGAACCAATAAATTAAAAATTATTTCACTTGATACACCACTAGAAGTGATAATTTGATCACGCACTAAACTTTTGAAACAAATTAAACTGTCAAATCACCACTCCGTTGGCATGCAACCCCTATAGATGCGGGCCTATTGTTTGCAATACACGTATATACAATTAAAACTTATTACAAATCATAGAATTATACTACACAAGCAAACAGCAATCGATTGGTCAGGTAACTAATAGCGGTCCTATGCCATCGGAGTAGTGATCTAACAGTTTATTGAGTGAACAAAACTTGGTCCTCTGTTTCAAAAGTTTAGCAAGTGATCTAACAACCACGCATACAGAAGTATGAATTGAAACAATTTGTATTTTCTAGGTTTCTCACTTGAAAACAGTTTCTTTTATACTTTGGAAACATTGGGTATTAGTTTTGATATACGTAAATGATGACAAAAGTTACGATTAAAAATTAAAAATATATGAAAATGCCATCATTATGGAAAAACTTTAAAACCAGAATAAAACTATTCTATTTAATATATATATATATATATATATATATATATATATATATATATATATATATATATATATATATATATATATATATACATATAAATATTTTGATTGTTGCCCATATTTAATTTTTCAAGAGTTTTAATAGCAGATATTTTTGTCTAGTTTAATTTTAATTTGAGCATATAAGTTTGTTGTTCAAGAAAGATGACGACATTCAAATCCAAATAACCTGTGTTAAATCTCAGCTACAAGGTATGTGTGCTTGTCTTGGGTACAGAAATTTATATCATAGATTGCAAAATTAATGCAGTTATACTCCTTACAAACACTATGAACAAATATGACTCTATTTAGATTAAAGTATCATATAATTTGCTTATAATTACGATATAAAGTGTGTAATTGTTTTGGGTAGAGAAAATTAAGAAAAATGTATTCAACAGACTGCATTATTCTGTCAACTTACCTTGATTACGTCTAAGTATGGCTGTCACGGCTAAAGAATTTGTAAAAAAATTTATTCAACACACTAAATCAAAAGTCAAGCCCCCACCCTCTGTACTGACACTTGGAACAAAATTGACTGTAATTGGAATAAAGTGTCATATTACCTTGGTTCCATCTATGATTCAAGGTATGTGTGGTTATCATAGATACTGAAAGTTAAGTAAATTTTATTGAACAGATTAAATCCAAAGTAATGCCCCACCCTTCGTAACAACATTTGGAAGAAAATAGACTGTAATTGGAATAAAGCGTCAAATTACTTCTTTATTATCTTTGTTACAAGATGTGTGTTGCCGGCTAGGCTACCGAAAGTTAAGGAAATTTTATACAACAGACTGAATCACTAGTAACGCCCCCACCGAACCAACACTTATAAGAAAGTGAATTCTAATTGTAATAAAGTGTCATATTACCTTGGTTCCATCTGAGTTTCAAGGGATCTTTGGTTATCATCGTAACAGAGAGTGTTAAGAAAAATTAATCAACATACTGAATCGAAAGTAATGCACGCACCAATCCTACCAACACTTTAAAGAAAGTTAACTCTAATTGGAATAAAGTGTCATATTACCTTGGTTCCATCTAAGTTTCAAGGGATCTTTGGTTATCATCGTAACAGAGAGTGTTAAGAAAAATTAATCAACATACTGAATCGAAAGTAATGCACGCACCAATCCTACCAACACTTTAAAGAAAGTTAATTCTAATTGGAATAAAGTATTCATCTGGGTTCAAATGTGGTTATAATTCTGGGAATACAAATACAATAAGACTTGGATAAAAGTTAACTGTAAATGAATTAATGTATCAAATTACTTTAGTTACATCTAGGCTACTAGGTTGGTGTATAGTTGTCATAGCGACAGAGGATTAAAGAATATTTGCAAATTTCTTTTGAAAGATGAAGTAGAATTAAGAATAGAGTCCTGTGGTGACTCTATTCTTGGTTCGACTTGTTTCTTATCTGTAATAATATTATTTTCCATATAACATTGATTATGCATCAACAAACTTTTATCCCCAAATAAAAATTAAACAAGACAAAAATATCTGCTATTTAAAACTCTTACAATAAAAATAATATAATCTTCTAGAATTGCTTTGATATGATTCTTGTAAAATTAAATATGGGAAACAACCAAAATATATATATATAATTTTAAATAAGGAATAGACATGAGATTGCGTAAATCAGGAGATTTCAATCACATTTCTTTAATAAATGTTGGAAAAAACCTAAGATAAGTTCATTTTATAGCTATGATAACTACACATACTTTATAGTCTAGACATCATCTTTGCATCTCAGCAACTTTTACATGTGACGCACACAAAAAAGTTCATTGTTTTGCTTCAGAATTTCATTCATGGTTTTTATTGATATGAATTAATCGGTATTTTAGTGTTATTTATGTATATATAAAAGTTATACACCAAGTTTGATAGTGCATATGAACTGCCGTTATTAAATGATATACAAAGATCATGAAGCTTATCGTAAATACAAATAAAACTTATTACAAATCCGATAACGAAAACTACAAATCATAGAATTATACTACACAAGCAAAAGCAATCGATTGGTCAGGTAACTAATAGCGGTCCTATGCCATCAGGGTTGTGATCTAACAGTTTATCGAGTGAACAAAACTTGGTCCTCTGTTTCAAAAGTTTAGCAAGTGATCTAATAACCACGCATACAGAAGTATGAATTGAAACAATTTGTATTTTCTAGGTTTCTCACTTGAAAACAGTTTTTTTATACTCTGGAAACGTTGGGTATTAGTTTTGATATACGTAAATGATGACAAAAGTTACGATTAAAAATTAAAAATATATGAAAATGCCATCATTATGGAAAAACTTTAAAACCAGAATAAAACTTCAAAACCAGTTGCTTTAGGTTGTATAGTTAAACAAATGAAGAAAATAATACGAATCCAGTTCTCATAACTATTTAGAGAAAAGAGAATATTATAGTAAAACAGATGTAGAAGACACTATATATGAGAAGGTGAAATAAACCAAGTGAACCATGTAAAATACATACACAATATTATATTAGAAGGTATTGTATATCATATTTAACTAAGTTATTTAATACTTACTCCGTCTTGTGACTTGTTTTGTAACATATGTTACCCGTTTCAGAACGTATGTTCCATCATCAGACTCACTCCTGAGAGGTCGTTAAAATATTAAAACACTACAAAACGTACACAGTACAAATGTGTTACAGGTGTACACCAACGGTTCAAGAAAGACACCGACACGGTGAACCGATTCTAATCATGTGTGATTAGTGGACATACTTTGACCATATTTTAATATCTTTTTTCCATAAGTGAAATTCAGATAAAATAATAATAAGTTGTTAATTCACTTTAAAGAAAAAATAATCAACAAAATTTCTATTTTATTAAATTTGGAACTATTGGGTTTGATCAAACGGGGCTCAAATATAGCCTTTAAGGATTCAAACAAGATTATTGGTCCCTATTTCTTCAACAATACCTCTTTTTGAGTTATCGATAAAAAAACATGTCATGAGACTCTTTATAAACAACCCAATTTCTCAAAATCAGTTATATACAGATTTCGTTCAAATTTTAGTGAAAAGTGAAGATTCATTACCAAAACCCAAGTGCAAAATTTAAAATATACAATTATTATAATTCAGGAATTTTTGCCAAAACGGATAAGCACCTTGTTCTCCGTTATTAAAAGCTCCATTTTAACTCAATTTTATTTACGTTAAGGACGTGTATAACACAAGTGATGGCAGTTTAATTACTTATTTAAATACCTTCATAATTCTTCAAAGACCCATGGTGAATTTTTACTTTTTGTTTTGTAACTAACAAACGGACAGTTTTGGGGAAGATTAGTTTTCGTTCGTTTTTATTTGGGTTTGGGGATGACTGAATGAAAAAGTTTGTGCAATGTTTTAAATTTATGATTTCTTATGGAAATAAAAAAAATCCGAAGGAAGTCAAATATTTAAATATTGTCTAAAGCTACTTTATTTATTGTCAGTCGTTCTAAGCGTATATCTTGTTTGATTGAAGTGTATGTCACTCATAATAGATTTAGGTTTTTTATTATTTATTCCTGACAAATCATTTTATTTTATTTACATTGTTCACGGTGATCACAATTGTCACATTACACTAAAATTTAAACGGAATTGATAGAATTTATTTTGAGAAGCTAGATCTTCTCTGTATAAGATGTGATTTAATCAGATCTATAAACGATTTTTCGCTATTTTACCAGTATCCTCGCAGATGTCATATTTCTAGAGATGGTGAGTAGTATGTTTGTTTGGGTTTTAGATGATTGAATATTGATGAAATTTAATATAGCCGATCTAAAACAAAAATTTAAGTTATTGGTTAAACAAATTTCCTCTAGATATGGCTACATTATGCGCTATACATTTGATAAATCTATTCACTTGATTGGGCTGTACAGAGTTGTACTTGTATCGACGGATAGATAGCATTCCCCAATTAATTTGTGGTGTTCAAGTTACCTGACATCGAATATTTCAGCGGAAAATTCAATATTTATTTTTGATACATCTCAAAAGATTCTCTACACTACATACGTAACTAATTTTGTAATTTTTCACAGAGTTGTATAAATAAATAATGCCAATGCGTACACATCTTGCCTTCAAAACAAAATATCCAACATTTTTTTATGTGATAAGAGTTACTACATGATTTACGATTTTCCTATAGGTCTAACATACAGGGTGATTCACATAATGTTCCGAGAACTTTTTGAGCTGATTCCAATAACAAAAAGTACATACAAACATAGGTCCAAAAATGTTTTGTTTTCGAGTTATGTCCCATTTTGTTGTTTTTACAAAATACCTAATATTTTTCAAAGTAAAGAAGATAATAGAGCTCAAACTTTGTATACCTATTTGGTGCAAAACCATTTATCGCTGTACTATAAATCAGATCGTTCTTAGGAATTTTTTTTTTTAATAGCGCCCGATTAAAAGTTTTATTTCAAATTTCTGAAAATCCGTTAGCTTTACAAAATATAACAGGAGGATAAAAAAATTTACTTTGATAATGGTAAACTTTTTTTTTTGCCTGTAGCTCAACGGATAAAGAAGATAGGTATTAAAAATGTATTTCTTGGTAATTATCAATAATACCCAGAATTACTCCAGGAACAAAATATTTGTTTATCAAACACAATAAATTTAACATTCAATTGCTACAGCACTAAAATAAATAACAATCATTTCTACATTAAATACGGTTTACAGTAAATGTTCGAAAATATGTCCTACTACTTCAATACATTTTGCAGCTCACCTTCGATTTGTTAGCATTGCCTTCCTCAATCCTTCAAGGCTATCCTTGATTTGTGTGGCGGCATCTGTAATACGAGCCGTTATCTCTTCTCGTATATTAACTTTTTTCTTATATTGCTATAAAAAGAGTTCAGTTTAATGGGGTTGTTTCTCTAAGGGTGGACTGATTCATACTTATTTAAAAATCATTTTCCCTCAAAAAGTGTTTTATGAAACACTTCTGCAGACGTCTGTGATTCGTACGTCTGCTGTCTTATGTGAAGTCTTCTACAAAATAAAAATAAAAACGAACAAGAGCTTGTTTTTTATATTTGGTGAGTGACCTATTTCCTCCGTTTCTAAAAGGGTTTTAAACTGCAACTGTCATCAGTCCGAAAAGGAAAACATTAATTTTTTCTCAAATGTTACACCTTATCACTCAAACAAAACGTATATTATCTTAATAGCCTATCTGTAAAAATTTAGTAATCGCTGAAAAATAAAATAAAAATTTTGTAATTGCTATAAAAGCGCTAAATTCTAAAAATCGCTTACATTACTGAAATGAGATAATTATTGATCTATAACACTTTAACATATACAGTATAGCAAATGAGGATAGCAAATAACTGTGAAGAACCACATAAAAAAAAATTGTTCGCAAAATCAAAAAAATAACTAAAAAATAACAAACTTTATTGGCTTAGAATTCATAAATAACGACTGTAATATCCAGTAGAGTTTCTTTCATAAGCTACTTGCAAGGTAGGCTTACAATTAATTTCAAACTGATTTTTGTATGATACAATTTTATTATATATTGTAATGAAATAAAAACTGTGGAAAACATACCACAAAATTTCACACTTAACTCTGTCCAAACCAAATATAAAAATAAAAAATTTATAGTGATCCATGAACTCCGTTTAAAAAAGTTATATTTGTAAGCTTAAAAAGGCAGTGTGACCTGTAAAATATGAATTTCTAAAGTTATTTTTATATTGTTGATTATAATTTGTTTTGCAGAAGTTCCTGAATCCAACAGTAAACAAAATTGTTTATAGTCATAGTTTTAGAACTTCTAATTTATAGAGAGGTACTGGACTGCTAAAGTACCTCATATACTAATTAGTGTTTTTCATTAATGTACTGCTATTTTGTTCTCTTTGTTGGCTATCCTGTTGGAAAAGTAATAATAGCATTGTACAGCTGTATTTAGCTGGGGGCAGTTTACTGTCGTCTTTTGTTGTGAATGTGAAAGAAAAGTTGTGTGTTTACTGTTTACAGTGCAATTTCTTTGATAAAGTTTAGTTTCTATAAGGCGTGTGTTGTGAATAGTTACAGTGCTAAGTGATATTGCTAAGTGATGGCTAATAAAAGGAAGAGTGGTTCAAGATGATCTGTTTTCAATGATATGGAGATTGTTTGAAAACCTAAAACAACACGACAAAGCCCTGAAACAAACAAATTCATCTCTATTAAAGGGCCCTATAGGAAACTACAAAAAAATCCCGTTTCATCTTTTGAAAATTTTATGGTTTTAATTCAGTTTTATATTTAACAAGGACTGAGAAACCTCTTGAATTTAGATGTTTTGCTTAACTGTATTTACCTCCTTGATAATATCTGCAAGCAGGCTCATAAAGGATTTCCAATATTTAGACATGCCAAAAAGCATTGAGTTTAATACCACTGTTCGATTTCTCGTGATAAAGTATTAAATATCTGAAGTACGCTATAGCATGACACGGCGACTGTACTTTCCACATTAAAAGCTCATAATAGGTATAAATATGTGTAATAGTAGAATAAAATAACAAATAAACAGTTATAATTTGGGGAGGATTTTATTGCTTAAATCACTGCTTAGGAACATTTTAAAATTAGACCAAAAATTGCTATATTGTGTAAGTTGTAAATTATTACCTTTATTTATGTGTTTAAAAATGTTTTTATACTTCTTGAGATATAATTAGTTGTGATAAATTAGTAGTGATAAATATAATTAGTAGTTATTTGATGCAATACACCTAAATTCAAAATTGCCTTGTGCTTATATTTTGATTATTTTCACCATAAACAGCTGTTTTCTTACGTATTCTAACAATTTAATTAGTTATGTTAGTATCAAAACGAAATTATAAATAAAGTGTGCATAGAACTGCACTAAATTTGTTATATAAATTTGTAGGACTACATTTTCTGTATGTCCATGGGAATTTTTAAGTAATGAATTATCTATTGGTTATGATGTCATATTAATCTCGTTAATTGGTTTTGTAAAGTGATGAATTACCTACTTTTGCTATACAAATATAAATCTGTGTTTTTTAATTTAGTTGAGTAATTTAGTAGTTATTTTTATTACTTTTTTTTGTAAAAAATTAATAACTCAAACCATTATTTCATGAACACAGACTTTAGGAAGTCAATTTGAATTCAAATCGATTTAAGCTTAGTTTAAAGTTAATAAAATATAAACTTTTAAAACATTTCTAGCAATGAAGAAAATTCGTCTTACAAAATTAATTTCTTAAATAACCTTACATTTTTCGTATATAGTATACGGGTATTAAATTAATATTTCTGTCATCGAATATGTTTGTTATTATATTATTTGTGGATAAGAGTGTAACAAATATTTAATTTTTGAATGCGTTAATTTCATAGAATAATAAATAGTTTTTAAGTTTGATATGTGGACGGATATATTAATATGTATTAATTAATTTAAATAAAATTAACTGTTTCATTTATGTTAAAGTATGAATGTATTGTTTATTGTTTTAACTCTTTATTGTAATAAATTATTTAATTAGTTAATATTGTAAAGGGTAGGAGTTAATTTGATGATTTGGAATTATTCATTTTGCTAAGAAAAGCGTAAATCCTATTTGATTTAAATTAACTTTTTAATCACGGCGAACAAGTTTAATTTTGTTTTCCAATTTTTCCCCAACAGGAATACTGTTATTTTTTGCTACATTCTCACTAATTTGGGATATTTATCTTCAAAGTTCACCAAAATATGAATGAAATTGATTAAGTTCTTTTATATAAATTACTTACGTCTTCATTCTTATTTTTATGAATACTTTTATGATTTATAACTTTAACTCGGAAATCGATATTTTGTGGACATAGCAACATTTACGTTTTATTTGGGTCCTTAGAAGCTATGTACTCCACCAGGTTTAAAAAGTTCTGTTCTTTTAAATCCCCTTTTTCATTTCACAAATTTACCGATCTCAAGATTAAGCAATACTGCATACATTGATACAAATGCGTTTCAAATTCCAAACAACTTCAACCAATTTAAAAATTAATCATTTGTTACACACTTTTCCACAAATAATATAATAAATAACAAACATATTAATCGTTGACAAAAATGTCAATTTAATACCCGTATCCTAAATACGAAAAATGTAAGGTTAATTTAAGAAGTTATTATATTTGTAGAATAATTTTCTTCATTGCTAGAAATGTTTTAAAATTTTATATTATTAACTTTAAACTAAGCTTAAATCTATTTGAATTCAAATTGACTATCTAATGTCAGTGTTTATGAAATAATGGTTTGGGTTATAATTTTTACATAAAAAATAAAATAATAATAATAATAAAAATATCTAGTAAATTACTCACCTGATTTTAAAAACACAGATTTATATTTGTATAACATAAAGTAGCTAATTCATCACTTTACAAAACCAATTACCTGATTAATATGACAAAATAACCTATAGATAATTCATTACTTAAAGATTCTCATGAACATACACAAAATTTAGTCCTAGAAATTTATATAAGAAATTTAGTGCAGTTCTATGGACACTTTATTTATAATTTCGTTTTGATACCAACATAACTAAGTAAATTTTTAGAATACGTAAAAAAACAGCTGTTTAAGGTGAAAATATTCAAAAATAAGCACAAGGAAATTTTGAATTTAGGTGTATAGCATCAAATAACGACTGAAAATGAAGTATCAAGTAACGACGGTTGAATTAAAGTACCCCAGTTACTTAGGAATACACAAATGCCCCAGGGGTATTACCCAAGGGTACTCAAGGCCAACTGTAATGTGTACTTAGGGATTAGAGTCAGGTAATCAACTTTTTTAAAATTGTATAACCAATAAATACAGTTTCCAATGAATAAAGGTGTCTGTAACTGGATTACAATCGATATAACCTGTGTTACATCTAACCGACAAGGTATGTATAGTTGTCTTGGGTGCATAAATTAAAAGAAAATTTTGTTAATAGACTGCAAAAATAATGCAGCTATCGTCATTACCAACACTTTGAAAAAAGTTGACTGTAATTAGATTAAAGTATCATATTACCTTGCTTACAACCACGCTACAAGGTAAGTGAAAGCAAACTTATTCAACAGGATAGATCAATCGTAGCGCATGCAGCCCCTTACCAACAATTTGAAGAAAGTTGACTGTAATTGGATTAAATTAAAGTATCATATTACCTTGCTTACAACCACGCTACAAGGTAAGTGAAAGCAAACTTATTCAACAGGATAGATCAAAAATAGTGCATGTAGCCCTTACCAACACTTTGAATAAAGTTGACTATAAATTGAATTAAAGTATCATATTACCTTGCTTACAACCACGCTACAAGGTAAGTGAAAGCAAACTTATTCAACAGGATAGATAAAAAATAGTGCATGCAGCCCCTTACCAACACTTTGAAAAAAGTTGACTGTAATTGGATTAAAGTATCATATTACCTTGCTTACAACCACGCTACAAGGTAAGTGAAAGCAAACTTATTCAACAGGATAGATCAAAAATAGTGCATGTAGCCCTTACCAACACTTTGAATAAAGTTGACTGTAATTGAATTAAAGTATAATATTACCTTGCTTACAACCACGCTACAAGGTAAGTGAAAGCAAACTTATTCAACAGGATAGATCAAACGTAGCGCATGCAGCCCCTTACCAACACTTTGAAGAAAGTTGACTGTAATTGGATTAAATTAAAGTATCATATTACCTTGCTTACAACTACGCTACAAGGTAAGTGAAAGCAAACTTATTCAACAGGATAGATCAAAAATAGTGCATGTAGCCCTTACCAACACTTTGAATAAAGTTGACTGTAATTGAATTAAAGTATAATATTACCTTGCTTACAACCACGCTACAAGGTAAGTGAAAGCAAACTTATTCAACAGGATAGATCAAAAATAGTGCATGTAGCCCTTACCAACACTTTGAATAAAGTTGACTGTAATTGAATTAAAGTATAATATTACCTTGCTTACAACCACGCTACAAGGTAAGTGAAAGCAAACTTATTCAACAGGATAGATCAAACGTAGCGCATGCAGCTCCTTACCAACAATATTTGAAGAAAGTTGACTGTAATTGGATTAAATTAAAGTATCATATTACCTTGCTTACAACCACGCTACAAGGTAAGTGAAAGCAAACTTATTCAACAGGATAGATAAAAAATAGTGCATGCAGCCCCTTACCAACACTTTGAAAAAAGTTGACTGTAATTGAATTAAAGTATCATATTACCTTGCTTACAACTACACTACAAGGTAAGTGAAAGCAAACTTATTCAACAGGATAGATCAAACGTAGTGCATGCAGCCCCTTACCAACATTTTGAAGAAAGTTGACTGTAATTGGATTAAAGTATCATATTACCTTGCTTACAACCACGCTACAAGGTAAGTGAAAGCAAACTTATTCAACAGGATAGATCAAACGTAGTGCATGCAGCCCCTTACCAACATTTTGAAGAAAGTTGACTGTAATTGGATTAAAGTATCATATTACCTTGCTTACAACCACGCTACAAGGTAAGTGAAAGCAAACTTATTCAACAGGATAGATCAAACGTAGTGCATGCAGCCCCTTACCAACATTTTGAAGAAAGTTGACTGTAATTGGATTAAAGTATCATATTACCTTGCTTACAACCACGCTACAAGGTAAGTGAAAGCAAACTTATTCAACAGGATAGATCAAACGTAGTTCAACAACCCTTCAATGTATCCTTGTCACGGCTACAGAAAGTTAAGGAAAACTTCTTCAACAGCCTGGATCAAACGTAGTTCAACAACCCTCACTACCAACACTTGGAAGAATGTTGACTTTAATTGCAATAATATTAAAATTACCTTCGTTCTATCTAGACTATAAAGTATGTGTGCTTATCATGGCTATAAAAAGTTAGGACAAATAAATTCTACAGACAATCAAAATATTGCACCCACTCACCCACTTTACCAAAACTTGGAAGAAAGGTGTCTCTAAAATTGGAATAAAAATCAAATTTCCTCACAACTAGGCTACACGGTTTGTTTGGTTTTCACGGTTACAGAGAGTTTAGGAAAATTTATTCAACAGACTGAATCAAAAGTAATATACCAACCTACCATACCAATACTTGGAAGAAAGTAATTTTTAATTGATTTAAATTGTCAAATTACCTTGGTTACATCTAAGCTAAGAGGTAGGGTGGTTGTCATGCCTACAGACAACCATATATTTAATGAAAACTTATTCCACAGACTGGATGAAAAATAATGTACTCACTCGCACTACGAACAAACTATCATAGATTCACAAGGCTACAAATCTTTGGTTGTAATTTTGGGTACACGTATATCATCAAAACTTGGAAGAAATTTGACTGCATTGGATTAAAGTGTCACATTACCTTAGTTATATTTAGGCTACAAGGTATATTTGTCGTTGTCATAGAAACAGAGGGTTTAGGAATATTTTCAAATTGCAAAGGGGTACCATGAACTCTATGTGATATAATATTGCCTGTGCTACAACTATCTTATATGATCCTAATAAAATTAAATAAGAAAGAAATGTCCGCGATTTTTGAGTTCTGGGATAAAAATAATATAATCTGCTGGAATTTGGTTTAAAATTAACGCTTGGAAATGAAATAGTGACAACACCTAAAACACTGTTATAAATAAAACAATGAATATTTAAAAAAGTTATTCTTAAATAGTAAATCAGAATATAGCTTGATTTATATATATATATATATATATATATATATATATATATATATATATATAAGGAAAACACCTAAGCTGGAGGATATAGTTGAAAAACAAATCTACATGTTTTTCTCTCAGTATCAAATGTTTTGAGAGACTGATAATAGTTTAAATTCGAATTTAAGGTAAAGATTAGATTTTTGCGAAACTCTGTGGAATTCTATTTTTTCTATATTTGTATAACGCAAAAGAATAATATATCATATATCTGGTTTACTAGATCAGTAATGAATTTTCGTAAAACAAATTTCTAAGACTGTTTTGGTTTATATATTTATATAAACTTAAGTAAAATTGGAAATGATAAATGTTAAAATAGCCCCACTTAATAGTTTTTAAAAAAAGCTACGAAATATATCCCATCAATATAAAATGATTTTTGAGATACCTCCATATTAATAAAGCTTAAATATCTATGCATGGCTTGTAGGTAGAATAAAAAATTAAGTTGATTATAATCCAGTACATCTCTTTTTAGTTTAGTTTTTGCACTGTTTAGAAGTTCGATGGGAAAAATAATGATAATTTAAAAAAAAAATTCTGAAAAGTCAAGGATACTATTCAACAAATTCGGTTTCAGTCTTTAAATTTTCTCACTCGTTCATAAAATATATGAATACATTAATATTCAAGCAATATATGGGTCTTTTAAAACATACATATAGAAACCTACAATAATAATTTTATAAGAAACATATTTTCTCAATTTATTTCATTAAAAATAAATGAAGGTTGTTCGAAACGAAATTTTCTTCATCACACTAATTCACCTCACACTATTACAATAAATCGCATTTACGTCAATAAATTCTCTTTCTGCAAAAACCGTTTTTCGTGTACTAATTTCTTTATTACTCATCTGAACATGGGGCATTTAAAAAAAATCCGAAACCAAGATATCCAATTCATTTGGTGACAAATCACAGGATGAATAACCAGGTATATTACCTATGTTATCACTACCTATTTTAATCACACTCTTCATTTAAGCGAGACACTAAATTAAAATAAAAACCACACTTTGCCAGCAACAACAGAATTATAACAGTGGTTTTTTGTACCTTCTCACATAATACTTGATTTCCACAAAGTCGAAAGCTTTAATTTAAAAAGAACTTCAGTCACCATTTTCAAATTTTATCCAAAACTTATTGTGGTTATTGAAATTGTCAAACGATTCCTCGAAATTGCTACATCTACAAGTTTACTAACTTGTAAGTATACAGACAACATAAATAGTTACTAAATTATTCCAATGGATAGGATCAGTAGTCATTTCATTTTGTTAAGAACGATCAGAAAGTTTATAATTTCTTCAATAAAATTTCTACACTACAAAATTCGTCAGTAAATCACTGTTGATTTATTTCTATGAGTTGTGATGGACAGCACAGCAAAGGCTTTCGATATAATTGATAACCTGGAATTATTGCAATGCTTCGCCATGCAGGATAACAAAGTAAACATGTGCTTCATATCCCAATGCTGTCAGGACCTAGTCATATTGAAACTATGTTTTAATATTTAGATTTAACAATTAGTTCTACAAATGTTTATGAATAATTGCAAATCATCAAATTATCTCCTTACCTTTTTAATATAAACTAATTGAATAATTATTGTAAAACAGTTAATTTATAGTAATTGTCTTAAACGAAAACTGGTGTATTTCTGATTTAAAAAGTGATGTGTTAGAACATTTACGTCCAATGTTTAATTTTTGACTTTATAATAGTTTATATGTAAAAAACATATAATTATAACTAAAAGTCTGCATATGAACTGAGCAATATTTCCTATTTATACTTACGTTACTTCACACACCGAATGAGGTTGTAGTTTTAATATTTTGGACATTTAAATATTTTGAAAAAATAGTAAATCACATACATAAAAAAAAACATGTAATTTTAAAAATTACTTTTACTAAAATCAGTTTTAATTATTGTCAATTATTTTGAAAGCATATTAATTTTTCTTTTGTATAGTAGAAAGTTCGTGCTTAAGTTTGATACGTGGACGAATATGTTAAAACGTAATAATTCAAATCAAATTAACTGTTTCATTTATGCCAATTTATGAATGTATTGTTTTAACACTTTATTACAATAAATTATTCAATTAGTTAATATTGTAAAAGGTAGGAGATAATTTGATGATTTGCAATTATTCATAATCATTTCTAGAAGTTATCATTAAATCTGCATATTAAAACATACTTTCAATATGACTAGATCCTGACAGTATTGGGATATGTAGCACACGTTTAATTTGTCGTAAAATAAATATCCTTCATGGCGAAGCATTGCAATAATTCCAGGATATCAATTATATCCAAAGCCTTTGGTGTCCTGTCCATCACAACTCATAGAAATAATTCAACAGTGATTTACTGACAAATTTTGTTTAATTTCAGATAGTTCTTAACAAAATGCCAATCTTGAAGACTCTGAAATGACGACTAATCCTTTCCATTAGAATAATTTAGTAACTATTTATGTTGTCTGTATACTTACAAGTTAGTAAACGTGTAGATGTAGCAATTTCGAGGAATCGTTTGACAATTTCATTAACCAAAATAAGCTTGGGGTAAAATTTAAAAATAGTGACTGAAGTTCTTTTTAAAATTAAAGCTTTCGACTTTGTGGAAATCAAGTATTATGTGAGAAGGGACAAAAAATCTCTGTTATAATTCTGTTGTTACTGGATAAGTGTGGTTTTTATTTGAATTTAGTGTCTCGCTTAAATGAAGAGTGAGATTAAAATAGGTAGTGATAACATAGGTAATGTACCTGGTTATTCATCCTGTGATTTGTCACCAAATGAATTCGATATCTTGGTTTCGGATTTTTTTAAATGCCCCATGTTCAGATGAGAAATAAAGAAATTAGTACACGAAAAACGGTTTTTGCAGAAAGGGAATTTATTGAGGTAAATTTATTGTAATTTTGTATAGTGAATTAGTGGGATGAAGAAAAATTTGTTTCGAAAAACCTTCATTTATTTTGAATGAAATAAATTGAGAAAATATGTAATGTTACAAAATTATCATAGAAGGTATTGTATGTACGTAGCGGCTTTTATAATTAACTGTAATAAATTTACGATATTTGTGCAATCAAATTCAGTTAAAATAAGAATTTACAAAGTGTTAAATATATAATTTTTGGTGACAAGGGAAAGTAATGAATGAGTAGTAATTGCAAAATCATAACCACATTGTCGGAAAGTAAAATTAACGAATGAAGGGTAATCTTATAGCTATGGATGAAGTTATATCACAACGACAGAACCTATTTGTGTTTCATGTTATTTTCTTTGTTTTAACATCGTGTCACTGTTACTGTTTCATTAATATTTATGAAAAGGAAGTTTTGTATAAAAAAAAAAAATTATAACTAATGACTTTATATTTGGGTAATAAGAGAATAATTTCCTTCGGTTTTAATAAAATGCTATGTCGTTATTTGTATCACTTTATGCTTCTTTTTCTGTCACTTCTGAATAATTAAAATATTAAAACTTATCTTCAAGTAAAAACTGAAATGTATTAAAACCTGCGTAAAGCTTTAATACATTCCTAATAAACGTTTCAAAAACATTCTATTAACTCTCACACACATCTGCCAAACAAATAAAGTATTTTAATCACAGTCCCCTAAAACATTTCAATATAATCAGGTAGAAAGAAAACAAAGGACGTTTTATTAATTGTTGAGAGTTCCTACCCCATATATTCCTTTAAAAAACTCCACTTAAAATATTTTGAATTTTCTTCCTTCTAAAATGTGTATATAGAGTATATGCTGGTTTCTCTTTGGGCAATACCTCTTACCAAGAGTAAATCATATTTGATTTGTTATCAACTGTTAATCACGGTGAACCAGTTTAATTTTTTCCCCAATTTTTCTCCCAACAGGAATATTAGTATTTTTTGCTATATTCTTCACTAATTTGGGTGATTTATCTTCAAATTTCACCAAAATGTGAAAGAAATTGGCTTAGTTCTTACCTATAAATTATTTACGTCCTCATTCTCATTTTTATGAATGATTCTATGATTTATAAATTTAACTCTGAAATCGATATTTTATGGACATAGCAACATATACGTTTTACTTGGGTCCTTAGAAGCTATTTATAGAAACTATGTACTCCAGGTTTAAAAAGTGCTGTTCTTTGAAATCCTGTTTTTCTTTTCTCAAATTTAGGGAACTCAAAATTAAGTAATACTGCAGACATTGATACAATTCAGTTTCAAATTCCAAAAAGCTTCAATCCATTTAAAAATTAAATATTTTTTACACACTTTTCCACAAATAATATAATAACAAACATAATAATCGTTGACAAAAATGTCAATTTAATACCCGTATCCTAAATACGAAAAGTGTAAGGTTATTTAAGAAGGTAAGTCTGTGGAGAATTTTTCTTCATTGCTAGATATGTTTTAAAAATATATTAAAAGATAATTTATAATATTAACTTTAAACTTAGCTCAAATCGATTTGAATTCAAATAGACTTCCTAAAGACAGTTTTCATGAAATATTGGTTTCAGTTATTAATTTTTACATTAAAAAGAAATAATAATAATAATTTCTAATTACTAACCTTATTTTAAAAACACAAATTTTGTGTCCATAAAAAACCATAAATGCAAAACATTGCACAACCTGTTTCATTCAATCATCTCCATACCCAAATAAAAACGAAAGAAAAATTAATATCCCCAAAACTGTCCGTTTGTTAGTTATAAAACAAAAAGTAAAAATTCACCATGAGTCTATGAAGAATTATGAAGGTATTTAAATAAGTAATTAAACTGCCATCACTTGTGTTATACACTTCCTCAACGTAAATAAAATTGAGTTAAAATCGAACTTTTAATAACGGAGAACAAGGTGCTTATCCGTTTTGGCAAAAAATTAAATTTTCCACTTGGGTTTTGGTAATGAATCTTCACTTTTCACTAAAATTTGAACGAAATCTGTATAACTGATTTTAGAAATTGGGTTGTTTATAAAGAGTCTCAATGACATGTTTTTTGATCGATAACTCACAAACAGGTAATATTGTATAAATAAGGACCAATAATCTTGTTAGAATCCTTAAAGGCTATATTTGAGTCCCGTTTGATCAAACCCAACCGTTCCGAATTTGATAAAATAGAAACTTAGTCGGTTTCCCCCCCCCCCTTCCTAAAAAGTGTATGATCTGAATTTCACTCATCAAAAAGATATTAAAATATGGTCAAAGTATGTCCACTAATCACATGATTAGAATCGGTTCACCGCGTCGGTGTCGTTCTTGAACCGTTGGTGTACCCCTGTAGGGTATTTTAGTGTTGTTTATTTATTGTATGAGATGTGTACGTTTTTTTAGACACAATGTTTCTACAGTATAAAATAATGTGATAAACGTAAATGTTATGACGGATAAACCTAGAAAATACCAATTGTTCGTTTCATACATCTGTATGCGTGGTTATTAGATCACGTGCTAAACTTTCGAAACAGAGGACAAAGGTTTGTTCACTCAATAAACTGTTAGACACGACCTAACTGGCACAGGACCGATATTAGTTACCTGGTAAATTGATTGCTGTTTGATTATGTAGTATAATTCTGTGATTTGTAGTTTTCCTTATCGGATTTGTAATAAGTTTTAATTGTATTTACGATAAGCTTCATGATTTTTTTTATACCATTTAATAACGGCAGTTGATATACACTATCAAACGAGGTGTATAACTTTTTATATACATAAATAACACCAAACGACCGAATATTTCATATCAATAAAAACCAAGAATGAATTTTGAAGCAAAACAATGAACTTTTTTGAGTGCGTTACATGTAAAAGTTACTGAGATGCAAAAGAAAAATATTTCCGAGTAGTAAAAAAAGTTGTTTAAATACATTGTATTGTAAATAATAATTCCGTAATGAAAGTCTACTGGACTGCTTTCAGTTGCATTTTGTGATCAGCACAATTGCTGCCGGCTTAAATTTTAGCTTTTGCCACCTAAATTCGCTGTGAATAGTATTTCCTCATTTTCACTTTACTTTAGCCAATGCCCGCTCTTGGCTGTGGGCCATTCGGCGTCGAGCTTCCTAGTAACGACCAATTCTGGACAGCTGGTCGTCCAGCTCGGGGCAGGTTGAGATGTGGTCCCCGTCCATGATACCATCGAGACAAAGCGGACATGTATCAGATTCTGTAAGGCCAAAACGATGGAGACGGACCTGGAGATAATCGTGGCCTGTCAAGAGTCGGAAGTCAGCCACGGCAGTTGCCCTGTTAGTTGAGGACGGCAGGGGGCCGCGACTGCCAAGCGATGCCCACTGTTTTTCTCTGCTGGCTTCCTCGTTCCTTTGTTTGATGTGGTGTATAAAAGTTGCATCAATAAGGTGCCTGGCAGAGGTGAGGCTGGTTTCAACGATTGGTTGCTGCATTTGTGCCCCATTTTTTGCAAGGTCATCTGCTCTTTCATTGCCCACGATGCCGACGTGACTCGGGATCCATTGAAGGTTAATTGCCCAGTTATTCTGAAGAAGGTGGGAGATTGCTTCTCGACAGTGGGACACGTTTAGACAGTCTGTTTGAGAGTAGTCGGCTATTGCAATTATGGCAGCCTGGGAGTCTATGAAGAAGACAGCACGTTGGTGACTCGTTGCTGGATGATGAGCGGCAAGTGCTTCTGCAGCCAGTCGCACTGCAATCACCTCTCCGTCAAAATTACTTGCGTTTGCCCCGACGCCCTGACTGATTTCAAACAATTTGGAGAAAGCCCCAACGCCAGCTCCAGTGGGAACAAGTTTAGATCCATCGGTGTAAACATTCAGACATTTTTAGTTCTTCTGAGAGCGCAAGCTGCTTGGGGGTATTAAAGTTCTGCAACGATAATCTTTTGAGAGGCATGGCAGTAGTCAAGCTGTTGAAAGTTTTGAGAGGGGTAGGGTTTGATTCACAGATGCTATACTTTGTTCTCAGTTCTTCAGCATGTTGTAGTGGGTTTAGCTGGGTTTTTAGTCTCTGTGCAGCCTTTCTATAAGTAATCCAGTGTCGGTGATCTACCCTTCTTGTTAAGAGCTAGTTTGTCGCGCCTTATTTGTAAAGGTTCTATGCCAGTTTGAATTTCCATTGCGGAGATGGGCGTTGAGAAGGCTGCGCCGGTAACGATTCTAAGGGAATTGTTCTGGATTGTATCTAGCTTTTTTAGATTCGGTTTGCTGGCCAGTGACGTAACCTCCGAAGAATATTCAATAACGGGTCTGACATAGGTCTTATAAGCAGTAGCAAGAACGTCCTGCGTACATCCCCATTTTGTACCAGTTAATCTTTTTAGCAGGTTTGTCCGTTTGCCTGCGCGCTCAGCAACCTCTTGGATATGGTTATTCCACTAGAGTTTTTTGTCCAGATTAATTCCTAGGTATTTTGATAGTTTAGATTCTGGTAGGTTATTCTGTTTTTATTTGAGTTCAATAGGGGGGAGGGCTTGGTGGAGAGAGTTAAAAGCTGAAACACGGTTTTCTCTGGACTAATTGTCATTTTATTGCAGTCGGCCCACAGCCCTATGTTTTCCAGTGTCATGTTCATGGCTTCCCCAAGGTAGGCAGTCTCGCTTGTGGTATTCCATACAATGACATCATCGGCGTATAGTAAGTACGACTTGCTAGGTGTTTTTTTGATGGCGGCAGTAAGGTCATTGATCATTATATTGAAAAGGAGGCAGCTAAGCACAACTCCCTGAGGTAAGCCCTGTTTTTGCGTTTTGAAGCAGGGGGCAGCATTTAGGAACTTCGTCCTTATCAGGCGCTGGGTTAAGAAGTTTTGAATCCATTTCATCATATTGTGTACCACTCCCGATTTTGCAAGTTTTGACAGTAGCAATTGCTTCGATACTTTATCATATGCAGCTTTAAAGTCAATTAGTACAGCTAGGGTGTATTGTCTTCTGTGGAAACCATCCTTTACAGCTTGAGTGAATTTCACTAGTAGGTCAACAGTAGAACGGTTTTGGCGGGATCCTGCTTGCGCTTCTCTTATTGCTCCTTTCTCCTCCAAAAAGCTTCTCAATCTTCGCTCGACCGTCCTTTCAGCCACTTTTGAAACGACACTGGTTAGCGATATTGGCCGGTAGCTCGCGAGGTTGTGGCGGGGTTTGCTCTTTTTATGGATGGAGATAATTTCAGCTCTTTTCCATTGGTGGGGAACCCATTTCACCCAAGTCAAGTTGACGAGCTTGAGGAGGCACTGCTTTGCCGTTTCACCAAGGTGCTTTATAAATTCAGGAAAGATTTTGTCCGGTCCTGCTGCATTCCCGTTTTTTAACGCGCGAATGGCTGATTCCAGTTCTTGCATTTGGAAGGGGTCGGTCATTTCAGGTGTCGGCTGCGTCTGTGTTGCAAGGAGGTTCGCCGTTTGCTGTTTGATGTATTTACGGTTGCTGGCTCGTATGTCAAGGGCACCGACAGCAGCGTAGTGTTTGCAGAGCGCTTGTGCGACGTCTTTTGGGCTGGTGAGCACCTTTCCATTGATAGTGATTGGTTCCCATGTGGTGCAACGTTTGTCGTTATTAAGACTTGAGACAAATTTGTGAGCCCTTATGCCGTCCTTTCTAAAATCGAGCTTGGCAACAAAGTTTCGGAATGTCCTTCTTTTCGATTGTACGATCTCCCTCCCTAGTTGAGCTTGTCTCTTTCTGAGTTGGATGAAGTCGTCGGGGTTGTTGGTAGTTTCTGCCTTTTTCCTGGCTTTATTACGTTCCCTCTGTAGGTTTGTCAGGTTGTCACTCCAAAATGGCTTATATTTCTTGACATAACCTCTGGGTATACATTTTTTGGCAATCTCCAAAATGTTAGCCTCAAAGGCCGCTACAGACTGGTCAGGGTAGTCATTTATTAAGGTGGGAACTAGGAGTTGGTCTGATGTTTGTTCAAATGCTGTCCAGTCTGCCTTTTTGAAATTCCAGCGCGGAAGGCGTAGTTTTTTGACGTTGTTGATTTCCGGTTGCACCTGTAGGAATAAAGTTTTATGGCCATATCCCTCAACCGCATCCCTCAATTCAAGCTCAGATCTGTTTATTAGGTTTGCATGTACTAGACACATGTCAGGTGTACTGGTGCTTCCACCAAAAGATAAAAAGGTGGGTTCTGATCGTAAGTGCATCAGTTGTGTTGTGTCAATCAAACATCCCATAGCGTGGCCGGGTGCATTACGGTCTGAGTAGTCCCATCGCGGTGAGTGTGCGTTAAAGTCCCCCAATATAATGGAGTTGCGATGTCGGGATGACATTTCAACGAGGCTTGTGCTAAGGTTATTGGTTGGTGGGTTGTAAACAACAATTATTTTATAGTGGCATCCATTGATCCAGACTTCTATGAGAACAGCTTCGTGTTTATCGGTTTCAGTCATCCTGTGGAGCACCTCAAATTTGCATGCCGCGTTGTTGTTTACGCCAACAACAATGCCCGAGGCCACTTAGTAGGATAAAATTAGTAAAGTTCATAGTGTTAAAAAAATCTGGAGAGTCCGATAAAGCTCCAGCTTCAACTACGATGAAAACATCTGCGATCAATTTATGAATTAGGGTCTTGAGCTTTGTGAACTTAGCATTATTAAGGCCACCGGCGTCCAGAGAAGTACGCGGAGCCCGTTGTCCAAGCCCTGAGAAGGGCTGGTTTTACGATCGTTGCTTGATGCTTTTGATTTAGTCATCTTTGGGAAGGCGATATAGGCATGTGTTCGCCGTAGCAGATTTAGCGTTACCCAGGGTGCACCACGTGGAGGCCTGCTACATTTACACCCCTGCTCATTTTCACAAAACACCATATCTTTTTGAATCCCAACTAGAACTGAACGAGGAACCCCAGCAATTCACCATCTGAGTGATATGTATTATTTGTGATCAACTAACTTTTTCGAAATTTTTTTTATGTGTTTAATATTGTGTCCCGCTCCTAAGAGCACATTTAGACTCGCGATAAATCATAATTTTATTCAATAACATTAGCAACTTCAGAAGGGGGTGGGATATAGGCTATTAAGTATTGCAAGGAAGATCCATTAGTGTATTCATTACTAATTTTCAACGGTTTATATTATCATTCATGTAAAGCTGTTATTCATAATTTTATGAGAATTATTATTAAATAATCTGATTAGTTTATTACATTGTTATAATTTTAAACAATGTAATTCAGTTTCCGAATTTTAATTTCAAATTGTGTTTTTCACTTCCTCTTTCACTCCCCAACCCATACAGTTATGCATGTTTAATTGATTCTGCGACAATCTAAGACATAGAGTGGAATTATTTTGGCACTTCGTCCTACCGAAACTTTTGAAATATGTTGTACATAAACTGATTTTTGATAAACATAATTGATGATGTCTTTGAACACATAACGCAGTACAACAAATCAAACAAAAGTCAATATTGACACGTCAATACTGATTGATTCGCTTTGTAATATCCAAGACGGAAGTTGATATCTGCCCTTTCGAATATTCTTTGTTCATTTTCTAAAAGACTTAGGTTTAAATGTAAAGGTTTTAAATTAAAAAGTTAGACGACAGATTTAGACGATTTTATACACTAAAGAAACTAATTATGCCATTTTCCCACATTAAAGTGAATGTCTTAACTACGTAGAAGTTAGAAATTACAATGTCTGTGCTTATAAATAAACTCGTATTTTGTCCCATGTAGATTTGTTACAGTTTATGTACAACATATTTCAAGGGTTTCGGTAGGAGGAAGTAAAGATTGTCGCAGAATCAATTAAACATGCAAAGAGGAAGTGAAAAACACAATTTGAAATTAAAATTCGGAAACTGAATTACATTGTTTAAAATTATAACAATGTAATAGACTAATCAGATGATTTAATATTAATTCTAATTAAATTATGCATAACAACTTTACATGAATGATAATATAAACCGTTGAAAATTAGTAATGAATACACTAATGGATCTTCCTTGCAATACTTAATAGCCTATATCCCACCCCCTTCTGAAGTTGCTAATGTTATTGAATAATATTATGATTTATCGCGAGTCTAAATGTGCTCTTAGGAGCGGGACACAATATTAAACACATAAGAACAATTTCGAAAAAGTTAGTTGATCACAAATAATACATATCACTCAGATGGTGAATTGCTGGGGTTACTGGTTCAGTTCTAAGTGGGATTCAAAAAGATATGGTGTTCTGTGAAAATGAGCAAATACTATTCACAGCGAATTTAGGTGGCAAAAGCTAAAATTTAAGCCGGCGGCAATTGTGCTGATCACAAAACGCAACTGAAAGCAGTCCAGTAGACTTTCATTACGGAATTATTATTTACAATACAATTTATTTAAACAACTTTTTTTACTACTCGGAAATATTTTTCTTTTGTTGTCAGCTATATATTTACTATTTTTATATTGTTTTAATTCAACTTGACTGATTGTTTCCTATAGCTATGATTGGCGGGACAATAACATCGATGAACAACTTTAAGAAACATCATAATAGAACGTAAATTCCGTGATTTAAAATATGTTTGTAATTGGAAAAACTACTGCAACCACACCTCCGCTGCTAGAAACCTGTGGTTGCCATGGAGATATTAAGTTAAAAAATATCCATCCCACAGACTTGTTCAAAAGTTAATCACACACTCACCCTATCAACACCCGGAACAAAAGAGACTGTAATTGGATTAAAATACAAATAACCCGTGTTACATCTAACCTGCAATGTATGTATGGTTGTCTTGGGTACAAAAAATTAAGGAAAATGTAGTTAATAGGCTTCAAAAGTAATGCAGCTACCGTCTCCACCAACAATTTGAAGAAAGTTGACTGTAATTGTATTAAAGTATCATAATATTACCTTGCTTACAACTACGCCACAAGCTAAGTGTGATTATCATGGCTACAGAAAGTGAAAGCAAACCACAGGATAGATCAAACGTAGTGCACCCCTTTATACCAACATGGGGTATAAAGTTTACTGTAATTGGATTAAAGTATCATATTAAATTGCCTACAACTACACAACATGGTAAGTGTGATTATCATGGCTACAGAAAGTGAAAGCAAACTTATTCAACAGGATAGATCAAACGTATTGCATCGACCCCCTTACAAACACGGGGGAATAAAGTTTACTGTAATTTGATTAAAGTATCATATTACATTGCCTACAACTACACTACAAGTTAAGGGTGATTATCATGGCTACAGAAAGTGAAAGCAAACTTATTCAAAAGGATAGATCAAACGTATTGCATCGACCCCCTTACAAACACGGGGGAATAAAGTTTTACTGTAATTTGATTAAAGTATCATATTACATTGCGTACAACTACACTACGTGGTAAGTGTGATTATCGTAGCTCCAGAAAGTGAAAGCAAACTTATTCAACAGGACAGATCAAACGTAGTGCACCCTCTTACAAACATAGGGTATAAAGTTGAATGAAATTGGATTAAAGTAGAACATTACCTTGCTTACATCTATGCTACAATTTAAGTGTTGTCATGGCTACAGAAAGTGAAAGATAATTTATTAACAGACTGGATCACAAATAATGCAACTACGCACCTTACCAACACTTCTAAGAAAGGTGACTGTAATTGCAAAAAAAGTGTCAAATTATCATGGTTACATATAGACTATGTATCATTGTCACGGCTACAGAAAGTTAAGAAAAACTTCTTCAACAGACTGGATCAAAAGTAGTTCACCAACCCTCCATACCAACACTTGCAATAATATTAAAATTACCTTCGTTCCATCTAGACTATAAAGTATATGTGGTTACCATGGCTTAAAAAGAACTCATGGCTTAGGTTTTTTCCTACACTTATTAAAGAAATGTGATTGAAATTCCTGAGTTACGCAATCTAAAGGTTATTCTTTATTTAAAAATATATAATTTGGTTTTTGCCCTTATTTAATTTTATAAGATTCATATCAAAGCAATTTCTAGAAGATTATATTATTTTAATTACAGAAGTTTTAAATAGCAGACATTTTTGTCTTGCTTAATGTTAATTTGAGTATATAAGTTTGTTGATGCACAAGCAATGTAATATGGATAAGAAACAAGTGGAACTATGAATAGAGTCACCATAGGACTATATTCTTAGTTCCACTCCATCTTTCATCAGCAATTTTCAAATATTCTTTAACCCTCTATCGCTATGACAACTATACACCAACCTAGTAGCCTAGATGTAACTAAGGTAATTTGATACTTTAATTCATTTACAGTTAACTTTCATCCAAATCTAATGTATGTGTATTCCCAGAACTATAACCCACATGAATACTTTATTCCAATTACATGGAAGAATGTTGACTATAAATACAATAATATTAAAATTACCTTCGTTCCATCTAGACTAGACTATAAAGTATTTGTGGTTAGCATGTATATAAAATTTTAGGACAAATTTATTCTAAAGACTATCAAAATATTGCACCCACCCACCTAACCAAAACTTGGAAGAAAGGTGTCTGTAATTGGAATAAAATCCAAATTACCTTGTTCACAACCAGGCTACATGGTATGTGTAGTTGTCATGGTTACAGAGAGTTTGGGAAAATTTATTCAACAGACTGAATCAAAAGTAATATACCAACCCAACATACCAACACTTGAAAGAAGGTTAATATTATTTGATTTAAAGTGTCAAATGACCTTGTTTACATTTAAACTAAAAGGTATGGATGGTTGTCATGCCTACAGAGATTTAATGAAAACTTAAACCACAGACTGGAAGAAAATTAATGTACCCACTCGCACTACGAACAAATTATTATAGATTCCCTAGGCGTCAAATCTTTGGTTGTAATTTTGGGTACACGTACATCATCAAAACTTGGAAGAATTTTGACTGCATTTGGATTAAAGTTCAAATTACCTTATTTATATATAGGCTATAAGGTATGTGAGTTGTCATAGAAACAGAGGGTTTAGGAATATAGTTACAAATTGCAAGGGGAACCATGAACTATATTTTTGGCTCCACATACTTCTAATCAGTAGTAAAAATATTGATATAATAATGCCTGTGCTACAAAAATTAAAGTAGAAAATGTGCTATTAAAAATTAAATAAGTAGAAAATGTCTGCGATTTCATAATTCTGGGATAAAAAATATATAATCTGCTAGAAGTTGGTTTAACATTAACGGTTGCAAATTAAATAATGACAACACCCAAAAAAAATTTTAATAAAGCAAAGAATATTTTAAAAAGTTATTATTAAATAGTGTAAATCAGAATATATCTTAATTTACATATAAGGAAAAAACCTAAGCTGGGGGATATAATTGAAAAAAAAAAATTGCATGTTTTTTCCCTCAGCATCAAATGTTTGGAGAGATTGATAATAATTTAAAGTAAAAAGTTAGATTTTTGCGAAACTCTGTGGAATTTATAAGTATTTTTATGACGGAAAAGAATAATATATCTGGATATCATATATCTGGTTTACTAGGCCTGTAAAGAATCTACGGAAAACATAAATTTCTAAGACTGTTTTGGTTATATATTTCTATAAACGTAAGTAAAACTGGAAATTACAACTATTAAAGTAACGCTTCTTAATAGTTTAAACATAATACAAAATATATCCAATCAATATAGAAAGATGTTTGAGATAAATCCATATTATTAAAGCTTAAAAATCTATGCATTGCTTTGAGGTGGAATAAAAGTAAGATTTGTTCTGAGCTAAAGGTTATGGGTCAACGTGGGATATTAATTGCTTAATGAGTATGTAAATTATTACTCAACTGAGTTTTATTTGTCTTTATTTTTGACATTTTTGTGTGCAGTTACATATTAATGTTGTTGAAACAACAATTTAATTGTGCAGCACAATAGCTAATCGAAATTATTTAACAGCTACCTATGTTTTCAATAATAAACCAGCACCTTCCCAGAAGTCTATTTCTAGGACAGTTGGAGGGCTTGCTATATCTCGAATCAAACTCCAAAGTTTCTGGTGGAAATATCATATTTGTTTTGAATGGAGATGCATAACCAAGATGGAATGAGTACAGTCTTGAGGTCACAATTCTAAGAAAAACCTGATTAAAATTGATTTTTTTTTTCAAAAAAGTTAAAACAAGTTTTTTCCCTACCAATTTTAAATAAAGTTGATTATAATCCTGTACATCTCTTTTTAGTTAAGGTTTTGCACAGTTTAGAAGTTCGATAGGGGGAAAAATTAAAATTTTAAAAAATCTAAAAAGCAAAGGAACAATTCAACCCAAATTCTGTTTCAGACTTTAAAATATGACAATAATTTAAGGTGTTTATTTTTAATTATTTTTTAAATTGTAATTTTAATGATTACTGATGATGTACAAACGTTGTAATAATTTTCTCACTCGTTCATAAAATATATTAACACAATATTATTCTTGAAAGCAAGCAATATATTTAAAAATACAAACTTTTACGAAACTCTATGGAGTCACTGAATATTTACCTAAATAAATTTAGAATAATATGGATTTGCTATAAAGGGCACATTATAACAGTTTTCATATAATCTTTATAAAAAAATAGAATACTGACATTGCTTAAAATTTATGTAAATTTTAAATCAGAAGAAGATGAGAATTATATTATTAAAAGGTAGTAATTTATATTGTTAAATCTTGTTCTTTACCCTATTTAGTCTACAGAGAAACTAATAATTGAAAAATAAGTATATTTCTAAAGTTCAAGATGGTAGACATACCTTCTAACATCCTATATTTTAAACAAAATCCTTTTGTTTGAAGGTGAAAAACATCTCGGTCATCTTCGCGTTTTTATAACAAAAAAGACAAAACTATATTCAACCGTTTACCATGGAGTACTCTAATATCATCAGAGTCGGAAGTGTACAAGAATTGGTCAAGAGCGACCTAACAGGAAAGAGAGTGATGTAATCCAAGACGACATGGGAAAAGTAAAGTTTCAATTAGTGTCCCGCGGCATTGCCACACCAATACTTACTATAATTAGCATCTGATTGTAAGAACTATTGTTTACTACGTGCGCCTAATATTAGCAATATGTCGTGTAAGATATCGAAAGGAGCTTTCACTGAATATATTATGCTACATGATTACTTTTGCAACGATTGTAGCTTGACACATATAAGTTAGAGTATAGTTTTCATGCCTTGTCTCAACTTTAAGTATAGTTTAGAATGGCTGTATAGTAATGTATGGTATAGTAATTTTAATGATTACTGATGATGTACAAACGTTGTAATAATTTTCTCACTCGTTCATAAAATATATTAACACAATATTATTCTTGAAAGCAAGCAATATATTTAAAAATACAAACTTCACAAAAAAAGCATTCAGTTAGATTGTATTAATAACGTCACTCGGCCATTAGAAAAGCAGCTATGGCGAGAGAAAATAATAAATATTTATTCCACAGACAGGATCAGAAGTAACGTACCCACCTCCCCTAACTACACTTGGAAGAGCGTTTACTGTAATTGTATTAAAGTACAAATTACCTTACTTAAAGTGAGACTACAAGGTATGTGTGGTTGTCTCGGTGAAAGCGGGTTAACGTATATTTACTTAAAGTGTAGAAGTGTGTAACGCAGAGTTTCTTATCCTTGTTTCTTGTCTGTACTTCAATTATGACATTGATAGTGCTTAAAAAGTGATATTTGCAGATGAAACCAAGTAACACTAAATACGAAAAAATATATAATTTGTTATTTTTATGATAAAATTAATGGACAATATAGACAATTCGTTTTAAATTTCGCTATACAATTTATAAACACTACCGGTACTTCAAATAAAAAATTACAATTTATTAAAAAAATAAAAGTCAAGTTTTACAATTTACAGACGGCTTCCCCTGATCGCTACTCCTCGTGTTCTTCTGAGGACTTTACTACAGACTTAGCACTCCAGTGCACGTTTAACTTTCTTAAATCTATCGTAACACTCTTTGCACCTAAACTCCGCGCTACAATCTTGCAAACCCTCATATTCTCCTGTTTCTTATATTCAACGCTAAAATGTACAGCTATGATTGCTGATGAGTTAAATGACAATGGATAAAAATTTGCATACACAGCTTACGGGCTACTTGGTAACTCATCACAGTATTTACCCCATAACCAAACAGACCTCTGGCCGGGTGGATCATCCTTTCTCTTACTGCAACTCAACGTGCTGATATATGGAGCAAGCCACCATGATTACTATCAGCACGGGGGCAAGAGGTTACACTATTTTTGAGGATATACAATCCTCATTGAAGAAGCGGTCAACGAAGAGGGGGCAAACAGGCCCGATTTAAGATGGAACATTGACTTCCAGTCAACAGGAAAATCTGACGAGATAGATGACCTATTGATAGGAAGTCTAAGTGAAGCAGAATTACGACGATACCTGCGATCACTAACTTAGAAGAAATCAGAGCAAAATAATAAAAGCGAAAGAAGCCCCGATAAGAAGTGTATCTATCGGGGGATGGTAGACTCAGGGAAGTCTGGGAGGGGATATCTATACTTGCCTCCGCCTACATGTGCAGCACTTCCTAAAGGAATTAGGTTTGGGAGAGCTTCTTCAGAAAGAAGTTCCCAGTCTTAGAAGATGACGGTAGCACAATAGATCACTAGAGGATGCAATCCATTTCAACCCACATATCTACTACTACTTCATAACATTTTATGTAACAATAAATACGAGATAATAATAGCATTCGTAATTTTCAGGATAAAAATAATAAATAATATATACAATGTTTTAATATTATTTTATAAAACTACTATCACTAAATAATTATAGCTTATTTATTTAAAAAATAAAAATTAGGACTAAAAACGGCCTCGTCAGATTCATACTATTTATGTACTTCTGAGATCTCTCATGTGGCCTATACTTAATCGGACTCCAGTGCAGGTGTTTCCTTCTTGATCTACATAGTAAGCCCTTCATCTCTTCAAACCCTCTTTTTATACTGTTTCTTCTAATTTAAGTCCAACCCTATAGTGTAGAGCGACCAAGGTAAATGACGCAGGGGGAAAAGTTATTGTATACGGAGCTTGTGGTATACTTGGTGAACCGTCACATTACCAGCCTTCCCGGGCAGACGGACCTCCGGCCGGGTAAACCATTCTTTACCCAGCTGCAAATCAAAGTTCCGATAAAATGGAGCATGTCTCCATGATTACTATCAGGATGAGGGCAATGCAAAGATAATAAATCTGGAAGAGGTTAAACCACTTAGTCCTGATAGAAGAAGCACCTAAGAAAGAGGGGAAGTCAGATCAGATGGAATATAGAACTACCCGCTCTACCTACCAAGACAACTTGATCCATTGGAAGTGGGGCAGCAGTACGATGGTACCTGTGATCTCTCACCGGGTCAAGTTACAAGATGAAGTAAGAGGAAAGGCATTGGAGCAAGAAGACCAGATAATAAGTATTTCTATTTGAGAATTGTAGCCCTCAAGGAAATCTGACAGAGTTCCAGATTAATATTTACCTTTTAATCCCTACATGTGCTGAATTTGGTAAAGGAGTTAAGGTTGGGAGGAAATCTATATACAAGAGTTCCAAGTAAAGGGGCAGAATAGATCACTAGATGTCCATTCATTCCACAAATCTACTAATCTTCAGGTGTTAAAATATTCCTATACGATTTATACTGTTCATCAATACACTTCAACCATGTACGCTAGTGTGAAAGAAACAAAACACTGAGCTGGAAGTAACTTGGGAAATATATTTATTATGTTTTGCTCTCAGAATCCTCTCAGCTTATTATGCAAATAATACCGCACATTTGAGGTGAGGGGTGGGACTTTCACGAAACTCTATGGAGTCACTGAATATTTACCTAAATAAATTTAGAATAATATGGATTTGCTATAAAGGGCACATTATAACAGTTTTCATATAATCTTTATAAAAAAATAGAATACTGACATTGCTTAAAATTTATGTAAATTTTAAATCAGAAGAAGATGAGAATTATATTATTAAAAGGTAGTAATTTATATTGTTAAATCTTGTTCTTTACCCTATTTAGTCTACAGAGAAACAAATAATTGAAAAATAAGTATATTTCTAAAGTTCAAGATGGTAGACATACCTTCTAACATCCTATATTTTAAACAAAATCCTTTTGTTTGAAGGTGAAAAACATCTCGGTCATCTTCGCGTTTTTATAACAAAAAAGACAAAACTATATTCAACCGTTTACCATGGAGTACTCTAATATCATCAGAGTCGGAAGTGTACAAGAATTGGTCAAGAGCGACCTAACAGGAAAGAGAGTGATGTAATCCAAGACGACATGGGAAAAGTAAAGTTTCAATTAGTGTCCCGCGGCATTGCCACACCAATACTTACTATAATTAGCATCTGATTGTAAGAACTATTGTTTACTACGTGCGCCTAATATTAGCAATATGTCGTGTAAGATATCGAAAGGAGCTTTCACTGAATATATTATGCTACATGATTACTTTTGCAACGATTGTAGCTTGACACATATAAGTTAGAGTATAGTTTTCATGCCTTGTCTCAACTTTAAGTATAGTTTAGAATGGCAAATTTAGCCGTCTTTTGTTATTTATTGAAGCAAAAAACATGTACATGGATGATGGGAATTAAAACAAGTGTGATTATCAAACATTGGTCTTTATTTTACGTCTTACTATTTCATTAATTTGGAGTCATGGAAAGTGAATCTGTTGAAAGCAAAACAGAATTAATTTGATAAAAATGTTTACCTGTCAACATAATTTTTGAATATGTTACCATTTTTAGTTTAAGGTGAAAAACATCGTTTTTAAAAAAAAAAATAGGGGAAGAGTATAAAATAGAGTCCGTTCCTCGGACACTTTAAGAACGTCAGGGTCAGAAGAGAATACGAGCTGGTTAAGAGAGACCTGGTAGGAAACATAAAACTCATAAAGAAAGATGTAGATCCAGCTGGGATACTGCAAGGCTGTCACTTTCGTACTCACTCTAAGTGAAAGCTTTTAGTGACACAAATGAATTAATTTAACTATCAAAGGAATGTTACGAATATCGATAGTAAAATTGGTAAATTTCAGATATTCACACACGCTATGAGATAAACATTAACCAAAGAGGATCTTTTTATTTTCTCACATATACTTAGTACATTGATCACCTTATTGTAAGCATAGTATTTGACAATATACACCAAGAAATGAAGAATTCACCCATCTACATTGGGATGCTAGAATATAAATCGAGTAAACCAAGAATCTGCCATTAGAAAAAAATATACTATTTGTATAGAGAAAGTCTAGTTTTTTACAAATATGTCCATTTTGATGTCTATTGAGAGAAAAAAGTGTTTTTTTAGTCTCTCGTATTTTCAGTGCTCTTTAGTCCAAACACGTTGACAGATGTTATTCTAATTTAGTACGTGGGCCTAATTTGGCCACATCGATAGTTTTTATATCGTTCTTAACTCTGGGGTTATTTTGGAGGTAGAGAAATTATTATAACGTTTAAAAATAATGCGAAAAAAGTTTTATAAATTTTGAAACATCTTGCAATTCGATAAAAATAGCGTTTGGACCACCCTATAGGTAACTAAACATAAGCTACGACAGATCTCATGTTTTTCAATGGGTCAATGGAACCTGAGATATGTAACTGATTCCATACTTTTCTGTCACTCTGTATAATATATAAATATATGTCTAATGTAATGTAAGATAATTTATTTATTTACTACAGCATGTAAAGAGAAAAAAAACTGGAAAATTCGTAAAATAAAATAAAAGTAACACACCCAGAATTCTCAATAGAATAAAACTCTAAATAATAGTGACTAATTACCATCTTATAAAAATAACAACAATGCGTCCTTTAACAACACGTGGAGGAGAGTTGAATATAATGGGATTACAGTATCAATTTAACATTGCTGGTTACGGCTAAGTTACGAAATACTCGTATATGTGGTTGTCATGGTGACGTAGGGTGTAGGGTTAAGGAAATATATAATCTATAGCCTGAATGAAAAGTGAAACATCGTCTTCCAATCTTAACAATGTGAAGAAGAACACGTGTTGGTGATTGTATTAAAGTATCATTTTACTATACTTGGAGCTAGCCAATAAGGTATCAGTGGTTGTCATAGTGACAAAGGGCTAAGGCAATATTTGTTCTACAGGCTGGACGAAAATTAAAACGTAAAAATCTTGACAACACGTACAAGAATGAAAAATAAGATTGTATTAAAATATCAACATATTCATTTAAAATTTTCGTATCATTGTTCATTCTTCCTTTATTATCGTATTTTTGTGTTTGAAGTGTTTAGATTATTGGACCTATTGGATTATATGTACTGTGATGACCTATTAATTATGAGCAGAAAAATACATTATTCGCAAATACCAATAAACTGAAATTGTAGATCACCGAGAACCGATAAAAGTGCCGGAAAATAAATCAAAAAATAATCCAAATAAATTAACTATTTGAAACTAAAAACTTTAATGTAAAATAATAAAAAGACAGACAATTTGAAAAAGTGCGTTCCGATAATCATAGTCCCGACAAACGAATAAAGAAGATAAAAAATCATATGTTCACAAACTGAAAACGGAGTACAAGCCGCCGAAAGAAAAAAAGACGCTAACCCGAAAACACAAGGAGTTCCGTGAATTTTAAGTTAATCTATTTTCCATAATTTAAAATTTAATAAAAATAAGATTTCGTTTGCTTAAAATAAAATACTATTCTGCTCTGCGTTTAGTATAGTAAGTTTTAATTTTTTTTCTTATATCACGTGTGATTAGAATAATTAATTATTATTATTCGAATTATATGAACATGTGTTGTTTCTTTTCAGGAGATGTAATTTTTGTTCTGTTAGTTATACGTTTTTGAGATAATCACTAACATTTTGTTTGAATTATTTGAAATCACACTGGTGAAGTTTAAATTATTTTAATCCTAAATAGCAGAGAGTAAATTTGTCTTTATAAATTTATCAATCATAAATTAAATGTCATCAAAATCCAACAATCAATTTGTGAGAAATTAACTTTTTAATTGAAGTACATAATTTTCATTACTGTTGAGACCGATGGTTCTTGGTGGAATTCCATGTTTAAAGATAATAAAACACATTTTTTTATTTTGTAATATCCACTTTTCATTAGTCTAGCCGACCAATGGTTTCGCCTGCTAAGGCATTGACGAAGCTGTATTACAGACAGTCCGTAATACAGCCTCGTCAATGCCTTAGCAGGCGAAACCATTGGTCGGCTAGACTAATGAAAAGTGGATAGTACAAAATAAAAAATTGTGTTTTATTATCTTTGAAGTACATAACTTGCATTTAAATATGGTAGGAGATCCTACGTTACAGAGATTTAAATTTAAAAGGGGGAAATTAAATTTGGAGCTAGTCGGTAAAGATAAAAGTAAATATAATTACTGGAGGGTTGTCTAATTAAAAAGGGAGGATTCCAGTAAGTTCGGACTGGTGAACGCATTGAAGGGAAAGTCAAGATCAGGCCAGAAATGTATCCAGCCTAGACTTCCAGTGGTCTGGGTTGTTCGTGTTGCAGTGCAGACGCTCCTCGACCAGTTGTGAAAAGTATAGAGCGAGTTAAAGTTAAACAATCAGTTAATACAATTATTTCAAAAAAATCGATCTAGCCTAGAATGTGTCGAGAGTGAGGTTATTCGTTATAACATGGAATATTGTTTACTGTAAATAGATTAAAGTATCGATTTAGTTATATAGAAAGAGAATACTAGAGATGCGGTTGTAATGGTGACAGAGGTTAGGAAATATTTATCTAAATGGCAGGACGAAACATAAAACACAGTTCCCCCTCTCTAAATAACACATGAAAGAATGTTTCGTGTAACTATATTAAAGTATCGATTTATGATAGATAGAACTAAGCTACGAGATCTGGAGTTTAATGGGACCAAAGAGTTAGGAAATATTTATTTAAATGGCAGGACGAAACATAAAACACCGTTCCACATATCTGAATAAGTCATGAAAGAATGTTTCGTGTAACTATAATAAAGTATCGATTTATGATAGATAGAACTAAGCTACGACATCTGGAGTTTAATGGGACCAAAGAGTTAGGAAATATTTATTTAAATGGCAGGACGAAACATAAAACACAGTTCCACATATCTGAATAAGTCATGAAAGAATGTTTCGTGTAACTATATTAAAGTATCGATTTATGATAGATAGAACTAAGCTACGACATCTGGAGTTTAATGGGGCCAAAGAGTTAGGAAATATTTATTTAATTGGAAAAACGAAACATAAAACCCAGTACCTCTTATCTGAATACCACATGAAAGAATGATTCCTGTAACTATATTAAAGTATCGATTTATGTTATATAGAAATAAGCTACGAGATCGGGGTTTAAATGAGCCAAAGAGCTGGGAAATATTTATTTAATTGGAAAAACGAAACATAAAAACACAGTTCCCCCAATCTAAACAACACATAGAAGAATGTTACCTCTAACTAGATTAGTATCTATAATGTTAGATAGAGATAGATTACGAGAGTGTCTTGATGACAGGGCGTTGGAAAGGTTGTACAAAATATATCAACCAATGAGAAGAACACATGAAAAGTGTTTTCTGTATCTAGATTAAAGAATCGATTAACGTTAGATAGAACTAGGTTAAGAGATCTTGGGTTCTCTTGGTGGTAGAGTGTTTTGAAAATATTATATTCATTCCACTGGCTGAATGAAAATAAACACAGTCCCTTAACCTAAAAATTACAATGTATTAAATTGAAAGCTTTAATTATATTAAGTAAGACTTCTTTATGTGAATTGGTTCCACCAATGCAATACCTAAGGAATTTATTAATTGCTGTATATAATAAACCACAGTTTTCCGTAATAAGCACATTAGGACGACTCCGACGTTTCAATAACTGAGTAGTCATCATACTCAGTGGTAACATGCACACAAACCTTTCTATACGATAGAGCAGTTTTGCCTACCCAGTACCTCTTATCTGAATACCACATGAAAGAATGATTCCTGTAACTATATTAAAGTATCGATTTATGTTATATAGAAATAAGCTACGAGATCGGGGTTTAAATGAGCCAAAGAGCTGAGAAATATTTATTTAATTGGAAAAACGAAACATAAAAACACAGTTCCCCCAATCTAAACAACACATAGAAGAATGTTACCTCTAACTAGATTAGTATCTATAACGTTAGATAGAGAGAGATTACGAGAGTGTCTTGATGACAGGGCGTTGGAAAGGTTGTACAAAATATATCAACCAATGAGAAGAACACATGAAAAATGTTTTCTGTATCTAGATTAAAGTATCGATTAACGTTAGATAGAACTAGGTTAAGAGATCTGGGGTTCTCTTGGTGGTAGAGTGTTTTGAAATATTCATTCCACTGGCTGAATGAAAATAAACACAGTCCCTTAACCTAAAAACCACAATGTATTAAATTGAAAGCTTTAATTATATTAAGTAAGACTTCTTTATGTGAATTGGTTCCACCAATGCAATACCTAAGGAATTTATTAATTGCTGTATATAATAAACCACAGTTTTCCGTAATAAGCACATTAGGACGACTCCGACGTTTCAATAACTGAGTAGTCATCATACTCAGTGGTAACATGCACACAAACCTTTCTATACGATAGAGCAGTTTTGCCTACATTTTAATATTTATATTATTACATATGACGATATTTCTGCATTTTGATTTGTACTGTTTTAATGCCTATCGTAATATTTTTTAATTGTTTTGATAATAGTTTCTTTTTACTTTCTCACACATAAGTAGTAGTAGAAATTTATGTTTTGGCTCAAACAATCTAGGTTGCGTTTCATGTGAATAACTATATCAGTTCGTCTTTGGAAATAATCAAATTTGTTATGGGAGCTTATTTTTGACATACCTCAGGATATTTTGTTTTCATTTTTTTTATACAACCTGGAGAAGTTATCATTAAAAAACTGTTTTCTCAATGCTCTAACGAATTTAATCAAGTTTCCTAAAGTGTTGGTTATCTCTTAGAATCCAAATATAATAAATTGGTCTTGATTTTCATAAAATTGCAGGATCGTAATTTAGAGGTAAAAAACAAAATTCTTCCATAGGACTGACTGTTTATATAAACACAAAATTACCACTACCAAGTTTGCTCGAATATCAGTGAAATTTAATGACCCAAACCCATGTGCCATAATCGCAAGTAAAAAATAAATAAATAAAGGTTCAGGAATAACTCAGAATAAACCTTGAACCCCGTTATTAAAAACACGATGTCAATCAAGTACGATGCAAACTTATTATCAGTTTATGTTACACCGTTTGTGTCTTTAAGGTTTATTTAAGTTAGAACGTGACGCTTGCTAAACAAATTTATGTTTATAAAGGGAAGAGATTCAAATAAATAAATACAGAAAAGTTTACTGTATTTAAATTAAAGTTTGAGTTTACAGTAGATATAGCTAGGCTACAAGATATCTCAGGTTGTTATGGTAACAGAGGGATTAGGAAATATTTATTCTGCAGACTGATCGAAAATATTCTACAGTCATGTAATTTTGTGTTTGATTTACCAGTTGTTGTTAAATCGAGATTGATTCAAAAGTAACATGCATAACCATTGTTTTTAATTAGTAGAGATTATTATAACCTCTTTGAAATTTGAGATTTTACTAAACATATTGTTTCCTTTCTTTTTTGGTGGAAAAAGAAACTACATAAATTTTTTAATCATACAAGAATTTTTTTTACAAAATTCTCTGATATGTTAGTTTGAATATTTTTATTTGTTGATTAAAATAGGAAATTTGTCGACCGTCTACAATTGTAAATTTCTGTTATTGATCAACTCTAAATGAAAGTAGTCGGTCTTTTTTGTTTTGACTATTTGTTTAAAGATGAAATACCTAGGTCATCATCGCCTTATAACACACGGAAAATAAGAACATAAAATGAAGATCCTTTGCTCTCAAATACTCTGATAGGGTCACGGTCGGAAAATAATATGAGTTGGTCAAGAGAGACCTGTGAACGATTAAAATGAGGAATCAAACCAAATACTACATCAAAACAGATCCATCGTAGTTGTCACGCCCATAGGTTAACTTTTTCTTGTGAATACATTACTTAATCATTCAAGTTAATTAAATAATCAATTAAAATGTAATAAATAGCCATTTTTATTGAAATGTACATAATGCTTTTTTCCTGTTTGAATCCTCGAAATCACTTTTCAGAATTAAGTCGGTCTAGACATTTGTAACTCACGAGGTCCTTTTTATTTCAAAAATAAGGTTAATTCCAAGATAGCGGATTGAAAAAGGCCTGCAATAACTCCGACCATATCAAAATGTGTCCTTATGGAGTAAATAATAATTAAGTTTTAAATCATAACAGTTTTTCATATAATTAAGTCTTATTACAGACTGATAATATGATTTTACAGAAGAAAAACATTTAGTAGACACTAAATAATAGATAATAAAGGTAAATAAACTTGTTTATATATTTAGTTTCTTCACAAAAACAAAAAATAACTGATATAATGTGACGGAATATATTAACAGAATAATTTGTTTGTATAATAAACAATTTTTAAAACAATAGAATTGATTTTAAATAAAGTAAGTAATATTGACGTCAAGAAAAAGTTAGTATTTTATATCGAGTACATTTTTTATTTTTCGTTCAGTATTAAATGATTAGCAATCTCAATATTTCTCATTTTTTATGTTTAGTTCTCGATTGAAATTTGTATTAACTGAATTTGTATTGGTTACCTTAGTCATTAAAACAACTTTCCAGATTATGCCTGTGCTCTATGGCGTATATATAGAGCAACAAACAACTGGTTTGTCATGTTTTAGTATAACAATGGCCAGTCATTCTAATTCTTAAAAAAATTGAAATGTCAGTATTCGTACGCACTAAAATGAGCTCCTGATGAAGGAATGCGAAACAATTCAATTAGTGTAACTGGCTTCTCAATAATATCATTGTTGGTGAATTAGACTCTATTGTGTATTTTATGACTGATGACCCGTTCTATCTTTATAGACTTCTTAATTCATAAACGCCATTTATTCGTTAACAGGAATCATCACAAAAATACACTTTATGTTCATAAAATTTGGAAGTCTTATGTTGTTTTTTACTAATAGTGTTGTGGATGGCAGTATTTTTTGAGTCGACTGTAAATACAAAATTTCCGAACATTCAGCTGACTGATAGTGCAAATACTACATCTTTCAAGAAAATGGAGCGACAACCACACTGTTTGCGCTTCACAGGCTCTCGTTTATGTATCTTTCACACAAAAATTAATAAGCATCACAGATTTGTGGCCTTCATATTCCCTTTTTTCTGTTTGAATGTGATTTTTATAAGTGCAGCACTTGTATAAACTAAAGGCGGAGTCAAAGTTTTTGCTTTAATTACCTCTCAACATGATTAGTCGAGCATAAAAGTACATACTGTGCATGGCGCTCACTTTAAATATATATTGTAAATATGAATGTGTAAACATTAAAATAACTCATATTACTCTTACAGATTTTATAAAATAAACATTTTTATCTTATTCAAAAGAACTAAATGTGTTGCCTTATGAGTGACTGCTAAGACAGGGCTTGCTCATCAACACGCTTTTTTATAATTATTTTGGTACTAACATTAACCTAACAGAAGAAATTAAAATCATTAAACATTTACATTTCTTTTTTAAGCTAGATCTTCCAAGATTGGACTTGTATTATATTAATTATTGAAATGATTATTGTATATTTGGCCTACATTTAGTTGTATTTACTGTTACTTTTATCGACCAATTACCTACTGGTTTTTTGCAAAATTACATACGTGCTTTATTTAGTAACAGAATTTACTAGCAAAAATTAATTCTTTTATAAATTAAACTTAGCACTTTGTTCTGACAATGAATTGTCAGCCAATTTGATATTTTTCGTAAAATTTGTTGAATTTTCTACGTTTACTAAATAAGTGAATTAAAAGCTTTCCAGATTTTAAGATTTTTCTTAATTTATATGAAAGAATTATAGAACTCCAAGTCGAAAATAACATTTTGATGACCTTAGACATGAAACGAGAGAGACAAATCAAATAAATTTTGCAAAAGCATTGAAAAAATGGTCCCACACCACCATGGACAAAAACAAACACAAAATCAGCTTTTTTGGGAAAACTGATGTAAGATCAAAACTCAAAATTGGTTCAACCGATTTTCAAATATTGCTTAAATCTAGTCTATAAGGACTGAAATAAAATGTAATAATTTCTAAAAATATTAAAATAATATACGGTTATTTGTGGAAAATGAACAATGGGCACCGTAGTAAATATTTTATTTCTCAAAATCGGCGAAGATAATTTATATTTCATTTTTATGAGCATTTATAAAGAAACAAATATTTTAAGTAACAAGTAAACGTTCATGGTTTATAAGTAATTTAAAAAAGAATCGGACGGCTGTTGTGTTACTAGTTTATTTTTTCCTTTTTAACCGATAAACAGCATTTTGATGGAAATAGGGACTACTTCATTTTGTTTGAGTACGTGAAGGCTACATTTTAGAAAATATTGAGGAAAAATCATTAAAGTCAATCTTCAGTTCTAATAATTTAGTCAAAATAAACCCAGATACTAAATTCGATCAAAATCTGTCTCTAAGGTTGCGTTGTAGAGTACTGTAAGACCACAGAAAATGAATTAATTAAATCATCATAAAAACACTTTTTGGCTTAGGGTATGTAAATCGAATATGTTCTCAAAAACATAAATTCAAGACCATGACCCATCACTGGATCAATTGGGGCAATAGCATTAATTTAAGGAATATTTATACTATTATGCATTTTATTTATTTTTAATTAATCACAGAACATCTTTAACGACATAAAAATAGGAAAGACGAAAGGCAAAGAGTGTGATTAAAAAAATATTATCCTTATTTATGTTACTGATACTTTGTAAATACAAGTGAAAAAAAAACTTGAGACGTCTGGATTTACGTATAACGCAATCACTTCAAACAGATAGATTGAAATCTGAATTAAAAACAAAACTGAAAAGACATTATACAAGTTTCACATAATACAAAGTTACACAATCTACAATTATATCCTGAACTCGCAACAGATCAGTTTAAAATCATTCCTCTCTTATTATACTCATTAAACGTTTTAATTCCCATTTATAACAGTAGAATAAAAACAAATCGCACAACTCAAACATTTAACATAAACATTTGTGTTTGAATGATTTAACATTTGAAAAAACAAATCTATTTATTTACAAGATAATTCCACAAATTACATCGTTTACAAAGTAATTTGACATCAACATACAAAGCTATAACGACATGGTGGCATGTTTAATATACATTATCGTGGAAATAGAAATCTATACCTGCCTTTAGTAATCAGTACGAAAAATTGTATTACCAATTTAGTACATAACCTTCTACTATTTAATTCTATTGTATTCAAATGTATTATTGTATGATTACATACTTTATATATTTAATCCCGCACAAATCAAAATTTCAACTCTTTAATTCCAGTCTACTTTTTTGATGGCTTCCATCTATCGCTTAACATACGACCCAAACTACTTATCAACTACACTCAATAGTGGAAATTCCGAGTAAATCAGAGTAACTTTTAGAATACGACAAAACGGTTCGCGTGTCGAGCCCGTTGTTATTGTTAAATAATATAAATAACAAATTCCTTCAAAATGTTCAATAAATTGTAAAAAATGTGCTGTGTCGTTAAAAATAATTTATAAAAATCGTAGCTATTTGTAAATATTTGTTCTTGTATTCATTACAAATAACTCTAAAATAAAAAAAATTAAAACGTTTAACATAACTTTTAAAAATAGCACATTAGTCTATAATATGAGTATAACAATTTGATAAAAAATCATTCTAAATGGACTTTCATATTGGTGAGACGAATATTTGAAGTATCGTTTTGTACTCTATATATCAATATTACTCTATAATCGATTTTAATAATATATTTCTAAAGATACAGTTGTTTTTTTACAAATAATTACAATCGAATTGACCTGGGACTTGTTTACACTTACTCAGAGCTTATACCAATCATGTCGCCATGGGTTTAATAAAAATAACTCTATAATACCTTGATATATTTAAACAAAATCATACAGAAACTTATTTCTTAACTTTATTCGCCAAAATATTTATGTTCCAAACATTTTCTGCACTATGTAATTAAACTGTAAAACAAATAAATAAATAAATAAATAACAAATTGGTTATCCCCGAGTGAGCACTTAAAAATTAAACCAATTCATCTCTTCGCTTCTTGTTTACGTCACATATAGACTCCACTAAACATTTTGCCTCCAATGTACATAACATCTAATGTACTCAAAGCCTTGATTGGAGTCTACTTTACATATCCAATGTAATATAGTCTTGTTTTCCAATTTACAATACAAAACACTCAATTCCATGCTTCGACTACAGTTTAATAAAGACTCCATTCATTCCGTAGACTCCAGTTTACGTTACATTATGACTTCATTTTACGTTACAGTACGACTTAAATCAAAGCTAAATGTCCTCTCTACGTTACGTAAAGACTCAATTCATAACTCCGACTCCAGTAAACATTACATATTGACTCCATTCTCTGCACCGAACGCTCCAAACTACGTTACATCAAGACTCCATTCAATATTCCGACGATCGTCTAGGTTACACAACGACTACTTTCAGTACGCCGATACCATCCTACGTTACGTAACGTCCCCACTAAATATAAACCGTCAATGAACCCAATAAAAATAAATTACATAACAACTGCATTCAATACTCCGAATCCAATCTTTGTTTCGTAACACCTCCATTCGTTGCACCTAAGTTACATTATGACTTCAGTCCTTGCTACGACTCTCGTCTTCACTACATCATTACCCCAATCAATTAATTATTCGACTATCGTCTAGGTTACATAATGACTCCACTGAACGCTCCGACTCTAGTCTACATCACATAAGGACTCAAGTATACGTTATAATATAGCGAATCCATGCACTGCTACAACTCCAGTCAACGTTGCATCATGTCTTTATTCAGTGTTTCGACTCCCATCTACGTTATTATAACTACTCCATTCGAATCTCCGATTCCATTGTACGTTATATAACGACTTCAATCAGTGGGCGATACTAATCTACGTTACATAAGGAATCCGCTTAATATTTCAACATCACGTTACTTAACAGCTTCATTCAATGCTCCGGCTGCAGTCTTTGTTACACAACGACTCTATTCAATGCTCTTACTCCCTTATTTGTTATATAACAACTCCATTCAATGTTCTAACTCCAGTCTACTTTACATTTCACCTACACTGTCCCTTATTTGTTTCACATATTCTCTTTTCAACGCCTCCTATTCTTTAAGATACATACAGACTCCTCCAATAAGTGACTGATTTATATATCTTCTGTTACGTAAAGTTCTATACTTCATTAAAACATTTACCTTCCGTTTATGTATATATTCACTACACCAGATGCTCGAAAACCATAAATTTTAATAAACCGTGTCATGTAAAATATCCTTAACGCCGTATTTCAAATTGTAATGCCTTCTTTTAGACATTATTTATGAAAATTTAAATAAAAGTTTTCAAACTGTAAAGGTGTCACTTTAAGACGCTCTGTATTTTAAATAAATTAGTTTTTTTTAAGAAAGATCGAAAGCAAATATATACCTAACTACATAAAACAATTGTTACCTGTTAAAACTTATGTTTCTTAAATTATATTTGAACTTATATCAAAGGATTTTTGGAACAACTTTTAAATTAAATTTCTTTAATCATATTATAACTTTCATTGTATTAAATAAGATAATAAAAGAGTATTGTAAAACTGATAAAGAATAACTGGAGGAAATATTGAGGTTTATAACTTTGCACCCTGTTATTGAACTTGCATAACTACACTTGTGCAACTTATTAGATGCATAAAATATAACCTACTTCACATTGTTTAAGTTGTGAATTGAAGACCCACAAAAAAAATTGCATGATATTTATTATTATTATTATTATAGATCCTGATGTATTTAGTAATTTCCTAATGATTGACATTATTATTTATAATATACGACAGAAGCTGTAGTTTTTAAGAAACGATATATATTTCCGTCTGTCTCTCTGAGAACAGTTCTACGGTTTATGACGTATATTTGTCCTGTAGTTCATGTCCAACCTCTTGTTAACTTACCTTTTCAGATCTACATATTTATCTTTTAACAGCTCGCACATAGTGGACACAGTTGAGGTAATCCTGATGCAGCCTAGCTGGGTACACCTTTCTTTATCTTTGTGAGGGTTAGATCCCTCTCTTTAGTTTTTCGTATCATTAGGTCTCTTTTGACAAACTCTTGGCCCTCTTTCGACTCTGACTTTTCAGTATTTGTGGTCTAGTGATCTCTATTTTACCTTTTTTTAAATAAATATGATGATGATTGATTTGGTTTTACCTTTAAATCATAAAAGAGGTATACAGTACTTTCTACATATTAGACAAAGAAGGGGAAGTAGTGTAAACCTAGAAAACCTTATCAACAGAAAACTGCGATTGAACGTGTATAATCTTGAAGCTGGTTTAACATCGAGCTCCTAGGTATAAACACGATTTTGCACTTCTTTATTCCTAGTCGACACAGTTCATTTCCTTATCCATTTTAAGTCATAGGACCTATCGTCAGGTAATTTCTATTGGAATTCAAGATCAGAGGAGCCAAAGATCAGGTCTTACTCGATCCAGTATTTCACACTTACAAAAGTATATGTTGTGCCTTTTCTCTGTAATACCCACACAGTCTGCATTAAGCTACTGTGGATTACACTGAGAGTATTCAAATTTTATTAAATCCATTTCCAGTCACGCAATTTAAACATTTCTTTGCGTTTCCTTACTCAATGAAGTGGCATAACTAGAGAATTATCGATTGGGTTGGTACAATAGTTCATATGCTTTCACCTATATATTGGCTTGTACTATATACGAGTGCCGATGGTTAAAGTTGATTTAATTAAACTCATTACGTGAGTTTTTTCTAAAAATATTTGAATATTCCGTAAGAAGAGCTGGGCCAATGAGAGGGATTTGGGCCACTCTCTTTGCAAGTTTATCAATCTTTACAATCTCCTGCAATCCTCTATGACCAGCACTGAACTCAATTCAATCTATTTGACGGTTGAAAGCTTGTCCAAAGTCGGATGACATTCCTAAACACACTAAAGAAGTTTTGCATAAACTTATAGCTTTAATTGCTAAGTAGCCAACTGACGATGGAGATATTGGCATATTTTCGTGTCAGCTACTAGAACACATTCCAGTATAGCTATATTTCTTCAGCTTGATATTTTTACATAGTTTTTTATGGCTGTGTTAACGTGTTAGCTGATTTCTTGTGTAATAAGAGATCCATTCTCTATGCACGTTGATATACACATTGAATCTAATAAATAAATACACTTTAAGGTGCTTAATAAATATATAATAAAAACATAATCGCTCAAAATAAAATCAACACTTATTAGAGAATCATTGTAAAATGCATATTAATTGTAAGGATTTAAAGGGGAAAACATTTTCAAGTAATGTTTCAGTGTACAGAATATAATCTGATCGCAATGATTTATTAAATGTCTAACCTAGACTTCAACCCGAATGTTAGTCCTCACATAATGAGACTTTATCTTAAATCTTTTGCCGCCTTCCAAATTGCTTCACGTTTATAACGTCTTCCACTTTTTGCCTCAAATCCTCTTGTATTGCTTTAGCTTGACTTCCCACGAGCAACGATATTTTTTATTAACCTACAAATACAAATTTGTACTTTAAAAAAAGTTGTTAAATTCATTTAAATTGTTACAACTAAAAACATATCCGCCTAGGCAAATTATGCAATACGAACTATCAAAAAAAACCATTTGTTGAGATAACTCTATAAATTTTATAATAGGATCTGAAATGTTTGGTTCGGCTGGGATTATAGTAATGGTTTATGAAGGATAATAATGAGATATTGTATGATGTTGATTGTAAAAGATAGCTGGTTTACTAACTAAGGATTAATGGCGAAAACATCACTATTTTGTGCTCACTACCACAGCTTTAGAGTTATACTTACACTAGATCATCAAGATTTGCAAATTATATTATATACAGGTCAAGAAAACCCAGCACGCATAACAAATCCAAGCACTAAACCACCTTTAATGAGATTAATATAATTGATAATTGACAACATGAAAGTGTTAATTTCAACTAATGAACTACATGCCAAGTGGCGCACTCTCTCATACCAAGACACGCTTGTCACAATGAGTTATTTATAATAACTTTACCCTTTTATATAAATAATTGTTTGCAGTATATATTACAATAAAGACAAATTTATTACATCAAGTCTATTAATATCTACTTTTATAAAAAATGTCACTTTATTGGCAAACGGTATAAATCAATATACACTTTCGTTTTGTCGAAAAATAACATAATTGAAACAATGATGTATAATTTGAGGGATAACAGTGTTATTCAACATGTTTTGTAGACGTTAGCATTGATTGTAACATTAAAGAGTATTGGGCTCAAATCACCGTTAGAGGTCAGGCCTCTCCAAACTTTGAATCCTGGCTCATTAGTTGATATTCAATGGTTTCATAAGTGTTATGCTGTTCATTGTAAACTCAGTTGTGCCAGTTTTACACTCAACAGAGACAAAGTTGCAGCCTCTGTAAAAATCTTCTTAAGATTACAAGCTCAATCCAAGCTATTTTTTTCTGATTCTTTTATGGCTTTTGGTAAAACCTTCAGTAACCAACCACCATTATCCTCAGTGATACTTAGTAACTGGTCTTCCACATTTCTTTGAATTAAGATTAGACCCTGTTCTTACAAACTTATTTCGCAGTTTGTATTTTGGAAATCTGGATGGCGGTTAAGTTCCAAATAATTCTTCCCAGTTACTAAAAACAGGTTCAGCGTTCTCACACTTCAGTATTCTTTCAGGATCCTATTTCGATCCTCAAAACATTAATTTCCACCTAATAAAATAGATTTGAACTAACTGCAAGTTGTAATTATGTTTAAAATTATGATCAAGAAATTACTAAATAAAACCAGCGGTCACCTTTAATTCTTGCAAGAACATATGATCACATAAAATATATTCCAATAGTTTCAAATGTTAGCACCCTTGTTTAACGAATAATCTTGACCTCAATCTTCAACCAAATAAATAAATGAAGACACTATTTTCCGAATTAAAATAAGCTTGTACTCCCTATTCTCATTAAACACTAATTAGTCCGTTTAAAATCAACAAACCTTTTAATTAATAGAATGCTAAATATATTTCTCCTTTAAATTTAAAATTTCATTTTCTGGATTTGTTATTCTTGTTTTTTAATTTTTTATATTAACAATTCGACTGATAATATTAACATCAATAATTTGTTTATCAACTAACCTTGTGTTACAAATGTTTTCAGTAATATGTGGTTTCTCTTAAATGTTAAGAATTTAGTTTGGTTTGGCGGATACCTCCTACAGGCTTAGCGTTACAAGTGGGATTTGATTCCGGAATGAAATTAGAGTTACAGATATATGATTGTTATTACATATAATTTCATTTGTTTACTTTCTTAAAACATTTACGTTATTATCACTAATTTAATTTATATATTTCTGTCCTAGAAGTATATTTTTAGAGATTAGTTAGCTTTGGTTGTACGAAATGTTAATATTTTTTGATATTTGAATAAGGTAATAAAAACATAGGTGGTAAGCATATGGTTTTCGTTATAAAAAACAAGGGAATATTATGTAGATTTGTAAGTTTCAAGAAAAATGGATAAATCAGTATATATATATATATATATATATATATATAAATGTAGGTAACTAAAAATATAACAATTTTTATAGGAGTAGTGTACAATTAACGACCATTGTACTTTTATCTTTAATGTAAATAAACTGTTGAAGTAACTCAAACTCAAAGACTATAATTTATTTCCTATGTAAATATTAAAAGTGTATTTAAGAAAATTATTGTCGTTTTTTAATTAGTTTTCAGATGTGTTAAATTGAATAATTATTTATATATTTTGTTAATAATTCCCTTGGTTTGGTACTTAAAATATTTCTTTATTCACTCATACACTTGAGAGTTTAGGGTGTAGATAAGTTTTGAGGATTTAAACATTTTAATATAAATCAAAATTTGACGACCTAATTATATTAATTTCCATTTATAATTTTGTAGTTAGAAATAAAGAAAAAGTTTTCTAAATTTATAACAACTTTTCTCTATTCAACATATTTCGTTGAACAATTCTGAATACATTACATTTGTATAATAACTAGTTGTTGTATAAATACTCGCTTCTTGGTTGTTATGACGATGAGATTAGGTAAGAGTGATAAAATTTAATTTTCCTACAAGTGTAAATAAAACCTAGTGGATTCACCGGGATAATGCTGAGCTTGCTTTGTTCGGAAGCATTTAAACCCAAGACGTTTTAGTGTTGTGTTAAAGGGGGATATTGAGGTAGTAAAATATCACCTTCTGTTTCTAGTTTAATGTTTCAAAGAAAGCGAAAACGAAATCAAGGGCAAACTCGAGACAATGGTTGAAGAAGAACTAGTTTGAATAAAACTATAATACATGTTTATTGTAGTAATTTCATATAGTTTTGAAGAAATTTTATCAATACTGTATTTTAAATAAAATCTCAAACTGCGCTGCCAAAAAAAAAAAAAAAAATTAAATGTATTAGCTTGGTGTACTGATTAATACAAAAAGAAAACAAATGAACAGTTTTTAAGTAGACAGTAGACATTGTTTCGTGTACGTTTTATTTAATTCATTTAGTAGAGCTTTCTCGTGCATGGAATATGGATACTGTTTAGCTACGTAACGTAGAACAATATTAATAAACCAAGAAGTATCAGTAAATGGTACTGCAGCAGTCGGAAGGAGACATAACAAGTGGTACATGCTTTATGGGTAGGTTGATTCTTGAATTGGGTTGGTATTTACATTCATTGGGATCACATTGGTAGGAAGTATTGTGTCGATTATCTTTATATGAACAACTAACCGGTGAGAATCGGTGGCAGGTGGTTCTATTAATTAGAATTGTTGATATTTTACTCTAATTTCCTGCTACATTTATCCAAGTTAGATTCAACATATAAAAAGTTTTATCAATAATTGTAAAGAATAAAACTATGTAACTTAAAGAAGATTGTATTTCATAATTTTGTAATCTTATGAAACTCGATAATTTTAATTCATACTTAAAACATTGAAATAAGATTACATGAGGAATACACAATAAATATTTATTCGGGTAAACATACGTTGTGAGGTTTATAAAACTGTTTAAATTTTGTTTTTGAATTTACTTCTTGTTTATACGACATGTTTCGGAATGATGAATAAACCTTTAAAACGGGGGAAAAACTTTGAATAAAACATTATTCCTAAATTTCAAGACGTTGGTTAATGCATTATTGTTCATAACTGTGTACCAAACTACAGAAGAAATTTCAAATGGTTAAATTTATAGGGTTTAACCAAGAATGGGGGGGGTTTAATTTATATCTTTATTCAGTCAATAAGTTCAAAATTAATCAAATTTAAAACCCCAAATGATAGAATCGTTAAAAGTGTTAACCATTTTCTGGTGGATAATTATAATATATAAATAGTTTCTATAGTTACACAATAAAAGAACAATGTGTATAGAACAACTTCGATATAACAAATAATTAATTATTATTGCACTGAACACTCCCTTAGATCTCTTTTTTTTATGATTAAAGCTGAAATAGAGCTATACTTAAAATTATTTTGTTCCTAATTTTAATTTAGTTACTATAGTTACACAATAAAAGTGCAATGTGTATAGAACAACTTCAATATAACAAATCATTATTATTGCACTGACCACTCCCTCAGATCTTTTTTTTTTCAATATATATAAGATCAATATAATATATATCAAAATTAGCTGTTGAAATTGCTTTGTAATCACACAACCGTTTATATTTCTCTTGTTATAAAAGTATAAAAAGAACTGCGCCATTTTATAAACCGATTGAAAAGCTTTCCTGTATTCAACATATTGAATTGAATTTCCCCCTTGGATATGAATATAAATTTGAGATGTTTTCCTAAAGAACTGATTTGAATAAATTATATATTATTTATATAACAACTTGTTTTGTATGAATACTCGCTTCTTGGTTACCATGGCGATGACATTAACTAATAATAATAAAGTTAAGCTTTCTTTAAAGTGTAAATACAATTAAGGGAATATGCTAGATTCACCGAAATACCGCTGAGCTTGCTTTGCTCTGTAACATTTACAGCCAAGACGATTAAAATGTTGTGTTAAATATAGCGAGGAAGATTTTGAGGCAGTAAAACAACACCTTCTGTTTACAGTTTATTGTTTCAAAGAAATCTAAGACGAAATGTCGTGAAAACTTGAAATAAACAAGAACTCATTTGAATAAAACCAAAGTTAATATTTATGGTTATAATAATTTTATGTATTTTTGTGAATATGTTTAATAAAATCTCAACCTAAATAAAAAACAATTAACTAAATTTGGTGATCAAAATTAAAGGAAAGAAATTTGGCTGTTTTACCGTGACATTTCTCATTTTTATTTCATTTTTTTTAACAAGATTTAACAGTTGTTTCTGTGAACAGTACTTGGTTGTTTGAATACATTCATCAAATCGTTCTTATTAACTGACTACTGGCTTAGGGCGCGACCTAACATATAACAAACAGTATGAATTGACAAAGAAGTAATAATTAATAATACCATGGTTACTCTACACTTGAACAAAACACTTCTCACTGGGACAAATAGTAAAAGGTAAATGCTTTGTTGGTTGTTTGCTACTTATACTATGCACTGTGCATTCATATAAAGGAAGTAAAGCAGGTAAAACTCACCTGTGGAAAGTTTTAGAGAACGTTTCAAATTTCTTGTCTCATTTAATATTTACATTACCACATGTACATAGTATAGAGAATGTTTATGATTGACCAAAAAACCACAGTTTATTTTTATTTTTATATATTTGTTTTGAGATCTCTTTCGTCCAAAAAAGTAATTTTACATGTTGTCTGTCTGTCATACGTCTATCTACAGCCCAAACGCGTGAGCCGATATAAATCAAATTTAGTCTATGCGTATATCTTGAGTCATTTTCTATTCGATAGTCCGGAATATTATGGATTATTGTCACAAGAGATAAAAACGTAAAATTATGATATCCCCAAAATCGGATCAAACGATTTTGATCGAATTTGGGTCTAGTTACTAAGAACCCAATATCTTTTTAAAAAACACCAGTTTTTATGTTAAAAGTTTAAAATTCAGTCATAGAACTATTATAAGAAACATAATTTCTCAAAATCGACTTTTCGTACTAATTTTAAGTAAATACTAAATGAGAACACGTGTTAAAATTCTAGTAAAAGAAATATTACGGTTTAGGAAAAACTGGTAACCAAAAATAAATTGTTACGGTTAAGAACAAAAATTAACTTGGGCACGATCTTTTAAAGGTCAAATACAGTCAGCTGACGTTTATGTTCTTTAAATAAATAAATAGTTTTGTTTCAAAGACGGTGTTCGCAGTTCTATTTCTCTTTTTGACTCACTACTACCAATAGATGGTCACAGGTTTCGATTTTTGTTTGGTTTTATAGATGAGTGAGTGAGAAGTTTGTGCAATGTTTTCGCGCCATTTATTTCAATTATACAGTAGTTAAGCTCAATCTTCATAAACTTCGATTGAGCTCTATGACATCTGTACAATTACTACAATAAATTTATTATTTTTGAACATTATCATATTTAATCCTTCCCAATGCGTACTGTATTCCAAATAGACAACATTCACTAATATTAAATAAAACCATTTGTACTTCCACAATTACATATTTATAGTGACCCATGACTTGAATTGTTGCCCGGCTCATTAAATTTATTTGTGAAAGTACAAATTATTCTATTTATTCACTAAGGTTAAAAAATGGTATGAGGTGTTAGAATATTGTTAAGCGGTTCAATATAGAAATCACAAAATTGGAATAATACATAGCATCGTGTTTTAACTTGGAATTGCAAAGTCTACTCAACATTTATGTTCATCTCTATAAATGATCAACGCGTCTAAACTTCATGATTAATTAAAAATCAATCGTTAATAAAAAATACAGATATCCACAATAATAAACACCTCAACAAGACGTATCAACGACTAAGTCATTATCTTAAGTTTCAATATGCACACAAACACCGGTGATACATGACAACTAAAGTAATTTATTTACACTGAACCATTCAGAGAACTGTCATATACCGAAGACAATATAAGAGTATAATTATATGTATTTATATACTTTAACGAGCAGAATATACTTTATACAATGTAAAATAATTACAGTTTAGTCATATTAATTTTTTTAAATTATTCATTTATAATAAGAGCCATTACTTCAAACCTTCTTTGCCCGGATTATCCTCCAAGTTTGGATATTGCAGTTTAATCTAAGAAAGTTGAAAGTTTATTTAGTTATTGTAAAATTATTGCAAGTTTTTAGCTGACGTGTTATAATAAGTTTCTATATGGTTTCATCTATGAATAGATGTTGCAAACCGGGAATGAATTAAATGTTGATAAACTATAAAGGCCTATGGTGTAAAAGTTTGTGAATGACCTACGTTGGTTAAACTGCTTTTCAGTCGTAATTTGGCGCAGCACGATGATTTCCCGTCTACAAAACTCTAACCTTCGCAACAATGATTGGTAGTTCCGTACGTTTCATCATGATGGAAGGTCATCAACAATGTACGTTTATGAGTTCTACGGTGATAAAACCCGAAGAACTCTCACACAAACCGAGAGCTCTGGTCACAAAAAGACAATGGGCTTATATATAAATATATTCTTAATTATTAAGAAATTTAGGGATAATACAAATACATATTTAGAATACAAAAATGTCTAAGCTTTCTCCATTCTGCTTCCATTGGAACCATCTAGAAAATTTATTACTAATAATCAATCTTATAATTAGCCTTCTTTAGCTACGACATACAAATGGTTCTTGACGCGTTTCGATTAGAACCCCTTTTCTGGAATATTTTATCTATTCTCTCTCTCTCTCTCTCTCTCTCTCTCTCTCTCTCTCTCTCTCTCTCTCTCTCTCTCTCTCTCTCTCTCTCTCTCTCTCTCTCTCTCTCTCTCTCTCTCTCTCTCTCTCTCTCTCTCTCTGTCTCTCTGTCTCTCTCTCTCTCTGTCTCTCTCTCTCTCTGTCTCTCTCTCTCTCACTCTATCTATCTATCTATCTATCTATCTATCTATCTATCTATCTCGTTATAAAAGTACGTTTTAGGTTTAATAACCTTAGAACTATTAACACCAGAAAAACAAAAATTGTGGTACATATTATAATAGTCAAATTGAACTACATTTTTCTAAACACTTTTAGAGTAGAGAGCTGATTAAGACCCATCACAGATTTCTATATAAAACACATTTCGATCTTGATATACGGATGGTGATACTTTTCTAAGAAAAAAATATGTAAACATTTAGTGGTCCTAAATGGTTTCATTTCAGTTCTAAAACTGGAAATAGGTTTCTATAGTAATACATAATTGCATATGGCGGAGTTTTGTCGTCTAATATACTGTATATTAAATAATATGTGAAAGAATAATATATTCCTATAACTATTAGATAAAGTAATTCTTATAGGTGAATTTTTAACATTTTTGTTGACGTTTTCTCAATCAAAATTACCATTTTACAAATTTATAACTGATTTGCTGTATTATCTGATTATGATTTTGTGCTAGATTATTCTTTCATCATTTTCAATTGAAAGCTCTGTTTTAGTTGTATAGCTAAATAATATATAATCTAAACAACATTTGAGTTAAAAACAACATTAGTAAACGGTTGTGTATATTTTTATAATTGTTTTAGACACAACCCTATAATCAAATATATAGCTTTACATTTGAACAGTTTTACTTACAACCTTTGTGGGGCCTGTTTTGGAGCTTCTGAATTGGGCTGTGTGCAAAAAGCTGATCAATATTGTAATGCCCGTTTTGTTTTTTTCTACTGAGATTCGTTCAAAGTTATTTAAAATTTTGTCCCGTGTATTTTAAACATCTGGTATATCGACCATTTATTGAAAGTTAAAGATATTTAAAATTATTAGACACGTGTCAGTTTATATTTTTAAATTATAATTTTATAAACAATTATATTTTATTATATTTAACGATTTGTGTGCTATTTTATTCTTTATTATTATTTTTGATAGATGCTTCCTTTTTGTTGTAAGGCTGAATATTACGCAATTAAAACACCATTTGAAAGTCAGTATTTCATAAATATTTACTTATTTTTAAGAAACTAACAAGAATAAAATCATTGTAAAAAGTGTATTGAAAACTGTAATAAAATATTGGTTCATGTTGACAATTTTTACATACACCCTATAAGTTCTCTATTATTTTACGGTTGATAAGTTATGGTGTATACGAGGAGGTAGTGTTGCCTAATTCTTATTGAATATAAAGTTATCAAACCGTGTCCATACTTTTTTAAGATTCTGTATATCATCAAGCACCAGTTGAACGACCACTATAGAAAAGTTAGATACATATATTACCAACGTTTAAGGAACATCCAAGCTGGAAGAAAAGAAAGTTTAAGCTTACCTTTATCTTGTGCAGTCATAAGACTAGAAGACAAAGTTTGCCTGAGTTTGCTCAGCGCAGTGCCTGAGTCTCCTCCTGTATCTGCTCCCGGCCCTCCTCCTTCGTTCGTCGCCACCATCTGCACAGAATCATACATATTCATTTTAACATTATCATACGGAGAACTTTTATTGCAGCTTCCTTGTCAGAAGCTGAAATCAAAATGTAATAATGAAAACTCCATCTCGGAAATTATTTGACGATCACCACAATGATTGCACAGGTAGAACTCTACAATATATTGGTTTGTGAGGAAGGCATTTTTGTTGACCAAAAATATCAAACACGTTAAGTGCATTGAAATTTATAAATCAGCTCAGTCTTTCTAGAAAGTTTAAACTAATTCAACATTCGTTTCAAGTAATTTTCCAAAGTCAATAACATCTTATTATTAATCACAAAATGTATTTGAAGTTAGTTTATAGAGCAAGTTCAACAACATATTATTATCATTAAATGTATATTATTTCTATTGTGTAACGTATTTTTATACATTTCCCCTCTTTCGATCAAACAACAACTAACATATTTATGTTAAAGACCGTAGGTGCTTGATGGTATTCCATTTTATTGATTAAAACAAACACTTTTTAGTAAAACACTTTTTAATAAAGTTGTGGTTTATACTAAAAAGTGTTTATTTTAATTACAACTAACATGTTATCACAAGGAAACATATACTCATTACAAGTCTGAGGGAAAGGGGGTTGTTAAACACTTAAGGGGATTCGCTACTGAAAATGGGTAAAAATCATTAAAAACTCAAATTTTATTTATTTGTTACATTTTACATTCAAAAATATGATATAAGTATGACAGAACATTACTTTAAAAAAAAAAAAATCTGTGTTACTGCACTCTCGTAAAATTTAACGATTTCATGTCATCGCAATAATTACGTTGCTCTGCAGCTTATATGAGACATATAAAGTCAATGAAATCACACTTTGACAATTTTACTCCCTTTTATATCCTTTGTATTTACAAAAATATATATATATATATATATATATATATATATATATATATATAATAAATAAAAATATGGCAAAAACTGTGGAATCCGATGATCAGCTGACCATTAGTCTAGTTGCTCAATAAACTGAACTATATATCAATAATTGTAACTATGATTACAAATCTGTGTTCATATTATATACATAATTTAATTAACACAATTTTCAACAAAATATATCTTCATTTGTTCAATACAAATACAAGACGCCTTTCCTATGACTAAGTCTTCATCCTCAGTTGCTACATGCACAAAAACCCTAAGAGTGGACTGACTAGTCGCTCATAACAAGACGAAGCTGTCTGACCAAGCAAGTCCAATAACATCACAATATATTCTACGATACAAAGCCTTAGACTCACAGTTCACTTTCAGTAGGTTTTGTGTGCATGTGTGCAGTTGTGTGCAACAACTGAGAATGATGACTTAGTCATGGAAACATTGTTTTGTATTGGGCAAATAAAATGTTTGTTGTTGAAAATTGTGTTTTCAATCATTTGGTAATTTATTTTCTAAACAATAGAATTTAACATTTTCACAGTAAAGCGGACAATTCCTACTGATTGCAACAATTAATTTGTACAATAGTATCAGTACAAAAAAAAACTGATTGATTCAAAAGAAAAAATGAATAAACCGTAGAACAAGAACAAAATAAGATCGAACGATTTTTCAATAGGAAGCAAAGAAACGTTTCTTCAATTAATAACGTAAAGATTGTAAAGTAATATTCTATTTAATTCAATTCGGCAAATTATTTAAAAATAGACGACCCTAATATAACCATGTTTTTATAAAGAATGTTTTTATTAGGTTTGGGAGATTTCAAAAGATCGGCATAATAGATGTTATATTTACTGAACGATCCATATGAAATATGTCACCACTCACATCACACTCACTTTTACAAATCAATAATTTTAAACATATACATTTCGTAATAGAACAATTTTTAAAATTTTAGAAACAGAAAGAGTGCTCTACCATCGCAACAGATTAATTTATTGAAGTTTATTGTACTCTCAAATTAGTACTATTAATTGGGATGAAGTACCCTAAAAACTAATCCTATAGTTAAGTTTAGACTGAACAAAAAAAAAGCTTAATAAATTCTTATAAGAATTTCCTTCAACAAAGAAGTTTAAGAAAGTTAAAAATACTCAAAAATAAACACAAATATCTCTTTAAATATAAGCTTTCTGCATTGGATTAGAATGAATTTTCACTACTTAATATATAATACTTTTGGATTCAATTCAATTTTCACAACAATACCTCAGTTCACTCTATTTTTATTAAAAATGGCTCATTAAATTAAAAAGTATTAGATAGAGAATTGAGATGCATTGTTTTGGAGGGTGAGTTAGACATGCAGAAACCAGTATATAAAGTGGGATCTTATAATAAATTTAGAGAAACACTTATATGAACGACTGATGCCTATGGTGAACATTTGGTCTTAAGTGTTTCATAAAACAAAATTTCTAAGTGTTACTAATTTTGATAATTAGGGAATCGTTTAAATAGACTCGGAATGAATTAAGGACCATGATAACACCAAAGTGTTTGCCAGCTATTTTGAGAAATAGGAATGTTAAAGTAGTGTATCACACAAGAAGGATAGAATGGCACATTTGGACAGCAAAAATTAATGCATGAAACATCATGATCAACGGAGATAAATAATTGGAGACTGTGTTGCAAGATTAGAAATAACAAAATAAAAAATGTGAAGATGAGAAGAAGAATGAAGGTATAAAACGGTATTGCTGAACTGTTATGTTGGAGGAAAATCATTTAAAATGTATTTGTTAAGCTGGATAGTTTGAAATGGGTATCTTCAGAGTGCGAGTGAATAAGTCGTCGTGAACAGCTTTTTGGGTTGAAATGGAATGAAAATAATTAATGACAATTTACAGGAATATAGTACAAAATTACAGAATGAAAGAATCCATGTTTATTGTTGTAGTTAGTTACTAGTTAGTATTTACAAATAGTCAGATCTATAAAATCGTCAATGAAATCACACTTTGACAATTTTACTCCCTTTTATATACTTTGTATATACAAAAAAAAATTAATAAATAAAAATATTGCAAAAACTGTGGAATCCGATGATCAGCTGACCATTAGTCTAGATGCTCAATAAACTGAACTGATTTGATAGGCTGTTTTGGTTTGTGTGTTGTTGTTATTGATTATTTTATGGGCTGAAAAACTAAATATGGGTAGTGAAAAAAAGTAAACAAAATACCGCACTGCAAAATAAGAAAAACATTTCGAAAAGGTATGAAGTGAAACCCTTAGAATTAGTTTGTGTTGAAATGGACGGTGGTGATAAAAATGAAGTTATGCTTTCAGATACAGATATTTCTAGGCCTAGTACTTCTGTGGTAGTAATAAGCTTTCTGATGTTTTTGAAAACCGACGGGTTTTGCTCTTTACGAAAGCTGCAAGACTAAAGTGGGTGTCAATGAAAATGCACCTAAATATGTATTGGTAGACAAAAACAAACTGACATCATTTTTACAAAGCTTTAAATGTCCTGAATGTGTTGGAAATCTACAGGTTAGTCAGTTGCCAGCTAAAGGCCATGCTAACTTTTTCAATGTAAAGTGCAGTTGACAGTTATTGTGTAGATTCTCTCAACACGTCTACGAAAACCGACAAATGTGATGAAAATTCGACTCGGCAGCTGTGTTACCAGGCGACTGAAAATTAATAATTGCGGAACCAACTGGTAATCATGTTTAAAAAAAAAAAGAAAACAAATTTGATTAACAAGTGCTACAATTTATTTAGCTTAAATTTTGCTACTAAATTTGACCATTTACAAATAGGTAAATACCAGCTTAAGATTACTCAACAATAAAAAAGCTTATTAATGAATAAGTTTACAACTTGAATAATTAAAAAAAAAATTACATGCCTTTAATAAAAAAGAAATTTACAATTAACTTTTAACATTTATCCCCCTTTTATACAAACTGTTAAAAAAAAAAATTAAGAGTAAAAAAAAAAAGATTCTATCATCAAAATTAAATTTAAGTTCGAAAGGTATGTTAATTCTAACAAGTTTTTATGATTAAATTACTTATAAATTATCATAATTTGGTTTATTAAATTTCTTACATTCTAAGTTGGCCAACTAATATATATATATATATATATATATATATATATATATAAAGAAAAACAGGAATTTTGTTTATAATATAAAGAAAATTAATTTTTTTATTGACGTCAATACCTTTTATTTTTTTAATTTTGAAAATTAACCCCTTTGGGGTCGTGGGCCGAAAATTTTTGCATATGCTGTCCCATCCATATGTTAATTGATTATCAATTAGTACACATTATTACACATATATATTTTAAAAAGACATATTATCGTACAGAGTTCTGTTCCAAAAATTATTATATTTTTTTTTTTTTATTGAAGAATAAATTCACAATTCAAGTTCCTTTTTCTTTTTAAACAACTGTTTTTTTTTTTTGGTGCACTTAGTGAAAGTTGAAAATGAGTTTACTATTTAACATGTCTGCTATTGCGAAGTTAGAGCAATCTCAAAGACAATCTCCGACAATCTCCGACCAGCTTTTGCTAAGCAAAAAAAAAAGCAAGTCGAATAGAGATTTATACAAACTCATACAGGTTATTCGACAAGTCTTTGTGATAAAAATATTTCTTTAAGTTTAATTAAAAATGAAAAGAAAATTATCAGAATTACAAAAGTCCAGAAAAGATTATAAATAAGTTTTTCTTTGATATTAATAAGAATCATATATATATATATCTCGATCTTTGTTTGAGATAAAGAATTGTAACAACAGTTAGAAAATATTTAAAGCAAAGATTCTAGTTAAGAAAAACCATTTGTCTACTTAATATTTTGATACTATTTAATACTTAATACTTGACTATTTGAGCTTATGGTTAGATTTCGTAAATTGTCTTTTAAATGAAAGAAGGTTTATTCTATTTTTTACAAGTTATTAACTTTCAATAAAAATCACTGAACAATTAAAAGGAACATAATCCTAGTTAAATTATTTGAAAGAAACACATATATGAATAATCAAAACTTAAAATATTAACAGTCTTATAATATGGTCAAATCTAAAATAGAATACCTGGAATTTGTGAAAATGCTGAAAATGAACCATGTGCCCGATGAACGTTGCACTTTTGTTGTTTATGTAAGAGGAAAACTCACTAGCACTGGTTTTATTGAAGGTGACATTAATAATTTAGAAACAAAAGAAACACTGATGATATTGCCTTGAAGAAAATATAATTAATTTTTTGAGACTACATTTTAAGAGACTTATGTGTAACAACGTGAGCTTGGAACTGCATGACTCTAGAGTACTTAGATGGGGGGAGAACAAGTTTTATGAAATCATGCGATGTTGAATTTTTATATTCGCCACTAGGTTTCAGCACACGGTGGAGGCCAGGTCCGGAGGCGATAAGGGAACGGCAAGTGGAATTATCGATAAACAAGTACAGATTAATATTAAGGTCTGAATGACGTTACAGCAGTTTGATGTAAATCGTAGAATGGTGCAAAGATTTTCCAATATTGGGAAAGGACACAGGGGTATAGGGTAGTATAAATGACTGTTTTCATTTTTTTGACATCCCCTAAATTGCCGTGTTGAGAGTATCTACACAATAACAGTCACTGCACTTTACATTGAAAAAGTTAACATAGCCTTTAGCTGGCAACTGACTAACCTGTAGATTTCCCACACATTCAGGACATTTGAAGCTTTGTAAAAATGATGTCAGCTTGTTTTCATCTACCAATACATATTTAGGTGCATTTTCATCGACATCCACTTTAGTCTAGCTTTCGTAAAGTGCTACATTATTGAAATTTATACTACTTATTCTAGACAACATTATTCAAATATTTAGGTCTCTAAATTCAGTTTATTATTTGATGAAAAATCTTTTTATATTAACTTTTTTTTCTTTTTTTTTATATAAAAAAAAAATAAATATGTAACCGCACAAAGTGTATTGGAGATATTATAATGAATCTAAACATGAAGTTTTTGCAATTGTCTTTTAAATATATATATATCAAAATCCATCAAGTAACTTTTTATAATATTAATTTTTAAAACCCTCAGTTGCTACATGCACAAAAACCCTAAGAGTGGACTGACTAGTCGCTCATAACAAGACGAAGCTGCCTGACCAAGCAAGTCCAATGACATCACAATATATTCTACGATACAAAGCCTTAGACTCACTCTCGTTATATTCTCAAAGCCTTAGGCTCACATTCACTTTCAGTAGGTTTTGTGTGCATGTAACAACTGAGAATGATGACTTAGTCATGGAAACATTGTTTTGTATTTGTATTGGGCAAATAAAATGTTTGTTGTAGAAAATTGTGTTTTCAATCATTTGGTAATTTATTTTCTGAACAATAGAATTTAACATTTTCACAGTGAAGCGGACAATTCCTACTGTTTTCAACAATTAATTTGTACAATAGTATCAGTTCAAAAAAAAACTGATTGATTCAAAAGAAAAAATGAATAAACCGTAGAACAAGAACAAAATAAGATCGAACGATTTTTCAATAGGAAGCAAAGAAACGTTTCTTCAATTAATAACGTAAAGATTGTAAAGTAATATTCTATTTAATTCAATTCGGCAAATTATTTTAAAATACACGACCCTAATATAACCATGTTTTTATAAAGAATGTTTTTATTAGGTTTGGGAGATTTCAAAAGATCGGCATAATAGATGTTATATTTACTGAACGATCCATATGAAATATGTCACCACTCACATCACACTCACTTTTACAAATCAATAATTTTAAACATATACATTTCGTAATAGAACAATTTTTAAAATTTTAGAAACAGAAAGAGTGCTCTACCATCGCAACAGATTAATTTATTGAAGTTTATTGTACTCTCAAATTAGTACTATTAATTGGGATGAAGTACCCTAAAAACTAATCCTATAGTTAAGTTTAGACTGAACAAAAAAAAAGCTTAATAAATTCTTATAAGAATTTCCTTCAACAAAGAAGTTTAAGAAAGTTAAAAATACTCAAAAATAAACACAAATATCTCTTTAAATATAAGCTTTCTGCATTGGATTAGAATGAATTTTCACTACTTAATATATAATACTTTTGGATTCAATTCAATTTTCACAACAATACCTCAGTTCACTCTATTTTTATTAAAAATGGCTCATTAAATTAAAAAGTATTAGATAGAGAATTGAGATGCATTGTTTTGGAGGGTGAGTTAGACATGCAGAAACCAGTATATAAAGTGGGATCTTATAATAAATTTAGAGAAACACTTATATGAACGACTGATGCCTATGGTGAACATTTGGTCTTAAGTGTTTCATAAAACAAAATTTCTAAGTGTTACTAATTTTGATAATTAGGGAATCGTTTAAATAGACTCGGAATGAATTAAGGACCATGATAACACCAAAGTGTTTGCCAGCTATTTTGAGAAATAGGAATGTTAAAGTAGTGTATCACACAAGAAGGATAGAATGGCACATTTGGACAGCAAAAATTAATGCATGAAACATCATGATCAACGGAGATAAATAATTGGAGACTGTGTTGCAAGATTAGAAATAACAAAATAAAAAATGTGAAGATGAGAAGAAGAATGAAGGTATAAAACGGTATTGCTGAACTGTTATGTTGGAGGAAAATCATTTAAAATGTATTTGTTAAGCTGGATAGTTTGAAATGGGTATCTTCAGAGTGCGAGTGAATAAGTCGTCGTGAACAGCTTTTTGGGTTGAAATGGAATGAAAATAATTAATGACAATTTACAGGAATATAGTACAAAATTACAGAATGAAAGAATCCATGTTTATTGTTGTAGTTAGTTACTAGTTAGTATTTACAAATAGTCAGATCTTTAAAATCGTCAATGAAATCACACTTTGACAATTTTACTCCCTTTTATATTCTTTCTAATTACAAAAAAAAAAATAATAATAATAATAAATAAAAATATGGCAAAAACTGTGGAATCCGATGATCAGCTGACCATTAGTCTAGTTGCTCAATAAACTGAACTGATTTGATAGGCTGTTTTGGTTTGTGTGTTGTTGTTATTGATATTTTATGGGCTGAAAAACTAAATATGGGTAGAGTGAAAAAAAGTAAACAAAATACCGCACTGCAAAATAAGAAAAACATTTCGAAAAGGTATGAAGTGAAACCCTTAGAATTAGTTTGTGTTGAAATGGACGGTGGTGATAAAAATGAAGTTATGCTTTCAGATACAGATATTTCTAGGCCTAGTACTTCTGTGGTAGTAATAAGCTTTCTGATGTTTTTGAAAACCGATGGGTTTTGCTCTTTACGAAAGCTGCAAGACTAAAGCGGGTGTCAATGAAAATGCACCTAAATATATATTGGTAGATGAAAACAAACTGACATCATTTTTACAAAGCTTTAAATGTCCTGAATGTGTAGGAAATCTACAGGTTAGCCAGTTGCCAGCTAAAGGCTATGCTAACTTTTTCAATGTAAAGTGCAAATAACAGTCATTGTGTAGATACTCTCAACACGTCTACGAAAACCGATAAATGTGATGAAAATTCGACTCGGCAGCCGTTTGATGTAAACCGTAGATTGGTGCAAAGATTTTCCAATATTGGGAAAGGACACAGGGGTATAGGGTAGTATAAATGACTGTTTTCATTTTTTTGACATCCACTAAATTGCCGTGTTGAGAGTATCTACACAATGACTGTTATTTGCACTTTACATTGAAAAAGTTAGCATAGCCTTTAGCTGGCAACTGACTAACCTGTAGATTTCCCACACATTCAGGACATTTAAAGCTTTGTAAAAATGATGTCAGCTTGTTTTCATCTACCAATACATATTTAGGTGCATTTTCATCGACATCCACTTTGGTCTAGCTTTCGTAAAAAGCTACATTATTGAAATTTATACTACTTATTCTAGACAACATTATTCAAATATTTAGGTCTCTAAATTCAGTTTATTATTTGCTGAAAAATCTTTTTATATTAATTTTTTTTTTTTTTTTCATATAAAAAAAAATTAAATATTTAACCGCACAAAGGGTATTGGAGATATTATAATGAATCTAAACATGAAGTTTTTGGAATTGTTTTTTAAATATAAATATATTATATATATATATATATATATATATATCAAAATCCATCAAATAACTTTATATAATATTAATTTTTAAAACCCTCAGTTGCTACATGCACAAAAACCCTAAGAGTGGACTGACTAGTCGCTCATAACAAGACGAAGCTGCCTGACCAAGCAAGTCCAATGACATCACAATATATTCTACGATACAAAGCCTTAGACTCACTCTCGTTATATTCTCAAAGCCTTAGGCTCACATTCACTTTCAGTAGGTTTTGTGTGCATGTAACAACTGATAATGATGACTTAGTCATGGAAACATTGTTTTGTATTTGTATTGGGCAAATAAAATGTTTGTTGTAGAAAATTGTGTTTTTAATCATTTGGTAATTTATTTTCTGAACAATAGAATTTAACATTTTCACAGTGAAGCGGACAATTCCTACTGTTTTCAACAATTAATTTGTACAATAGTATCAGTTCAAAAAAAAACTGATTGATTCAAAAGAAAAAATGAATAAACCGTAGAACAAGAACAAAATAAGATCGAACGATTTTTCAATAGGAAGCAAAGAAACGTTTCTTCAATTAATAACGTAAAGATTGTAAAGTAATATTCTATTTAATTCAATTCGGCAAATTATTTAAAAATAGACGACCCTAATATAACCATGTTTTTATAAAGAATGTTTTTATTAGGTTTGGGAGATTTCAAAAGATCGGCATAATAGATGTTATATTTAATGAACGATCCATATGAAATATGTCACCACTCACATCACACTCACTTTTACAAATCAATAATTTTAAACATATACATTTCGTAATAGAACAATTTTTAAAATTTTAGAAACAGAAAGAGTGCTCTACCATCGCAACAGATTAATTTATTGAAGTTTATTGTACTCTCAAATTAGTACTATTAATTGGGATGAAGTACCCTAAAAACTAATCCTATAGTTAAGTTTAGACTGAACAAAAAAAAAGCTTAATAAATTCTTATAAGAATTTCCTTCAACAAAGAAGTTTAAGAAAGTTAAAAATACTCAAAAATAAACACAAATATCTCTTTAAATATAAGCTTTCTGCATTGGATTAGAATGAATTTTCACTACTTAATATATAATACTTTTGGATTCAATTCAATTTTCACAACAATACCTCAGTTCACTCTATTTTTATTAAAAATGGCTCATTAAATTAAAAATTATTAGATAGAGAATTGAGATGCATTGTTTTGGAGGGTGAATTAGACATGCAGAAACCAGTATATAAAGTGAGATCTTATAATAAATTTAGAGAAACACTTATATGAACGACTGATGCCTATGGTGAACATTTGGTCTTAAGTGTTTCAAAAAACAAAATTTCTAAGTGTTACTAATTTTGATAATTAGGGAATCGTTTAAATAGACTCGGAATGAATTAAGGACCATGATAACACCAAAGTGTTTGCCAGCTATTTTGAGAAATAGGAATGTTAAAGTAGTGTATCACACAAGAAGGATAGAATGGCACATTTGGACAGCAAAAATTAATGCATGAAACATCATGATCAACGGAGATAAATAATTGGAGACTGTGTTGCAAGATTAGAAATAACAAAATAAAAAATGTGAAGATGAGAAGAAGAATGAAGGTATAAAACGGTATTGCTGAACTGTTATGTTGGAGGAAAATCATTTAAAATGTATTTGTTAAGCTGGATAGTTTGAAATGGGTATCTTCAGAGTGCGAGTGAATAAGTCGTCGTGAACAGCTTTTTGGGTTGAAATGGAATGAAAATAATTAATGACAATTTACAGGAATATAGTACAAAATTACAGAATGAAAGAATCCATGTTTATTGTTGTAGTTAGTTACTAGTTAGTATTTACAAATAGTCAGATCTTTAAAATCGTCAATGAAATCACACTTTGACAATTTTACTCCCTTTTATATTCTTTCTAATTACAAAAAAAAAAATAATAATAATAATAAATAAAAATATGGCAAAAACTGTGGAATCCGATGATCAGCTGACCATTAGTCTAGTTGCTCAATAAACTGAACTGATTTGATAGGCTGTTTTGGTTTGTGTGTTGTTGTTATTGATATTTTATGGGCTGAAAAACTAAATATGGGTAGAGTGAAAAAAAGTAAACAAAATACCGCACTGCAAAATAAGAAAAACATTTCGAAAAGGTATGAAGTGAAACCCTTAGAATTAGTTTGTGTTGAAATGGACGGTGGTGATAAAAATGAAGTTATGCTTTCAGATACAGATATTTCTAGGCCTAGTACTTCTGTGGTAGTAATAAGCTTTCTGATGTTTTTGAAAACCGATGGGTTTTGCTCTTTACGAAAGCTGCAAGACTAAAGCGGGTGTCAATGAAAATGCACCTAAATATATATTGGTAGATGAAAACAAACTGACATCATTTTTACAAAGCTTTAAATGTCCTGAATGTGTAGGAAATCTACAGGTTAGCCAGTTGCCAGCTAAAGGCTATGCTAACTTTTTCAATGTAAAGTGCAAATAACAGTCATTGTGTAGATACTCTCAACACGTCTACGAAAACCGATAAATGTGATGAAAATTCGACTCGGCAGCCGTTTGATGTAAACCGTAGATTGGTGCAAAGATTTTCCAATATTGGGAAAGGACACAGGGGTATAGGGTAGTATAAATGACTGTTTTCATTTTTTTGACATCCACTAAATTGCCGTGTTGAGAGTATCTACACAATGACTGTTATTTGCACTTTACATTGAAAAAGTTAGCATAGCCTTTAGCTGGCAACTGACTAACCTGTAGATTTCCCACACATTCAGGACATTTAAAGCTTTGTAAAAATGATGTCAGCTTGTTTTCATCTACCAATACATATTTAGGTGCATTTTCATCGACATCCACTTTGGTCTAGCTTTCGTAAAAAGCTACATTATTGAAATTTATACTACTTATTCTAGACAACATTATTCAAATATTTAGGTCTCTAAATTCAGTTTATTATTTGCTGAAAAATCTTTTTATATTAATTTTTTTTTTTTTTTCATATAAAAAAAAATTAAATATTTAACCGCACAAAGGGTATTGGAGATATTATAATGAATCTAAACATGAAGTTTTTGGAATTGTTTTTTAAATATAAATATATTATATATATATATATATATATATATATATATATATATCAAAATCCATCAAATAACTTTATATAATATTAATTTTTAAAACCCTCAGTTGCTACATGCACAAAAACCCTAAGAGTGGACTGACTAGTCGCTCATAACAAGACGAAGCTGCCTGACCAAGCAAGTCCAATGACATCACAATATATTCTACGATACAAAGCCTTAGACTCACTCTCGTTATATTCTCAAAGCCTTAGGCTCACATTCACTTTCAGTAGGTTTTGTGTGCATGTAACAACTGATAATGATGACTTAGTCATGGAAACATTGTTTTGTATTTGTATTGGGCAAATAAAATGTTTGTTGTAGAAAATTGTGTTTTTAATCATTTGGTAATTTATTTTCTGAACAATAGAATTTAACATTTTCACAGTGAAGCGGACAATTCCTACTGTTTTCAACAATTAATTTGTACAATAGTATCAGTTCAAAAAAAAACTGATTGATTCAAAAGAAAAAATGAATAAACCGTAGAACAAGAACAAAATAAGATCGAACGATTTTTCAATAGGAAGCAAAGAAACGTTTCTTCAATTAATAACGTAAAGATTGTAAAGTAATATTCTATTTAATTCAATTCGGCAAATTATTTAAAAATAGACGACCCTAATATAACCATGTTTTTATAAAGAATGTTTTTATTAGGTTTGGGAGATTTCAAAAGATCGGCATAATAGATGTTATATTTAATGAACGATCCATATGAAATATGTCACCACTCACATCACACTCACTTTTACAAATCAATAATTTTAAACATATACATTTCGTAATAGAACAATTTTTAAAATTTTAGAAACAGAAAGAGTGCTCTACCATCGCAACAGATTAATTTATTGAAGTTTATTGTACTCTCAAATTAGTACTATTAATTGGGATGAAGTACCCTAAAAACTAATCCTATAGTTAAGTTTAGACTGAACAAAAAAAAAGCTTAATAAATTCTTATAAGAATTTCCTTCAACAAAGAAGTTTAAGAAAGTTAAAAATACTCAAAAATAAACACAAATATCTCTTTAAATATAAGCTTTCTGCATTGGATTAGAATGAATTTTCACTACTTAATATATAATACTTTTGGATTCAATTCAATTTTCACAACAATACCTCAGTTCACTCTATTTTTATTAAAAATGGCTCATTAAATTAAAAATTATTAGATAGAGAATTGAGATGCATTGTTTTGGAGGGTGAATTAGACATGCAGAAACCAGTATATAAAGTGAGATCTTATAATAAATTTAGAGAAACACTTATATGAACGACTGATGCCTATGGTGAACATTTGGTCTTAAGTGTTTCAAAAAACAAAATTTCTAAGTGTTACTAATTTTGATAATTAGGGAATCGTTTAAATAGACTCGGAATGAATTAAGGACCATGATAACACCAAAGTGTTTGCCAGCTATTTTGAGAAATAGGAATGTTAAAGTAGTGTATCACACAAGAAAGATAGAATGGCACATTTGGACAGCAAAAATTAATGCATGAAACATCATGATCAACGGAGATAAATAATTGGAGACTGTGTTGCAAGATTAGAAATAACAAAATAAAAAAAGTGAAGATGAGAAGAAGAATGAAGGTATAAAACGGTATTGCTGAACTGTTATGTTGGAGGAAAATCATTTAAAATGTATTTGTTAAGCTGGATAGTTTGAAATGGGTATCTTCAGAGTGCGAGTGAATAAGTCGTCGTGAACAGCTTTTTGGGTTGAAATGGAATGAAAATAATTAATGACAATTTACAGGAATATAGTACAAAATTACAGAATGAAAGAATCCATGTTTATTGTTGTAGTTAGTTACTAGTTAGTATTTACAAATAGTCAGATCTATAAAATCGTCAATGAAATCACACTTTGACAATTTTACTCCCTTTTATATTCTTTCTAATTACAAAAATAATAATAATAATAATAAATAAAAATATGGCAAAAACTGTGGAATCCGATGATCAGCTGACCATTAGTCTAGTTGCTCAATAAACTGAACTGATTTGATAGGCTGTTTTGGTTTGTGTGTTGTTGTTATTGATATTTTATGGGCTGAAAAACTAAATATGGGTAGAGTGAAAAAAAGTAAACAAAATACCGCACTGCAAAATAAGAAAAACATTTCGAAAAGGTATGAAGTGAAACCCTTAGAATTAGTTTGTGTTGAAATGGACGGTGGTGATAAAAATGAAGTTATGCTTTCAGATACAGATATTTCTAGGCCTAATACTTCTGTGGTAGTAATAAGCTTTCTGATGTTTTTGAAAACCGATGGGTTTTGCTCTTTACGAAAGCTGCAAGACTAAAGCGGGTGTCAATGAAAATGCACCTAAATATATATTGGTAGATGAAAACAAACTGACATCATTTTTACAAAGCTTTAAATGTCCTGAATGTGTAGGAAATCTACAGGTTAGCCAGTTGCCAGCTAAAGGCTATGCTAACTTTTTCAATGTAAAGTGCAAATAACAGTCATTGTGTAGATACTCTCAACACGTCTACGAAAACCGATAAATGTGATGAAAATTCGACTCGGCAGCCGTTTGATGTAAACCGTAGATTGGTGCAAAGATTTTCCAATATTGGGAAAGGACACAGGGGTATAGGGTAGTATAAATGACTGTTTTCATTTTTTTGACATCCACTAAATTGCCGTGTTGAGAGTATCTACACAATAACAGTCACTGCACTTTACATTGAAAAAGTTAGCATAGCCTTTAGCTGGCAACTGACTAACCTGTAGATTTCCCACACATTCAGGACATTTAAAGCTTTGTAAAAATGATGTCAGCTTGTTTTCATCTACCAATACATATTTAGGTGCATTTTCATCGACATCCACTTTGGTCTAGCTTTCGTAAAAAGCTACATTATTGAAATTTATACTACTTATTCTAGACAACATTATTCAAATATTTAGGTCTCTAAATTCAGTTTATTATTTGCTGAAAAATCTTTTTATATTAATTTTTTTTTTTTTCATATAAAAAAAAATTAAATATTTAACCGCACAAAGGGTATTGGAGATATTATAATGAATCTAAACATGAAGTTTTTGGAATTGTTTTTTAAATAAAAATATATATTATATATATATATATATATATATATATATATATATATATATATATATCAAAATCCATCAAATAACTTTTTATAATATTAATTTTTAAAACCCTCAGTTGCTACATGCACAAAAACCCTAAGAGTGGACTGACTAGTCGCTAATAACAAGACGAAGCTGCCTGACCAAGCAAGTCCAATGACATCACAATATATTCTACGATACAAAGCCTTAGACTCACTCTCGTTATATTCTCAAAGCCTTAGGCTCACATTCACTTTCAGTAGGTTTTGTGTGCATGTAACAACTGATAATGATGACTTAGTCATGGAAACATTGTTTTGTATTTGTATTGGGCAAATAAAATGTTTGTTGTAGAAAATTGTGTTTTCAATCATTTGGTAATTTATTTTCTGAACAATAGAATTTAACATTTTCACAGTGAAGCGGACAATTCCTACTGTTTTCAACAATTAATTTGTACAATAGTATCAGTTCAAAAAAAAAACTGATTGATTCAAAAGAAAAAATGAATAAACCGTAGAACAAGAACAAAATAAGATCGAACGATTTTTCAATAGGAAGCAAAGAAACGTTTCTTCAATTAATAACGTAAAGATTGTAAAGTAATATTCTATTTAATTCAATTCGGCAAATTATTTTAAAATGCACGACCCTAATATAACCATGTTTTTATAAAGAATGTTTTTATTAGGTTTGGGAGATTTCAAAAGATCGGCATAATAGATGTTATATTTACTGAACGATCCATATGAAATATGTCACCACTCACATCACACTCACTTTTACAAATCAATAATTTTAAACATATACATTTCGTAATAGAACAATTTTTAAAATTTTAGAAACAGAAAGAGTGCTCTACCATCGCAACAGATTAATTTATTGAAGTTTATTGTACTCTCAAATTAGTACTATTAATTGGGATGAAGTACCCTAAAAACTAATCCTATAGTTAAGTTTAGACTGAACAAAAAAAAGCTTAATAAATTCTTATAAGAATTTCCTTCAACAAAGAAGTTTAAGAAAGTTAAAAATACTCAAAAATAAACACAAATATCTCTTTAAATATAAGCTTTCTGCATTGGATTAGAATGAATTTTCACTACTTAATATATAATACTTTTGGATTCAATTCAATTTGCACAACAATACCTCAGTTCACTCTATTTTTTATTAAAAATGGCTCATTAAATTAAAAAGTATTAGATAGAGAATTGAGATGCATTGTTTTGGAGGGTGAGTTAGACATGCAGAAACCAGTATATAAAGTGGGATCTTATAATAAATTTAGAGAAGTACTTATATGAACGACTGATGCCTATGGTGAACATTTGGTCTTAAATGTTTCAAAAAACAAAATTTCTAAGTGTTACTAATTTTGATAATTAGGGAATCGTTTAAATAGACTCGGAATGAATTAAGGACCATGATAACACCAAAGTGTTTGCCAGCTATTTTGAGAAATAGGAATGTTAAAGTAGTGTATCACACAAGAAGGATAGAATGGCACATTTGGACAGCAAAAATTAATGCATGAAACATCATGATCAACGGAGATAAATAATTGGAGACTGTGTTGCAAGATTAGAAATAACAAAATAAAAAATGTGAAGATGAGAAGAAGAATGAAGGTATAAAACGGTATTGCTGAACTGTTATGTTGGAGGAAAATCATTTAAAATGTATTTGTTAAGCTGGATAGTTTGCAATGGGTATCTTCAGAGTGCGAGTGAATAAGTCGTCGTGAACAGCTTTTTGGGTTGAAATGGAATGAAAATAATTAATGACAATTTACAGGAATACAGTACAAAATTACAGAATGAAAGAATCCATGTTTATTGTTGTAGTTAGTTACTCGTAACACATTTAAAAAATAATATAAAAGTGAAAACTTCCATTTTGCTTAAATGTTAACTTCCATTATTAGTGGATTCTTGTCAATTGGTAAATTTAAGAGAATTGTTGAGCCAGTTTATTACGAAAGGGATCTCATAAACATTTTTTACATACGAGTACATATATTTATTATTCATCGTTGAGGAAAAGTCTGAAGTTTATCTCGACTTCTACTAGTTGAAGCGATAATATGTTTAACCTAACCTTAGATAGCTCAGTACTAGAATGTAGAAACTGTGCCAAAAATGCATGATGTTCTGAAATTAAGTAAATGTAATTACGTTGTATTGTATATTTCCATTTTAGCAAATGATGAAAAAAAAACATTTCATGCTGTTTCTTCCTTCTTGATACATTGATTCGACAAAGAAACTTGTAGAATGAAGTTTTGAAAAGTTGTTTCGTCAAATAAATTCGTGACCTCCAGAATTTACGTGATTATTACCTACTATTTTAAAATGAAGAAAACAGTGGTTTACATATATATATTTAAATGAGTCATATTTTGTTAATTGTACATTACTAGAAGTCGGATCAAAATATTTTCAAACCTTTTGTACATACCCTGTATACACAATCATAAAACATCTGTCTAGGATCAAACGGCATAGGAAGTCCAACGTGATACCTTGTGTAAAGGAAAGAGTTAAAAGCTTGAACTGTGATTTAGTTAATTTAAAATAAAAATCCGGTATATAGATTAGTTTAAACTACTCTAAACAACCATAAAAAATGTATGTTTAAAAAAACATTGCCATAGTGAGAGGCTTTTTTATAATTATCTATTTAACACACGCACATCTCTACACCTACGTTTACGAACCCACACAGACACACGAAAACAATTTTGACAGTTAATTTATTCGGTTAAACGAGGATAAAAATCAAAAGCTTCTATAGACTCGGCGAACCTAACACCCATTTAATTAATGGTGTTTGAACTGTAAAGCCCAAAGTATTCCAAAGTATTAAACTCTCTGTCATTCAATGTTTAATTAGAAACTCGATATGTCCGTAAATACGCTAATGGACTCTTAGATTTCTTTAACCAGTTAATGGTTTTGTGGCTGTGACAAGGTGCCATTGTTGCCCCCCACCCCTCCAAGTCTCACATTTCGTTGTTACAGGCACGTTTTACTGTCATTAGTTTCTATTAAATTCTATTAGGTCTCATATTGTCAGAGAAATGAGCTCAAATAAGGAACAAGGAAAAATAACGCTGTTAATGAAAAAGTAGATGGTTGTCTCTATTACGATTTCCTTCGAAATCAAATATAGGCTATGTACCAAAATCAACATTCATTTTCAATTTATACCTCCTTATACGTAGTATAGAAAACATTTCGTAATCAGTTAAAGCAAAATAATTATCAAGTTTTCATGTAAATATTGGTTTCAAAAAAATTATCCTTGAAATGTATGCTTCATATATTCGAAAGACGTCTGCCATTCGTAATTAAGTGTTATACTTCCTTACACATAAGATAGATATGTTTCAATTATTGATAGTAATGTTCTTGGTTTTTCACTTGATATCTACAGTTGATCCATACTCCCGAAACATCGTTGATTAGTTCTGTTTTCGTATATACAAATGTTTACAAATATTTGAATAAACTATATCAATAAAATGTTGATGTCCAAGAGAGCACGAGGGCGTCAAAGCTTAACGTAAATTGAAAATAGCAGAATTGTTTTAACAACCAATTATTATTTTTTTAATCCGCAAAATATTTTCTAATTTACACACTTTTCTTTAGTTTACTTTCACGTCTGTCTCTCTTCAAATCTGGGAAACTCTATTTGAGACACTTCTTGTTGATACATTTTTTGAAGCTTTGTATGGATCTCGAATGACAATCTATAATAATTCATTGTTATATACACATGTTTATGGTGGTGTAAACGCATGCGCAGTAGGCAGATTTGCGCAGTAGGTACGTATGTATAGTATACATATACAGCAGGTAGGGAAAAGTACACATGCGCAGTATATGAGGTGGGGTAGTACAAATGCGCAGTAGGTTATCATATTTCAAAGACCAAGAAGTGCGTTTACAATCTGATCGTCAACACAAATCGCTATAACGTGCTGCGAAAACCCTTGAAAAACTTCAAGTTCGCTAAGTACATGATGTAATAACTCGAGAACGATGTTGTTAATAAATAATTTATTATGCAAATTTAATAATTCCATTCAGTTCAAACGACGACATACACGCGCCTAGCGGCAAGAATGCGATATTCCAATCCAAAACAACGCCAAATTTCAAGATTTTAGACCGGAAAATAATTAATTAACATAACTTACTAAATTTTAAACCTAGGAAGACCTATATCAAAATTAAGTCTAAATATTCGATCTACCCGTAAAAATTAACAACTCAAAGGGAGAGACAAGGAAATAAAAATATTCCGCTTTTATCGAGACGAAAAAGTCAACCGAATAAATTGCCAGTTTGAAATACAGTGTCAGTATTTCGCCGATTGTAGAAATACGGAAAGCCTAGAAGACAAACAAACCATGCCTATATATAAACCATATATTTCTGAACATAAAACGTCACCTGAGTTCTTATTTAGAATTAATAATAAAGGTAGAATCTTTCAAATTACGACCGAAAGTCTGAACAAGATGGCGGCTGGAAGAAATACAATTGACCAGATTTCAAAAGGTTAACGCCCTCTAAGGCTAGACCGATCCCGACTGTAGAAATATACATCAAAAAGTTAGTGTGGGAATCTTTCACATATACAAAAACAATTATGTACAGTTTATTAGAATAGGGTTATTTAGCTTTAAGAGAAGTTATTTAGTCCCATGTAATATTTTTAATTTTTCAATTAAAAATTCAAATCAGTAAATATCAATGTAAACTATAAACATTTTTTTATATTTTTTTATATACCGTATATATAAATTAGGGTCATAATACCATTTCATACATTCCCCCCAAAAACGACAAGACATAGAAATATGAACTTTTGAAAGAATCTCTTTGTGCATCAATTTGGACTAAACAATTAAAGAAGGCAATTGTTGAGGGAGCCTAAAACAGTTCAGACGTTGTCCTGATTTGCTCCATTTATGAAAAATTTTATTTTGAAAAATACCAAGAAGAGCATCCAGATTGTGTGAAATAGATGCATCAATAATCAAGTGATATAGTAAAAATGTTTTCTTTGCGTAATCTATCAGAAGATAGATGTTATAACCAATATTAAAAGTGCTACTAGATAACTGGTGAGATCAATCCTTTTACATCAATGCATTGTTCAGCCATTTTTTTTTACCTCATATAATTTAAAAGAAGTGGCAAGTGGCAAGAAGCACAAGTGGCAATTTCACAACATTTATATAGAGGATTAAACTATATATGTGTACCAATTGCTAAAGTGAGAACTTAAACATTATAGCCCCCTATCATCCATTCATTTCTATATCATCAATTTAATATCTTGATTTCATGAAATTTTTTATGAACTTGTATTTTGTATGTAACGTCCCCTTCCTGCCGCACCAACCCTTACTCGAGAAAGAGACTCTGTGATTTATAATTTATATGTTACTCTTGAACTGTTCATCTCAGGATATTCATTTTCTTTTTTATGTATATTATTAATTAATTATGTTTTCTAAAGAACACTCTATCTATAGAAGAAAATACTATAAATATTCAATGAACATAATTTTAAAATAAATAACGAATTGATCGATTTTTTGTAAACTAGTTTTTTTCCTTTTCTTGAACATTTAAAACGTTTCAATGATCGATAACAGTGACAAAAGCGAAATGTTAGTCTAGTAATATTCGAAGGGCCGATCAACAAATTTTGTGACTAAATCTGTTAAATTTGTAAGAAGCGATGCTATCACAGCCAAGTTTTAACGTTGAGATTCGTCGGAACAAAGCCATCCGATTTGTAGAGGAATTGAAAGATAAAAGGATGATTTATACGTAAAAAGTAGAATATAAAAAAAAAAATTTAACCCACATTAAAAAAAAACTTGTTCATAACCTAAAAAATAAATATATTATATATATATATATATATATATATATATTTTAAATTGGTACCCAATTTTATAAAGAAATAAAAATTAAAAAAGATAAAAATACAAAAATGTACTTAGTGTAAAAATTAAAAAAAAAAAAAATTTTAAGGAAAAAAATTCTAAAACTTTAGTGTGGGCTCCTAAAATTCACAATTATAATTTAAAATTTTAATCTCACACTTTACTCTGTTATTAGATAATTTAGTACTTTGTACTAAGTGCGTTATTTATCTTTATTTATTAATTTTTTTTTTTTAGGAAAGTGGGTTTAAAAAAGTATATATAACAACAAACACATTTTGGAGATAAATTAATAAGAATGTATGTGCAAAGATTTTGCACTGTTTATTTTTCTTTGCTTTATGTTTTAATTTAGTTTTTGCTTTAAAAGTTTGTATTATAGTTTATATGAGGATTGTTGAATCATTAAGCTGCATAAAAAACTTTATTGCCTGATCGTATATATTATACAGAAGCAGAGTTATCGAAAATAAATAACTTATAGAAGCCTCCATTTTGAATTTGTTATCAAAAACTTTTCAAATCAACCTTTAAATATCCGTTGAAGCTAATCTACATTTACAGATGGTTGAATTAAAACTGTAACACACGCTTTATCTCGAAAACTATTAATATATGCTACACGTAATTCCAACATAATAACGTATCAGTGTTAATAAAGAAGGATGTTTCTTTTTACTAAAAATGCCAACTATATTAAGCTTTAACTTACAAATTAGTTGCATCGTTTATACATTTATACTAACTGGTATAAATTTGATCTCGATGGCAATATTTATTCTTTAGCAATCTGTCATTGAAATAGGTAAAGGTTTTTATGTTCTTAGCCATTCTCCTCTGGGTAGGATCAGTGAATACTTTATGATGTTTGTGTTTCCAGGAGGTTGATCGTCATAATTGGAATTTATATATTAAATACAGATAACAATAGCAGTGCAATGCAATTTCAATGTAGAACTAATAACAATCAGATGTTAATAAGTGATTTGCATGGATTTAAATAGATACGTAATATTGTAGTAAACTATTGATAGGCAGCTAATTATTAGCAATAATTGTAAAATAATTGACTAAACAATTGTTATTAGATTTCCAATGTTTTCATTCACAATATTACTGTGAAATAAATCTAATCACTGTGATTATGTAAACACCAGTTTCAAGTACAAATTAAAATAATTTACGCCTTAGAATTAATTTGAATATTCAACTATCGCCATTTTAAAAACCTATTATATATTTAGTTTTTAATAGTGTCAATGATTTTTAATTGAATTAAGCTATGCAAAAACATTTCACCAACATTGATAAGCACCTATTCTCAAAACTAAATATTAACAAAAAATAATTATTGTCACCACACCCTAAAAGTTTCTCTAGTAACGTTATATGTGGGAAAAAATTAATACAAAATTTAAATAGAGAATGGGTTTGCTTCTTTTATTCGTGTAAAATCGTATTTGATTGTAATCGAATTATTAATGACGGTGGTTAAGGTACTTATTGTCTTTTACCGTAATTGTTTTTAACTGGCGATTTTTAACGCTGATTTGGGTCAGTAAACTTCATATTTCATCTAAATTCGAACGAAATATGTAAATCAAATTTCGAGATATACTACTTTTTAGAAGACTTAAGTAACATTTTAATATTTTGTAGGTAAATATTATTAATAATAGTCCAAAAATGTGAATTTACTAACAGGTTCAATATTTAATTTCATCAAAATACGAACCATAGGAAAGTATACTGATATTAAATTAATATCAAGTTTGTATGTTTTGGCTGTTATGTTTAGGGCTATGTAGTATATAAATACTTTTCTCCGTCAATTAAAAACTCACAAAATGTAAACACTATAAAATAATTCCCAAGATGTTAGAAACTTATTTTGATGAAATCTTATATTTAAATGATTATAAAAATCCTAAATAAAAATACATGTTTTAATTCTGAACTTGTGTTTGTGTTTATATAATTTTCCTGATAGGCAATATAAAGAGATATACTTGACAAATATTGTATACGTTTACATGTCAAGATGCAAATCGTTTCCGATGTTTTTTATGTACCAACCTCGACCTATATGCAGATCGCCTAACCGCACAAGATGAACTAATTTGCACTGCAGTGTAGGTTATAGGGAATACAAAAGTAATAAAAAACAGCCACCGTTTTGAAATTATACAACGAATTTTCACTGCGATGTATTATATTAACAATTATTTAGTTTCTTTTTGTAATAACCTTCATATTCACATAGAAAATGTGCGTTATTATATGGAGAATTTAATTCTGCACAAAATAAGTATGAACGTAGTACATTCGACAAGTTGACAAGTTATCATTGAAGATACTTTATTATTAAACCTATTTAAAAAAAATTAATCAACCGGTTTGCCTATTATTGGTCTTATCCAACGATTCGTAACACAGAACCTTAATACCTAATTTAAGCAAAATCTGATCTATATTGCAACCTCTTTACTAAATATAAACGGTGAACTCATGGGTAAAATTGTGTCAAATTATTTCCTACAAATGCGTTCCGTTTCAAGCTAAAAATGGTTTCAAATTACTCCTATGGCTAAGATCAATAGGCATTTCATGGCCTGATGAGTTTCAATGTTAAAAATTATTTATTATTCCAGAAATAACAATTGCTAAATTCCATAAATTGAAATCATCATATTTTAGCAAATTTTGAATGAGAAAAGTAATAAACACGCAGAGAGGCGATGTGAAGTACCTCAGTTATTACTGCGGCAATATTCAGCAGAGATAGGTTTCTGCTAATATAAGCTCATTTCCATAAATTGAAGTCAACATTTTGCAAATTGACTGCGGTAACTGATGTTTAACTTTTAAACCACCTTATTTTTAAGCAATATTACTTCAGGTTAACGAATCTTACTTCCATGAGATAAATTTGTAGACAAATAAGTGGTGCAAAATCAATACATAAACTTTCTCATTTACAAATCTCGAAAACGTTCATAAATACTTTGTGTCTTTCAGGTGAAAATTGTAATTACAGATATTTTGTTTCAATTTCGACCCTTTACAATTTTCGAAAACTCATTAGAATTTATGACTTATTTTTGATAATTTTCTCTACTTTCGAAAACCGTTTATAAATCCGCACACGATCCCTTTTATCATTTAAGATATTTGAGACGACCACAATTACCATCTCACGATTGTCTCCTTGTTAGAAGTACACCTTTTTGTCGTCCAGTTTTGAGTTATGACAGTAGCTTTAATTCTTCATCTATGCTATCTTGATCAACTATTGTTCTCGTCGGAGCCTGACCCTATTAGAATATGCGGACTGGAGAATTTGTACATTAATTTTTTTTTTTTTTTTTTTTTTTTTTTTTTTTTTAAGAGATAATGAATCGTGAAAAGCATGGCTTTTCACATTTAAAAGAAAAACACATATTTTTTTTTTTTTTTTTTTTTTTTTTTTAATCGTTTAGGAGTGGGACAAAAACTATAATACACAAATTTAGAGTCTATACTTCAACTAAAATACCCAAAGATTGGTTTTTGTATTATAATTAGTAAATAAAACATAGAGCGGGTGTTCGGACTTTTTGATCATGCTGTATGTGTATTATATTCTGATTCTAGAGATATAATACGAGTCAAAACCATAATAAGAACATTATTACTTGTCCCGTGGAGATTACAATGTCTATTTTTAATTATATAAAGATTAATACTGATTAGGAAACATTAGGCTTAACAGAATACCACAGCCTTACATAGAACCAAGGTAAACGAACCCCAACTCCGACCAGTTTAGTACGGATTAGCTACTTAATTACACAAAGTAAATTGGCAGCCTTAAAACAGAGTTTAAGTGTTCAATGTGGTGTAAAGTGAAGTGAGCGGGGAGAATTCTTTGTTTTCTTTCGTTTCCTTATTTGGAGTTTCACTATCAAACATATATCCAGTATTTAGAAAGTATTGCATTTTCGAAAATCACCATTCAGATTTATGAATATATTTACATTATATCTCAATAATTCTTTAAATTTTTTGATGTGAATATTATATTCTTTCAGATATATCCAGGTCTACGAAAATTCTAGACTAAAAATAACAAAGCAAAAAATTGTCTCGTTTCCATCTAGTAAATTATAAACAAGAATACAACTAGTTAAATTTTGTTGGATATAATATTTATTTCTATATGTAAATGGATAGTGAGGTTGAAAATCCGGCATATAGCTTGAGCGAGAACACTGAAAATGGTGAATGGAAAGAGCAGTGTACTGCAAAGAGATGAAACTTTGAAATTGACGTGTAGTTATAAAGAATAATGATTTAAAACACTATTTAACAACGTTAAACAATTAATATTATAAATTTTGTGAAATTATAAACTGATAGTTTATATTCAATAAAAATATATTGAATATATGTATATTTCATTGGAGAGAAAAATTCAATAGGAATCAGAAAACCCTAAATTGATAAATACAGTTATGGATAGCGTAATAAATCCGAGCGTGCCAAAAATTGTACGAGTATTTCGAGTGCTCCATCACCTGAAGAAATATCGATGTTACTGAAAACATAACAATTACGGATTATATTCAACATGGGTTAACTTGAAATACATTTCTACTTCTGTAAAAAATCGTTGTAAATACTATACCATATGCATCATACGTTTTCTATCATCGACGCTTCATAAACTAAATAATATTTCACATATAACCCCAATATTTTATTCTTTTAATATTACCCTTCCATTAACAACAAAAATAAGTTTGCATTAGACCATTCCTTATTTTTCCTCGTACACAACCGAAATATTTTTTGGATAAATCAAATCTTAGAGTAACTGCCAGAAAACCAATACTAACAATAATATAATTGTTTTCTCTTATTACAAACAAGAACATAACAATGTAAAATATTGACTACCAAGACAGAAGTAAAATATTTGTTAGAAATTTTATTATTAATATGATATTGTTATTGCAATAATTTTAAATTTTACAGTAATCAGACTTATTTAATATAATGTTTGTATAAAATTATCATCGGGCGCTATGGCTAACCAACCAATTCCTATTTTTGTAATTCCTATTCTTCCCATTTACCGTCTTTTATGTCATTCTGGTCTTACACAATGCATTAGCCATTTATCCATCTTTATTTATTTTTTTGTCGGCATCTCTCAACCAGTGAATTATTTTATGTGATGATAATGTTTTCCCTATTCATTATCTCATCAATTTCACTATCACTTCGTATGCTCTAAATATTTCCCTTGGAGAAACAGTTCTGCAGATTCTACTGCCAATTTTTCTCTAAAAAAAAAAAAATCTTTGGCCGAGTTTTCTTGCATATCGCTAGCTGACAAGTTTCTATGATCCATAAGTAATACTAATTTTGTGAGATTCAGCAAACCTTCATTTTTGTTGTAGGTAATGTCTACATGGGTAGGTAATTCGTTGGTTTTCCTGAATTGTACGCAGTAGCATCATTCTGTTGATACAACAAATTTTCGGCCTGATCTACGAAGTTTTGGCAGCAAAAATTTGCATAACGTGTCAATATAATGATTTAATTGTTTGCTCTCTTTCCTAAACAAAGTGTGGTCCACTTACTCCAAATTCAGCAATGGCGCACCAAAACGTAACACGTTCAGAGTGTAGTTGTAATGCTCGTGTTGTAATTGTAGTGGATTATATTCTGTCTAGTACCTAAACACTCCTCACAATGAAGAAGTGTTTCATTACTAGACAGCACAAAAGAGTTGAAACATCAATTTGAACAATATACTAGCAAAGACTGTGACGATTAATCCGGTCACGGTCTTGTAGCTGTTCCAGGACCATCATTTTTTAATTACGCTAATAAAATCCACCTTACACTCCAATCTCTAATTCCAAATGCAGTAGGATGTTGAACAGCTGATAGTCGTAGACATTGTGTAAATGGTTGTCTTTACACCTTGGATGTTTTCGGGAGTTCGCGGTTAGTTTAAGTTAGGTTAGATTGTTTTGATTGCATTATATAGGGACTTCTAAGGATAAAATAAATTTTTTAAAACAATTACAATAATGGCAATTCTTTTACTTTTCAACGGTGAATGATGATAGGACAATCTGCTGAGGTTATATGGTCCTTTGAAAAAGGACTTTCCATGGTTTAATTGTTATTTTCAAAAAAACTGCCGAGGCTACAGATTCCATCCTTAGAGCATATATTTGGTATAAAAAGATCTACGCTTTCAGTTAAAAAGAAAGTTTTACAAATTCAATTAAACAAACTATAAACATTAAAGAAAAGTATTTCGCCTTTTGTTTAAATTATCTTAGTAACAAATTAGCGAAATTGAACTTATTATAGCTCATTTTGTATTTACAAAATTCAATTCTCTACAACACTGACTTTTGTAGTGAACACGGTTTACAGGTATATTTCGGGCGAAATTGCAATAAAAACCAACTTATGAGCAAATTTTTGTGGGTTTTCTTGTTAAAAAAAAGTGCACCCATAAAAAAAGTTGAATTTTATGTCAATTAGTTATATTTTATCACTAGAACACGCCGGTGTTGTATTTGTTCTACTATTCGTTTTGTGTTTTTTTATATGACTAGGGCTGTGAACTGGAATCAGCAAATATTAAATTTTATAAATTTGTTTATTAGGGTAACGAATGAAAAAAAAACTTGTTTAAATATTCCATAAACATGTGTTACTTTCTGTTTAATTAAAGCTATCTTAGAATAATTTAAATCCCCCATTTAGGGATTGATTTCAGTACAATTAAAATTATTTGGAAATTTAAAAAAAAGCATGAAAATTTAACGAAAATCGACTGGCTAGAAGTTAGAAATAGTGGTGTTTTGAAAACTATTTTAGACAGCGTAAAGTTTAATAAAAAATGTAAAATATTGTTAACTAAGAAATTGATTGTTTGATATTTATAAAATAAGTCAAATCTGGTCTCATAGAATGAACATCCTACTGAGCTGCTGATTCCAAGCTAGACAGTTATAGAGAGAGCTTTCTCTGCTGTGTTAAGTAAGTAATAAATATTTATAAACAGATTATTTCTATGAGAATAAATATAAGAAACTGGAAAGTTAATCCTTTATCGTATTGCTATGGTGTACACTGTGTCCAATATGATGACTATTTTTACGCAGACTGCTTATAATTAATTTTTATTTGATCCATTTACGGGTTATACATAAATTTATGTGATTGGATAGAAAACTTTGAGGTCCCCTGAGTTTTCATTTAGATAAGTTTTTTTTTTAATCTGAACGGATGGCCAGATTATAAAAAATATTAGTATAAGTGCTTAATTTGTTATTTATTTTTGTATAACTGTTATTTATTTTATTTATTATCGATTAGCTGTCATGAGAGGAATATACAAAATTAAGATTTTTTTTTTCAGCTCTAACAATAATGATCAAATTTAATCTAAATGAATCCGGTTCATATTTGCTCTTTCCAAAATATCTTGTTCGTTAGATAAGGTAAAAAACTATAAAACCGTGCAATAAGCAATTAAAAAAGACACAATTTCTCAAAATCAGCTTTACCCATTTCATTCAAATGTTAGTGAAAAGTGAATATTAATCACACAAACTCGTGTGCAAAATCTCAAGTAAAAAGAGTAAACAATGGGGTTTAGGAATAATTTTAAAAAAACAATAAAACGTTAACCGCTGTCATTATAAGTTCTATCTTATAAATAAATATTGAACTTGATACGATAGATGTTATACTTAATAGAATGAACTTGAACAAATGCTGTTCAATGACAAAGTCGCCAATTCAGTTATACTCGAGCCACTAAACAAACTACTATGTGTGACAATCTGTGTTCAAATTTTATCGTATCAATCTCTATTTAAACAAGGGAATGTAATTTATGCTCCCATTTAAGTATACATACCTAACTTAATCATAGTTATTGTTCAATGACGACGTTCGAGGTTCATATTTATATTTTATATAAATAACAACCAAACATATTGTGTAATGTTTTTGCATCTTGTATTCTATAAACTTTTTTTTCCACATGTGAATTCGACTTCAAACATATACAAATTTGCACATAGAATGATCATTAAATGGCGTCTACATCAATGAGTCATGCAATATGCTACACTGTGACATGACGGAGAATTGTTACTCTGTGTCATGCTACAAATGTTAGTCATGCATAGTTTTGCTTCGTACATGTATAATTAAAAACTAATTTTCCACGTGTTAAGAGTGTAAATCAATTCCAGTATATACGAGTTTACGTCATATAAATTAACCAAAGTGGCAAAGCTATCAGTCAAACCCGTGTACTAATATTTACATTAATTAAGACTTATTTGAAAAAAACCTTTAATTTAAGTAAGAAAACAATTCGGTTTATTCTTTGTGTTTAACTTTCTCGAGAGGGAAAGTTCACCCCCAAAAAACTGTTTGCTAACCATAAGACCCATTTATTATTTTACATATAAAGTATATAGATAAAGTTATGTGTTCGGATATCGAACACAAAGCTTGAAATTTTTAGATCTCAAGTCTTGATGTCACCTAAATCAACACAAAGTTGATTGTATAATTAGGTCTTACTATCGACTGTTCAGTGCTCTACAACCCTTGTATACGTCCTGCGAGTGTTCAAGGGTTATTTTCTTTCATTTTATCAACTTAAAATTATTTAGGGGTACGTGCTACTAGAAAAAAACACAAAAGTACAATATTCTCAAAATCTGTTATAACGACTTTGCTCAATTATGACCTCTAAGTAGCGGTTAACCTTTCTCAATGATGCCGATTCGCCAGATATTGTTCTAAAAGATCTAATTCGTTCAATATCGGAAAATTTCGTTCATATTTCAATTAAATATGAATATTAATCACTCAAATTCGTGTGTAAAGTCACAAATAAAAATATTAAGGTTCAGGAATACCTGAAAACAAATTGAACTTCAACTGTCGTCTTTAAAATCTCAATATTAATCAAATAGGTTACGCTGAGACTAGTTTGTGGCACAAATGAAGTTATTTAGGCTTTATTTAAATATGTAAATATTTTTTAAAGTCAGTTTATTTTCAGTTTTAGACAGACAACTACAGAATTTATATTGTTTGTAACAAATAATTTTCGTTAGTTTTTGTATAATTTTAGTTAAGGAAGTTTCTGCACTGTTACGCACATTATTTGTTCAGTTACTCAGTGTATGAACTTCATCCATTCAACTTAGTGTTTATTATTTCATGTGTTGTGTAGTTCTCTTAACTTTTGATTTTCTGATCATGTTTTTTTATATTTTTATCACTTGGGCCTTGTTTTAGCCCTTGGTTACTTTCTTCAGTTACTTCATTCAGTTTCCACTACACTCCAAGACTATGATGACTTTTTTGTTTCTAGTGTTCTATGTTTATCAGAAGAATTTGATAAACATGTTCGAAATGTCGTGTATTTATTTTCTTTGGAAAAGTGGAATAAACTATTCAGATAAAATGACAATTCATTCATTATCCAACTTCAAGTTTAATAACTACAAAACTATAATGTTGTACGTTGCTTCCGATACGAGTCAAACTAGTCATTCTATTACGATGGCACACTAGATATTATTGGACCACTCTGCCCAACCACCAGTGACTATTGGGGTAATCAAATATAAACTCAAAATATATGTTTATGGCCGTTTTCAAATTAAAATGGGGATTTTACTTTTACCTCAATGATTAATATACACTTTTGAATTTTAAATATGATTTTTAAGAAATGTTTAAACTAACGTTTTATTACAATATGATAGATAGAAAATAGTGCCAATCAATGATTGATACACTGTGGTTTATAATTTATACAAATACCATTAAAACATATAAAAAGAAAAATTATTTTAAAAGATATTATTTTCAATATTAAACTTATCTAAGATAAGAGTTCTTCAATACTTCATTTTATCCAACTGTGTTTCCAACCAATGTTGTGATTATGTCTTTATAACAAATTGAGAAGAATCTTTTGTGTTCTATGGGGATAATGCCAAGATTAGGAATCCCTTTAAGCCCTGTGGCGCTTCTTAAATACACATTAAGAAATTTCAGCTTCGAGAAAATCATTTTTCCTCAAGACAACAAATACTGGAACTTTGAGAAAGATTCGTAAAGCCGTTGTCTTGTTTGGATGTTTCACTTAAGGTCTTTGTTTCTAAAATCTGGTTTAATAGCTATAGCTCAAGCTCATTCATACTATTAAAATATTTGAAACTTTAAGCTTTTGCTTTATTTATCCTTGAACAGAATATCTGTCCATGTGACGTTTATGAAGAAGATAACGAGAGAAAAGACTTATTACTGGGAAGACCTCGATGCGGTATGTTTAAACAAAACTCAACACCAATGTTTTGATCAATCTCAAATTTTCTCTATACTACTTATGTTTGAGAATGTATAATACATATAAATATGGCTGTTCTTATAGCAGTAGTTTTTCGAATATATGGAGCATAATTTATCGAATCAGTGTTGTTCAAAACTGATATATACGTTAAAACTTAATACTTATCTTGTTTATCAAATAAATATCTAAATCTTCTCTAAGCCACGTATAGAAGGTATAAATCTAACTTTAATGTTGATTTTGGCACATATATTTGATTTCGAAGAAAAATTTAAGAAATACAACTACTTAATATTTCATTATCAGCGTGATTTTCTTTTTTCTGATTTAACTCATTTTCCTGTCAACATGAGGTAATAGAATGTAATAAGAACTAATGAGAGCAAAACGTGCTTATAACAATGAAATGTGCGACTAGGAGCGGAGCGGACAACAAATGGCACCTTGTCACAACCACAAAACCATTAACTGCTTAAAGAAATGTAAGAGTCCATTACGTATCCACGGACATATCCAGTTTTTAATTAAACATTAAATGACAGATAATACAACACGTTGCAATATTTTGGGCTTTACAGTTCAAACAACATTAATTATATGGCTGTTAGGTTCGCCAAGTCTATAGAAACACTTTGTTTTATCCTAGTTTCAATTAACATATTAAATGTTTAAATAAATTGTGTATGTATATTTGTACCTGTATTTGTGAGTGCTCGCACGTGTATTTATGTAGATTTGTGTGTAATGGTCATTAACAAATACATAATTTGAAACAAATTTTTTTTTTCCTTTTCTTTTTTTCTTTTCTTTTTCTTTTTTTTTTTTTTTTTTTTTAGAAAACAGACTTTAATCTTTGATAATTAAAATATAACATGTACCAATGGTTTTTATTTCATTATTGATTTATACTGTTGGATTCAATAGTAATGGAACATGAATTAGGAAACACTTTTTATCATCAATAAATAAAATATAATATGTAACCGTGGTTTTTATTCATTATTGATTTATAATGTTGGATTCAATAGTAATGGAACTTCAATTATGAAAACACTTTTTATCATCAATAATTAAAATATAACACGTAACCATGGTTTTCATTTCATTATTGATTTATACTGTTGGATTCAATAGTAATGGAACATGAATTAGGAAACACTTTTTATCATCAATAAATAAAATATAATATGTAACCGTGGTTTTTATTCATTATTGATTTATAATGTTGGATTCAATAGTAATGGAACTTCAATTATGAAAACACTTTTTATCATCAATAATTAAAATATAACATGTACCAATGGTTTTTATTTCATTATTGATTTATACTGTTGGATTCAATAGTAATGGAACATGAATTAGGAAACACTTTTTATCATCAATAAATAAAATATAATATGTAACCGTGGTTTTTATTCATTATTGATTTATAATGTTGGATTCAATAGTAATGGAACTTCAATTATGAAAACACTTTTTATCATCAATAATTAAAATATAACACGTAACCATGGTTTTTATTTCATTATTGATTTATACTGTTGGATTCAATAGTAATGGAACATGAATTAGGAAACACTTTTTATCATCAATAATTAAAATATAACATGTACCAATGGTTTTTATTTCATTATTGATTTATACTGTTGGATTCAATAGTAATAGAACATGAATTAGGAAACACTTTTTATCATCAATAATTAAAATATAACATGTACCAATGGTTTTTATTTCATTATTGATTTATAATGTTGGATTCAATAGTAATAGAACATGAATTAGGAAACACTTTTTATCATCAATAATTAAAATATAACATGTACCAATGGTTTTTATTTCATTATTGATTTATAATGTTGGATTCAATAGTAATAGAACATGAATTATGAAAACACTTTTTATCATCAATAATTAAAATATAACATGTACCAATGGTTTTTATTTCATTATTGATTTATAATGTTGGATTCAATAGTAATAGAACATGAATTATGAAAACACTTTTTATCATCAATAATTAAAATATAACACGTAACCATGGTTTTTATTTCATTATTGATTTATATTGTTGGAATCAATAGTAATAGAACATGAATTAGGAAACACTTTTTATCATCAATAATTAAAATATAACATGTACCAATGGTTTTTATTTCATTATTGATTTATAATGTTGGATTCAATAGTAATGGAACTTCAATTATGAAAACACTTTTTATCATCAATAATTAAAATATAACACGTACCAATGGTTTTTATTTCATTATTGATTTATACTGTTGGATTCAATAGTAATAGAACATGAATTAGGAAACACTTTTTATCATCAATAAATAAAATATAATATGTAACCGTGGTTTTTATTCATTATTGATTTATAATGTTGGATTCAATAGTAATGGAACTTCAATTATGAAAACACTTTTTATCATCAATAATTAAAATATAACACGTAACCATGGTTTTCATTTCATTATTGATTTATACTGTTGGATTCAATAGTAATGGAACATGAATTAGGAAACACTTTTTATCATCAATAAATAAAATATAATATGTAACCGTGGTTTTTATTCATTATTGATTTATAATGTTGGATTCAATAGTAATGGAACTTCAATTATGAAAACACTTTTTATCATCAATAATTAAAATATAACACGTAACCATGGTTTTTATTTCATTATTGATTTATATTGTTGGATTCAATAGTAATAGAACATGAATTAGGAAACACTTTTTATCATCAATAATTAAAATATAACATGTACCAATGGTTTTTATTTCATTATTGATTTATAATGTTGGATTCAATAGTAATAGAACATGAATTAGGAAACACTTTTTATCATCAATAATTAAAATATAACATGTACCAATGGTTTTTATTTCATTATTGATTTATAATGTTGGATTCAATAGTAATAGAACATGAATTATGAAAACACTTTTTATCATCAATAATTAAAATATAACATGTACCAATGGTTTTTATTTCATTATTGATTTATAATGTTGGATTCAATAGTAATAGAACATGAATTATGAAAACACTTTTTATCATCAATAATTAAAATATAACACGTAACCATGGTTTTTATTTCATTATTGATTTATATTGTTGGATTCAATAGTAATAGAACATGAATTAGGAAACACTTTTTATCATCAATAATTAAAATATAACATGTACCAATGGTTTTTATTTCATTATTGATTTATAATGTTGGATTCAATAGTAATGGAACTTCAATTATGAAAACACTTTTTATCATCAATAATTAAAATATAACACGTACCAATGGTTTTTATTTCATTATTGATTTATACTGTTGGATTCAATAGTAATAGAACATGAATTAGGAAACACTTTTTATCATCAATAAATAAAATATAATATGTAACCGTGGTTTTTATTCATTATTGATTTATAATGTTGGATTCAATAGTAATGGAACTTCAATTATGAAAACACTTTTTATCATCAATAATTAAAATATAACACGTAACCATGGTTTTTATTTCATTATTGATTTATACTGTTGGATTCAATAGTAATAGAACATGAATTAGGAAACACTTTTTATCATCAATAATTAAAATATAATATGTAACCGTGGTTTTTATTCATTATTGATTTATAATGTTGGATTCAATAGTAATGGAACTTCAATTATGAAAACACTTTTTATCATCAATAATTAAAATATAACACGTAACCATGGTTTTTATTTCATTATTGATTTATACTGTTGGATTCAATAGTAATAGAACATGAATTAGGAAACACTTTTTATCATCAATAATTAAAATATAACATGTACCAATGGTTTTTATTTCATTATTGATTTATAATGTTGGATTCAATAGTAATAGAACATGAATTATGAAAACACTTTTTATCATCAATAATTAAAATATAATATGTAACCGTGGTTTTTATTCATTATTGATTTATAATGTTGGATTCAATAGTAATGGAACATGAATTAGGAAACACTTTTTATCATCAATAAATAAAATATAATATGTAACCGTGGTTTTTATTCATTATTGATTTATAATGTTGGATTCAATAGTAATGGAACTTCAATTATGAAAACACTTTTTATCATCAATAATTAAAATATAACACGTAACCATGGTTTTTATTTCATTATTGATTTATACTGTTGGATTCAATAGTAATAGAACATGAATTAGGAAACACTTTTTATCATCAATAATTAAAATATAACATGTACCAATGGTTTTTATTTCATTATTGATTTATAATGTTGGATTCAATAGTAATAGAACATGAATTATGAAAACACTTTTTATCATCAATAATTAAAATATAACACGTAACCATGGTTTTTATTTCATTATTGATTTATATTGTTGGATTCAATAGTAATAGAACATGAATTAGGAAACACTTTTTATCATCAATAATTAAAATATAACATGTACCAATGGTTTTTATTTCATTATTGATTTATAATGTTGGATTCAATAGTAATGGAACTTCAATTATGAAAACACTTTTTATCATCAATAATTAAAATATAACACGTACCAATGGTTTTTATTTCATTATTGATTTATACTGTTGGATTCAATAGTAATAGAACATGAATTAGGAAACACTTTTTATCATCAATAATTAAAATATAACATGTACCAATGGTTTTTATTTCATTATTGATTTATAATGTTGGATTCAATAGTAATGGAACTTCAATTATGAAAACACTTTTTATCATCAATAATTAAAATATAACACGTACCAATGGTTTTTATTTCATTATTGATTTATACTGTTGGATTCAATAGTAATAGAACATGAATTAGGAAACACTTTTTATCATCAATAAATAAAATATAACATGTACCAATGGTTTTTATTTCATTATTGATTTATAATGTTGGATTCAATAGTAATGGAACTTCAATTATGAAAACACTTTTTATCATCAATAATTAAAATATAACACGTACCAATGGTTTTTATTTCATTATTGATTTATAATGTTGGATTCAATAGTAATAGAACATGAATTAGGAAACACTTTTTATCATCAATAATTAAAATATAACATGTACCAATGGTTTTTATTTCATTATTGATTTATAATGTTGGATTCAATAGTAATAGAACATGAATTAGGAAACACTTTTTATCATCAATAAATAAAATATAACATGTACCAATGGTTTTTATTTCATTATTGATTTATAATGTTGGATTCAATAGTAATGGAACTTCAATTATGAAAACACTTTTTATCATCAATAATTAAAATATAACACTTAACCGTGGTTTTTATTACATTATTGATTTACATTGTTGGATTCAATAGTAATAGAACATGAATTATGAAAACACTTTTTATCATCAATAATTAAAATATAACACGTAACCATGGTTTTCATTTCATTATTGATTTATACTGTTGGATTCAATAGTAATGGAACATGAATTAGGAAACACTTTTTATCATCAATAATTAAAATATAACATGTACCAATGGTTTTTATTTCATTATTGATTTATACTGTTGGATTCAATAGTAATAGAACATGAATTAGGAAACACTTTTTATCATCAATAAATAAAATATAACATGTACCAATGGTTTTTATTTCATTATTGATTTATAATGTTGGATTCAATAGTAATGGAACTTCAATTATGAAAACACTTTTTATCATCAATAATTAAAATATAACACGTAACCATGGTTTTCATTTCATTATTGATTTATACTGTTGGATTCAATAGTAATGGAACATGAATTAGGAAACACTTTTTATCATCAATAATTAAAATATAACATGTACCAATGGTTTTTATTTCATTATTGATTTATACTGTTGGATTCAATAGTAATAGAACATGAATTAGGAAACACTTTTTATCATCAATAAATAAAATATAACATGTACCAATGGTTTTTATTTCATTATTGATTTATAATGTTGGATTCAATAGTAATGGAACTTCAATTATGAAAACACTTTTTATCATCAATAATTAAAATATAACACGTACCAATGGTTTTTATTTCATTATTGATTTATAATGTTGGATTCAATAGTAATAGAACATGAATTAGGAAACACTTTTTATCATCAATAATTAAAATATAACATGTACCAATGGTTTTTATTTCATTATTGATTTATAATGTTGGATTCAATAGTAATAGAACATGAATTAGGAAACACTTTTTATCATCAATAAATAAAATATAACATGTACCAATGGTTTTTATTTCATTATTGATTTATAATGTTGGATTCAATAGTAATGGAACTTCAATTATGAAAACACTTTTTATCATCAATAATTAAAATATAACACTTAACCGTGGTTTTTATTACATTATTGATTTACATTGTTGGATTCAATAGTAATAGAACATGAATTATGAAAACACTTTTTATCATCAATAATTAAAATATAACACGTAACCATGGTTTTCATTTCATTATTGATTTATACTGTTGGATTCAATAGTAATGGAACATGAATTAGGAAACACTTTTTATCATCAATAATTAAAATATAACATGTACCAATGGTTTTTATTTCATTATTGATTTATAATGTTGGATTCAATAGTAATGGAACTTCAATTATGAAAACACTTTTTATCATCAATAATTAAAATATAACACGTACCAATGGTTTTTATTTCATTATTGATTTATAATGTTGGATTCAATAGTAATGGAACTTCAATTATGAAAACACTTTTTATCATCAATAAATAAAATATAACATGTACCAATGGTTTTTATTTCATTATTGATTTATACTGTTGGATTCAATAGTAATAGAACATGAATTAGGAAACACTTTTTATCATCAATAATTAAAATATAACACGTACCAATGGTTTTTATTTCATTATTGATTTATACTGTTGGATTCAATAGTAATAGAACATGAATTAGGAAACACTTTTTATCATCAATAATTAAAATATAACACGTACCAATGGTTTTTATTTCATTATTGATTTATAATGTTGGATTCAATAGTAATGGAACTTCAATTATGAAAACACTTTTTATCATCAATAATTAAAATATAACACTTAACCGTGGTTTTTATTACATTATTGATTTACATTGTTGGATTCAATAGTAATAGAACATGAATTATGAAAACACTTTTTATCATCAATAATTAAAATATAACACGTAACCATGGTTTTCATTTCATTATTGATTTATACTGTTGGATTCAATAGTAATGGAACATGAATTAGGAAACACTTTTTATCATCAATAATTAAAATATAACATGTACCAATGGTTTTTATTTCATTATTGATTTATAATGTTGGATTCAATAGTAATGGAACTTCAATTATGAAAACACTTTTTATCATCAATAATTAAAATATAACACGTACCAATGGTTTTTATTTCATTATTGATTTATACTGTTGGATTCAATAGTAATAGAACATGAATTAGGAAACACTTTTTATCATCAATAAATAAAATATAACATGTACCAATGGTTTTTATTTCATTATTGATTTATACTGTTGGATTCAATAGTAATAGAACATGAATTATGAAACACTTTTTATCATCAATAAATAAAATATAACATGTACCAATGGTTTTTATTTCATTATTGATTTATACTGTTGGATTCAATAGTAATAGAACATGAATTAGGAAACACTTTTTATCATCAATAAATAAAATATAACATGTACCAATGGTTTTTATTTCATTATTGATTTATACTGTTGGATTCAATAGTAATAGAACATGAATTAGGAAACACTTTTTATCATCAATAATTAAAATATAACACGTACCAATGGTTTTTATTTCATTATTGATTTATACTGTTGGATTCAATAGTAATAGAACATGAATTAGGAAACACTTTTTATCATCAATAATTAAAATATAACACGTACCAATGGTTTTTATTTCATTATTGATTTATACTGTTGGATTCAATAGTAATAGAACATGAATTAGGAAACACTTTTTATCATCAATAAATAAAATATAACATGTACCAATGGTTTTTATTTCATTATTGATTTATAATGTTGGATTCAATAGTAATGGAACTTCAATTATGAAAACACTTTTTATCATCAATAATTAAAATATAACACGTACCAATGGTTTTTATTTCATTATTGATTTATACTGTTGGATTCAATAGTAATGGAACATGAATTAGGAAACACTTTTTATCATCAATAATTAAAATATAACATGTACCAATGGTTTTTATTTCATTATTGATTTATAATGTTGGATTCAATAGTAATGGAACTTCAATTATGAAAACACTTTTTATCATCAATAATTAAAATATAACACTTAACCGTGGTTTTTATTACATTATTGATTTACATTGTTGGATTCAATAATAATGGAACTTGAATTAATAAGACACTCTTTAATCTTCGATAATTAAAATATAACACGTAACCATGGTTTTCATTTCAATATTGATTTATATTGTTTGAATCAATAGTAATAGAACATGAATTATGAAAACACACTTTTCATCATCAATAAATAAAATATAACACATAACCATGGTTTTCATTTCAATATTGATTTATGTTGTTGAAATCAATAGTAATAGAACATGAATTATGAAAACACACTTTTCATCATCAATAATTAAAATATAACACATAACCATGGTTTTCATTTCAATATTGATTTATATTGTTGGAATCAATAGTAATAGAACATGAATTATGAAAACACACTTTTCATCATCAATAAATAAAATATAACACATAACCATGGTTTTCATTTCAATATTGATTTATGTTGTTGGAATCAATAGTAATAGAACATGAATTATGAAAACACACTTTTCATCTACAATAATTAAAATATAGCACGCAATCTAGTTTTTATTTCATTATTGATTTATATTGTTGTATTCAATAATAATAGAACATGAATAAGGAAAACACTTTAATCTTCGATAATTAAAATAAAACACGTAACCATGGCTTTCATTTAAATATTGATTTACATTGTTGGATTCAATAGTAATAGAACATGAATTAACATACATTAATATCATGTAAATGAAGAGGAGTTTAAATTAATAAATTTAGCAGGGGATTATTTTTAATTAACTGTATTTCAGTTAAAGCACTTTTACAAAAGATCACGTAAAAATTTTAAAAGTTTGATCCCAGACAGGTATTATAATTGTATATATACAGAGTATGGGCAAAATTAGTCTGGAATATATTTTTCGTCTCGGGTTTTAATTCATGTAAAATATGGTTGATCCTGAGGTGAATAGCTTAGACTAGGGTGTATGAAGAAATAGTGTTAGCGAATATAGAGTTTTCTAATAAATAACAAAATATTACTTACTGTAATAACACTAAACCACTATTTTAATCATTTTGAAATAATAAGAATCATATACGGACTAGCGGTGATAAAAATATTTTCTTATATTTTCATTACAAATTGAGATATATATATAGCTTCACAAAGTATTAACTCAGTCTTGGTTCGACATAAAAATTTATACAACCAAGATTTGAAATGGTGTTTAACTCCGTTATTATGATTTGTGTCTTTTCAACTGGATAGTTTTTGCCTCTCAACTACCCTATAGTCATTTCTTTTATTACCCCATACTTTGCCTATATGAGCGACAATATAAAGAATGTAAATGAAAAGTTTGAAATATGTAGCATTTATCTTATTTTATTGTATAAACTTGTTGCTATTTACAAACTGACAGACAGACACGTCTACTATTAATAAAGGTCAGTGGAACTAACAAGAAAAACGGAAGCATATCATGTAGTCTAATCTTGTCTATTGTTAGTTACGAAACATTTATTATGTAAATTTGTTTTTTTTTTCACACACTTTTCGTGTATTTCCTGATTGTTTTTCATAAATGACAACCCCCGTGGGGTTCAAATTTGAAATAGATATGATCGTGCCTGGAACATTAAATTGAAACCGGTATTCGGAAAGACTATGTAGACAGAGATAAGCTTGATATTGTTCTATCATAGTATCATAGTATCAAAGTATCATAGTATTCTAAGTAGTGTACTTTGTAAATGAAATGGATATAGAATATTTTTATATTTTTTTAATCAATGTTCTATCAACACTTTTTTAACTAATTTCAGAATCAGGTCAATTTTATTATCTTAGTAATCTGAAGAAATAATTGAAGAATTTTAATAGAAAATTGTGACGGAAGAGCTATACCTAGTTATAATGAACACAGCGAAGGCGATAGTGTCCCAGTTAATAAATAGGCTTTGGGAATAAATCACGTGTAACTCCCATTATAATTATTTATATAAAACTTTCTCATGAACTAAGTTCCAGAATAGTAAAATCAGGAAGAGAGTAACTTAAAACACTTTGAATTACTACTATACTTAACCCAAGTATGATGTATCGTAGCAATATGTTTTTTTATTAATTTATGTAAAGTTTTAAATGAATGGTTAAAATAAAATAAGCTCTAAAGGGTTTAAACTAGATACCAAGCTTGTTTTTATCGAGCCACACTTTTAAAAAGCAAACATTTATTCCCCTGTTTTTTGAATATTCTGAAACATTTGATAGATCATTTTCAAAGATATAGATCCAACTAGGGCCGCATTTGGTATTCCCAAGCGTGTATTTACTGGTGAGCTCTTGAGAGAAAAAATGAAATTAATTAATAAAATACAACTAAGGAATGTAAATTCATGAACACACAAAAGAAGACAATTAAAATTGGCCTATTGTTTTTTTTGTGTTGGAGCACAGTTTTTGGAAGCAGAACACATACAAAGAAGTAGATAATTTATAAGATAGACTACACATACACACGGATGCACACAGTTACACACGATCACCCAAATTCACAGTCTCACCACGCACAAACACACACACACACTCACACACACACTCACACACACACACACACACACACACACACACCCCCACACACACACACACACACACACACACACACACACACACACACCAATCATCTTAGAATATTCCAGATATCATTTAGCATAAATAAATGTCAAACTTTAACATTTAAAATAATTTATAAACTCTAGAACAAGAGAAAAATCTTACAAGAGTTACAAATAATTTTTCATCAACGGAAGCTAAGAAACATTTCTTTAATTTATAGCTTAAAGACTGTAAAGTAATATTCTTTTTAACTCAATTCAGAAAATGAATTTTAATTTCATGACACAATAAAAACAGTTTTTTTAAATAAATAAACTATTATAATGTTAGGGAGATTTCATAACATCATAGTAGGTATTATATTTAATGGATGACCCATCTGAAATATTGCCTTCAATAGCACTCAACTTTAAAAAGCCAATAATTTTAAAAAATACACGTATGTATCTAAAGGAAGGATTTTTAATGTAAAAAAAAAGGTAAGGGTTAAACAAACCCACATATTAATCAGATAATAGTGTTTTTTACATTTATTACAACTCTCAATTCGTATTTATAAGTTTTATCTTAACAACAAATCCCTTAGTTCAATTCAGCCTGATGAAAAACATCATAAATCGTCATAAGAATGTCCTTTTTTTGAAATGCACAAATAAATTGTTTTTAAATTACGTTATTCCTATGATGAAACTTTTCTATACTTTTTCTTTTTTACTTCTCGATGTATCGATATATAGAGACTCATAAATTAAAATTTGAAAATCTATTTCACTATAATAAACCGGATTATATGACACTTAGTGCTCATATACAGCGTGTTTACCAATTTAAAAAGTAATGTTAATTGTTACTTGATTAAGTTTTAATAAAGCAATAAAGACATTACAGATGAAGTACATTTTATTATGTTACTATTAATGTAATTTAAACCTTGTACTTTGTTTAAAATGATATAAAACACTAATTTATTTTTAAACACAAATCATAATAACGAAGGTAAACACCATTTCAAATCTTAGTTGTACGTGGGGGATCCAGAAAGTAACAGACGTTTTGTCCTAGCGCGGCAGTGGGCGGGGCTAACGCCGCCATCTTGGGGTCAGAATGTTCCTACACTCAGTACGCAACCAGCCGTGGTAGCTAGAGCATCGTTCTTATTGTATTTTTTTAAATATACAGTGGAGTTTTAAAATGAGCGCTGTGATTGAAAATCCCGCCAGTTGTGAAGTGCGTGGTGTGATAAGGTTTGCGTGGCCAACAATCAATTCAGAGAGGTATTGTGAAACACTCCAAAAATTAAGACACGCGATACAAAACAAGCGTGGGGGAAAACTTAGCGGGAAAATTTTGTTTTTCCACGACAACGCCCGTCCACAAACGGCCTAGCGTACCCAAGACTCTTGGACGGTTTTGGATGGGAAGTTTTCAATCATCCACCGTACAGCCCGGATTTGGCGCCAAGCCAATACCATCTGTTCCCAGTGTAGAAGACATGGCTCGGTATGCAACGCTTTGACACTGACGTTCAACTCCATGCCGGTGTATACCAGTGGTTGAACTCGTAGGCGGCAGATTTCTACAAAGAGGGCATTGAAAAGCTTGTACCACGTTATGATAAATTCCTTAATTTACATGGCGATTATGTAGAAAAATAGCTTAAGAGTTTACATTCAAAATGTATATAATAAAAATTGGTTTTTACACTTTGTTTATATTTTATTTCAAAACGTCTGTTACTTTCTGGATAGCCCTGGTATAAGTTTTTTATGTCGAACCAAGACTGAGTTAATACGTTGTTAAGCTATATCTCAATTTGTAATGAAAATGTAAGACAATATATCTATCACCGCTAATACGTATATGATTCTTACTATTTAAAAATGATTAAAATAGTGGTTTAGTGCTCTTTAATTAAGTAATATTTTGTTATTTATTAGACAACTCTATATTCGCTAATACTATTTCTTCATACACCCTAGTCTAAGCTTTTCACCTCGGGATCAACCATCTTTTACATGAATTAAAGCAGAGGCGAAAAATATTGCCCAACCTGTATATATACAAATACCTGTCTGGGATAAAACTTTAAAGATCTTTACGTGATCTTTTGTGAAAGTGTTATAACTGAAATATAGTTAATTTAAAATAATCCCCTGCTACATGGATTAATTTAAACTCCTATTCATTTACATAATATGTATGTAAAAAAAAGATTTGTTTCAGATTATGTTTTTGACACCGGCCATTACACACACGCAAATCTACACAAATACACATGCGATCACTCACAAATACACACATACACAATTTATTTTTACAGTTAATTTGTTAAATGAAACGAGGATAAAATAAAGTGCTTCCATAGACTTGTTGAACCTAACAGCCATTTAATTAATGGTGTTTGAACTGTATTGCAAAGTGTTAAATTATCTGCCATTTAATGTTTAATTAAAAACGGATATGTCCGTGTACACGCTAATGGACTCTTACTTTTCTTTAAGCAGTAAATGGTTTTGTGGTTGTGACAAGGTACCATTTGTTGTCTCCGTTCCAAGACTCACATTTCGTTGTTATAGGCACGTTTTACTGTCATTAGTTTCTATTAAATTCTATTAGGTCTCATATTGTCAGAGAAATGAGCTCAAATAAGGAACAAGGAAAAATAACGCTGTTAATGAAAAAGTAGATGGTTGTCTCTATTACGATTTCCTTCGAAATCAAATATATGTACCAAAATAAACATTCATTTTCAATTTATACCTCCTTATACGTAGTATAGAGAACATTTCTTGATCAGTTAAACCAAAATAATTATTAAGTTTTCATGTAAATATTAGTTTTGAACACCTCCGATTCGATAAATTATGCTCCATATATTCGAAAAACGACTCCTACACGAACAGCCAGATTTATTCATGTAAATATAAGGCCTTATTACTACAAGGGTTTGACTGATAGCTTTGCCGCTTTGGTTAATTTATATGACGAAAACTCGTATATACGGGAATTGATTCACACTCTTAACTCGTGGAAAATTAGTTTTCAAATATACATGTATGAAGCAAAACTATGCATGTATAACATTCGTAGCATGACACAGAGTAACAATACTCCGTCATGCCACAGTGTAGCATACTACATGTCTCATTGGTGTAGACACCACTTAATGATTTTTCAGTCTGTTATATTCTCTAGCTAAGGTATGTTCTCCAAAATAAAGCGATAGCATTACCGAGCACCGAAGGCTAAACTAATGGGAGAAGAATATACTATGTAATTAAACCTATTTTTCTGCTGCTTTTCAACCACGTTTGAGTGTGGTCTCTCAGCTTCGTAAGTTAGTTTTAGAGGGATCTAATGTTTACTCAGGGATTGTCCTTTGTGCAGAAAGTTCGTTCCGCTTGTTTGTTTGTAGTTGGCCTGTGGTTCCTGACCGGTATGTATATTGGGTGTTCACGACTCAGGTTCATTAACAAAAGTAGATTAACGATAAAATTATTTAAATACATTACAGGTATAATATTATTTTGGAAAGGTTTAGTATAAAAACGTGTTGAAAGAATGTCACCTCCTATCACACGGATTTTAAAATTGAAGTTATATAGCATGACCCATTGTTTTAATAGTACTCAATTCAAACTCGTGAATTTATTTAATAATTTCATATTAAATGTCTTTTAAAAATGGTAGACAGTTGCGTTTCTACATAAAATTTTATAGTTTTATCGCGTTGATTTCTTCGCCATAGCAATAAAATTACAGATATCTCTTTAACAGTATGTCTATTCAAGTTTTATGAATAATGGATTATTCATATTATTGACATAGTGCTAATGACATTCGCCATCATTTGTCTATTGCCATCAAACGTAGTTTAGGTTTGGGTTCGTATCTTTGATTACTAGTTTTAGTTTTCTTTCTTAGGATGTTTAGTTAGACTTGTTTACTTCCAAGATTTGCATATTAGTTACTTTTTTAATGTTCATTATGATCTTGTTTTTCACTTGCTAACTAGAGTTGATCCTTAATCTCGAAACGTCGTGTATATAGATATAATGACAAATGTCCGAATAAACTATATCTTACCGTGACCAAGAGGGGATTGAGAGGGTCAAATAAAGGTTAACAGAAATTGAAAATAGCAGAACTGTTTTACTAACCCACTTTCTTAAAAAAATTCAATAAAATATTTTCACAATTTTAGACAAATATGCTTTGGATATGGGCAAGTGAGAACGTTTGTGCAAAGTTTTTACGTTAATAATTACACCGGAAATGTTACGAAATGTACAACAAGCTTTTGCTCAAGAAGTAAACGGTAGCCATTTCGAGAACTTAATCTGAGCTAAAAACACAAGAGCTCTTACCATTATTTTACCGACATAGAGCAATTTGTAATGTAATAAAAACAACCGGAGTTTGTAGGTTAACATTCACAATTCGATTGGTCGCTATGTTGGGTAGGATGAACTTAGAGACCTCTAGTTTGCGATATTATTCTTATTTTTAAATGACATTTTTAATGAGGTATCACTCATTGGGGTTGCTATTTAAAAATCCTTGACTTACCCCCAAACTACCCCATTTTGGTAGTAAGGGTTGAAAATTATGATACTTCAAAAACTCCTCCTTTGGTTATCTAAACTTTCCTCAAAGCAAATCTGTCTATTTCCAATAATAAAAAATAATAATAGGGGGATTGGACTTTTGGGACACATAGTATAATGCATGGAGGATAATTATTATTGCAATAAATAATTTAAAGTGGCTACCATTTTGAAATTGATTCTTAAAAAATCTCAAGATCAACCTTCAAACATCTGTTGGAGATAAACTAGATTTGCGGATGTTTGAAATAAAATTGTAACAAACGCTTTTACCTCGAAAACTATTTTATCAACCCTACGATTTTCTCAACAATATAGGATGGATAGGCTATAATGTGTTAATGAAGGATTTTAATTTTTGATACAATCGAAAAATTCTTATTTACTAAAAATGTCAAATACATTTATAAATCAGTTGCCTTTATTTACACATTTGTACTAACTGGTTCGTATTTGATCTCTATGAAATTACTAATTCTTTAGTTACCTTCCAAACAAGAAGTGAGGATTCTATGTTCTTAGTCTTTCTCCTAATTTCAGGATCAGTGAATGGTGTTAGTGTCTGCAGGAGGTTGATCCCCATAATTGGAATTCATGTATTAAATTCCACTAACAATATCAGTCCAATGCCATTTCAATATAATACTAATAACAATCGGATATTAATATTGATTGACACAGGCTTAGATAGATAATGCTGAATTACTTGTAGCGAACTATTGATAGACAACTAATTATTATACTTGATTCTAAAATAATATACTAAGAAATTGTATTATAATGACTTTGGGATTAAATTGAATTTATTTTAAGTTCAAAATATAACTGTCCAACCAATCTAATCATTATGTTTATATAAATACCAGTTTTACGTATAAAATAAAATAATTTATGTCTTAGAAATAATTGTAATATTCAACTAACAGCCATTAAAATCCTAATTGTACATTTAGTTTTCTTTGTTGTCAATGATTTCTATATTAATTCAAAATGCCTAAACATTCCACTAACTGACTCATACACAAATCCTGAAAACAAAAAATAAGTATTATTACAACACCCTAAAACGCTCTCTAGTATTGCTATATGTGTGAATAAAAATAACACCAAATTTTGGCTATTATAGAGTTTTCCCCAAAAGTGGAAAATAAATTGGTATAGATCAAAGATATTTATTCATTTAAATAGAGAATAAATTTGTATTTGATCGAAGCCGAATTTATATGTTGGGAAATAAACAAACAAAAGTTTATAATATACAAGGTGCAAAAACATTATAAAATATCAGTTTGGATATTATTTATATAAAATGTGAATATGATCCTTGAACGTCATCATTGAACAATAAGTATAATTAAGTATGTATACTTAAATGGGAGCATAAATTACATTCCCTTGTTTAAATAGAGATTGATGCAATGAAATTTGAACACAAATTGTCACAAATAGTAGTTTATTTAGTGGCTCGTGCATCACTGAAAAGGCGACTTTGTCGTTGAAAAGTGTTTAAATAAATAAACGTGATATTTGTAAAAAATTGTTCATGTTCATTCAATCAAGTAAAACATCTCCCATATGAAGTTCAATATTTATTTATAAAATAGAGTTTATAATGACAACGGTTAAGGTTCTTTTTCTATAAATTTTCTTGAAAATATAATTTTATAATGATAAAAGATGTATTTTATTTAAATCTGCTCTGCCGTTAAGAGTTTTAAAAAATTAAGATTTATGACCCAAAATCGTAGTAAAGTAAAATTTTCATTCAGAAACTATTTTATTTCATACTTGATTTAATTTTTAATTGGATACCGAAAACTATCAAATTGACATTATTGTGAGAAATTTCGTTTGTTGATTTTAACTATGAATGGTTGAGTCATAACGTGTGTACAATATTTATTAATACTATTATCGTTTTTTTAATCTTAGTGAATACGTTCCAACATTATTACCTGCAGGATGTAATCTGTAGAAAATGAATCACTGTTTTATAGAATGCACGTGTAAAAACGTATCCTTGAAAAAAAGGGGGTTTTTTTTTTTTTTTTTTAAACGTGAGAATCCGTCGCCTTTTAACATTTATTGAAGAATTCTGTTGGTTAGAGAACCATACACATTGATTTATGAAACTGAATTTAGGTCTACTTAATGAATAAATTTAGGTCAAAATTGTAACTTTCTGTAATATAATGTTTACAAACATCTTATTTATAGCGATTTGATCACTATTTCAATTTAGTCTTATGGAAAGGGTTTCTGGGGATTTTATGGTCTCGTTATTTCCATGTTAAAAAATTAGTTAATAAATGCTTTTGGTAAATTTTATAAATTGACCTCATCATATTTTAGCAAACTCTTAATAAGAAATGTAAAAAGTGTCTCGGTTATTACTACGGCAATATTCAGCAGAGATAAGTTCCTGCAAATATTATCGCATTTCCATATATAGTTACAAAGTGACTGCGGTTATTGACGATTAACTGACCTTTTCTTAAGCGACATTACTCAGGTTAACGAATCTAACAATTATGAGATATATTTGTAGACAAATAAATGGAGCCCATAAATCATTACAAACATTTTCTCACTCACTCATCTACAAAACCTTTTTAAAATACTTTGTCTCTTGCAGAGATTTGACTAAATTACGATTGCAGTGTTTTATTTTGAAAATTTGACCGATTCCCATTTATGATTGACTCAACAGAATTACCATTTATTTCGCCATTTTCTCTAATCATTGAGACCAAATACTCATTACTCATATATCTTCTCTGTTATCTTTTCTTTCACGCCTCACTTGAGTAACTCTTGTTCTCTTCCAACACTGACGTTAGTATCGTATTAGGGGCCTAAAAAACTCTATTTGTGGATTTTTTCTCTTTTTTAAAGTAAATAAGATCTCAAGGATTTTCGCCGATAAACGACAAAAACAACACATAAACAAAAATCCTCTCAATAGTGGGACAAAAATCTGTATACACAAAATTAGAGTCTATACTTAAACAAAAATACCTAAAATTTAGTAAATAAAATATAGAGCGAGGGATCGGACTTTTTTATAACACTGTATTTATATTATATTCTGGGTCATAAAAGTAAAAACAGATAAATGTGATTTATTAGTTGTCTAGGGGAGATTACAATGTCTCTTTTTAATTATAAAAAGGTTAATGCATTTCAGAAACTAAACTTAACTGAATACCACAGCCTTAGATAGAACCAAGGTAAACGAACCCCAGCTCCAGCCAGTTTAGTACGGATTAGCTACTTAATTACACAAAGTAAATTGGTGGCCTTAAAACAGAGTTTAAGTGTTCAATGTGGTGTAAAGTGAAGTGAACGAGGAGAATTCTTTGTTTTTCATTCGTTTCTTTATTTGGATTTTCACTTTCGCACATCTATCCAGTAAATAGAAAGTATTGCATTTGGAAAATGATCTCGTTCTAAATTTATGAATACATTTTCATTATGTCTCAATTGTAAATATTTTATGTCACCAAATAAATATTAAATTTGGTCTCTACGAACACTCTAGTGAAAAAATTTATATATTTATTAGACAAAAAACAAGAATTGTCGAGCTTATATCTCGTAAACAATGAACGTGAATATAACTAGTTAAGTTTTGTTGGATAGAATATTTATTTCCGTGTCTATGTGGTGGATACTTAGCTCGAGATATCGATTGCGCGACAACTGTAAATGGCGACGTCGCACGGCAGTGTTTTACAATGGGATGAAACTTTGAAATTGATATATTTTGTGAAGTGATTAACAGATTTGTGTGCAGAGCTAAAAAAATACACAAGAAATATATATTTTTTCATTGGAGATAAACATTCAATAGAATTCCAAAACTCTAAATTGATGTAAGGTAGAGTAGTGCGTGGAGAGCGTAAGAAATCGGATCGTTCCAACACATGCAAAAGATAATACCGGTGATCCGCCACCTAAAAGGAATATTGATGTTACATAATGTTAAATATGAACGTAAATTACTTCCGAGCTAATTGTTAGAGGGTTAAGTCATTTTATTCCGTAAAAAATCTGTTTACTTTTTCTGAAATCCAAACTATATTGTCAGTAATCCAAATCAATTATACATTGTGGATGTTTTTTACTAAATAGATAACGACTTCTGAGTAATAATCTCTGCATCCCATAATGTGATTCTTAACATTGGTATCAATTTAAAAGGTTCTTTTACTTTAAAACAATGATGTTAATTTTAATAACGTTGTGGTTACATTAAAGTAACTTCCTTAAGACAATAATAATTCCTCTCAATAATGCATTCGATACTATGTTTTCTATTTTCTTGACATAAATAGTGAATTTATGGAAAATGTATGCCATATATTAAAATGCCATGTTCCTGCACCTTGTAATTGTGAATATTATTATACTTTATTGACGAAAAATTGGCCCTAAAGGATCTCGTAATGTGTAAATATTAAAATGTTTCCAGTCTCTTGGTGTTGTCAGTGTCTCTGCCCTGGTGGGTCTTGAAGCTATAAAAGTGCATGACTATGGTCTTGTCGGTGACTCGGACCTGGGGGGAGGGTCCTGAACTTGAATCTATACATACTGTATATGACGAAGCCTCCACTCACTATGCTCGTGTCGGTGACTCGGCCCTGGGGGGGAGGGGGGTCTTGTACTTGAAGCTATACATACTGTATATGACGAAGCCTCCACTCACTATGCTCGTGTCGGTGACTCGGCCCTGGGGGGGGAGGGGGGTCTTGTACTTGAAGCTATACATACTGTATATGACGAAGCCTCCACTCACTATACTCGTGTCGGGGACTCGGCCCTGGGGGGGAGGGGGTCTTGAACTTGAAGCTATACATACTGTATATGACGAAGCCTCCACTCACTATGCTCGTGTCGGTAACTCGGCCCTGGGGGAGAGGGGGGTCTTGAACTTGAAGCTATACATACTGTATATGACGGAGCCTCCACTCACTATACTCGTGTCGGGGACTCGGCCCTGGGGGGGAGGGGGGTCTTGAACTTGAAGCTATACATACTGTATATGACGAAGCCTCCACTCACTATACTCGTGTCGGGGACTCGGCCCTGGGGGGGAGGGGGTCTTGAACTTGAAGCTATACATACTGTATATGACGAAGCCTCCACTCACTATGCTCGTGTCGGTAACTCGGCCCTGGGGGAGAGGGGGGTCTTGAACTTGAAGCTATACATACTGTATATGACGGAGCCTCCACTCACTATACTCGTGTCGGGGACTCGGCCCTGGGGGGGAGGGGGGTCTTGAACTTGAAGCTATACATACTGTATATGACGAAGCCTCCACTCACTATGCTCGTGTCGGTAACTCGGCCCTGGGGGAGAGGGGGGTCTTGAACTTGAAGCTATACATACTGTATATGACGGAGCCTCCACTCACTATACTCGTGTCGGGGACTCGGCCCTGGGGGGGAGGGGGGTCTTGAACTTGAAGCTATACATACTGTATATGACGAAGCCTCCACTCACTATGCTGGTGTCGGTGACTCGGCCCTGGGTGGGGGTCTTGAACTTGAAGCTATACATACTGTATATGGCGAAGCCTCCACTCACTATGCTCGTGTCGGTGACTCGGCCCTGGGGGGGGGGTAGGGTTTCTTGAACTTGAAGCTATACATACTGTATATGACGGAGCCTCCACGCACTATGCTCGTGTCGGTGACTCGGCCCTGGGGGGGAGGGGGGTCTTGTACTTGAAGCTATACATACTGTATATGACGAAGCCTCCACTCACTATGCTCGTGTCGGTGACTCGGCCCTGGGGGGGGTAGGGTTTCTTGAACTTGAAGCTATACATACTGTATATGACGGAGCCTCCACTCACTATGCTCGTGTCGGTGACTCGGCCCTGGGGGGGGGTAAGGTTTCTTGAACTTGAAGCTATGCATACTGTATATGACGGAGCCTCCACTCACTATACTCGTGTCGGTGACTCGGCCCTGGGGGAGAGGGGGGTCTTGAACTTGAAGCTATACATACTGTATATGACGGAGCCTCCACGCATTATGCTCGTGTCGGTGACTCGGCCCTGGGGGGGAGGGGGGTCTTGAACTTGAAGCTATACATACTGTATATGACGAAGCCTCCACTCACTATGCTCGTGTCGGTAACTCGGCCCTGGGGGGGAGGGGGTCTTGAACTTGAAGCTATACATACTTCATATGACGGAGCCTCCACTCACTATGCTCGTGTCGGTGACTCGGCCCTGGGGGGGGGAGGGGGGTCTTGAACTTGAAGCCAGACATACTGTATATGACGAAGCCTCCACTCACTATGCTCGTGTCGGTGACTCGGCCCTGGGGGGGAGGGGGGTCTTGAACTTGAAGCTTTACATACTGTATATGACGAAGCCTCCACTCACTATGCTCGTGTCGGTGACTCGGCCCTGCGGGGGTCTTGAACTTGAAGCTATACATACTGTATATGACGAAGCCTCCACTCACTATGCTCGTGTCGGTGACTTGGCCCTGCGGGGGAGGGGGTCTTGAACTTGAAGCTATACATACTGTATATGACGAAGCCTCCACTCACTATGCTCGTGTCGGTGACTCGGCCCTGTGTAGGTAGGGAGTCTTGAACTTGAAGCTATACATACTGTATATGACGAAGCCTCCACTCACTATGCTCGTGTCAGTGACTCGGCCCTGGGGGGGAGGGGGTCTTGAACTTGAAGCTATACATACTGTATATGACGGAGCCTCCACGCACTATGCTCGTGTCGGTGACTCGGCCCTGGGGGAGAGGGGGTCTTGAACTTGAAGCTATACATACTGTATATGACGGAGCCTCCACTCACTATGCTCGTGTCGGTGACTCGGCCCTGGCAGAGAGGGGGGTCTTGAACTTGAAGCTATACATACTGTATATGACGGAGCCTCCACTCACTATACTCGTGTCGGGGACTCGGCCCTGGGGGAGAGGGGGTCTTGAACTTGAAGCTATACATACTGTATATGACGAAGCCTCCACGCACTATGCTCGTGTCGGTGACTCGGCCCTGGGGGAGAGGGGATCTTGAACTTGAAGCTATACATACTGTATATGACGGAGCCTCCACGCACTATGCTCGTGTCGGTGACTCGGCCCTGGGGGAGAGGGGATCTTGAACTTGAAGCTATACATACTGTATATGACGGAGCCTCCACGCACTATGCTCGTGTCGGTGACTCGGCCCTGGGGGAGAGGGGGGTCTTGAACTTGAAGCTATACATACTGTATATGACGGAGCCTCCACTCACTATGCTCGTGTCGGTGACTCGGCCCTGGGGGAGAGGGGGGTCTTGAACTTGAAGCTATACATACTGTATATGACGGAGCCTCCACTCACTATGCTCGTGTCGGTGACTCGGCCCTGGGGGAGAGGGGGGTCTTGAACTTGAAGCTATACATACTGTATATGACGGAGCCTCCACTCACTATGCTCGTGTCGGTGACTCGGCCCTGGGGGGGAGGGGGTCTTGAAATTGAAGCTATACATACTGTATATGACGAAGCCTCTACTCACTATGCTCGTGTCGGTGACTCGGCCCTGCGGGGGTCTTGAACTTGAAGCTATACATACTGTATATGACGAAGCCTCTACTCACTATGCTCGTGTCGGTGACTCGGCCCTGGGGGGGAGGGGGTCTTGAAATTGAAGCTATACATACTGTATATGACGAAGCCTCCACTCACTATGCTCGTGTCGGTGACTCGGCCCTGGGGGGGAGGGGGTCTTGAACTTGAAGCTATACATACTGTATATGACGAAGCCTCCACTCACTCTGCTCGTGTCGGTGACTCGGTCCTGGCGGAGAGGGGGGTCTTGAACTTGAAGCTATACATACTGTATATGACGAAGCCTCCACTCACTATGCTCGTGTCGGTGACTCGGCCCTGGGGGGGGAGGGGGGTCTTGTACTTGAAGCTATACATACTGTATATGACGAAGCCTCCACTCACTATGCTCGTGTCGGTGACTCGGCCCTGGGGGGAGGGGGGTCTTGTACTTGAAGCTATACATACTGTATATGACGAAGCCTCCACTCACTATACTCGTGTCGGGGACTCGGCCCTGGGGGGGAGGGGGTCTTGAACTTGAAGCTATACATACTGTATATGACGAAGCCTCCACTCACTATGCTCGTGTCGGTAACTCGGCCCTGGGGGAGAGGGGGGTCTTGAACTTGAAGCTATACATACTGTATATGACGGAGCCTCCACTCACTATACTCGTGTCGGGGACTCGGCCCTGGGGGGGAGGGGGGTCTTGAACTTGAAGCTATACATACTGTATATGACGAAGCCTCCACTCACTATGCTCGTGTCGGTAACTCGGCCCTGGGGGAGAGGGGGGTCTTGAACTTGAAGCTATACATACTGTATATGACGGAGCCTCCACTCACTATACTCGTGTCGGGGACTCGGCCCTGGGGGGGAGGGGGGTCTTGAACTTGAAGCTATACATACTGTATATGACGAAGCCTCCACTCACTATGCTGGTGTCGGTGACTCGGCCCTGGGTGGGGGTCTTGAACTTGAAGCTATACATACTGTATATGGCGAAGCCTCCACTCACTATGCTCGTGTCGGTGACTCGGCCCTGGGGGGGGGTAGGGTTTCTTGAACTTGAAGCTATACATACTGTATATGACGGAGCCTCCACGCACTATGCTCGTGTCGGTGACTCGGCCCTGGGGGGGAGGGGGGTCTTGTACTTGAAGCTATACATACTGTATATGACGAAGCCTCCACTCACTATGCTCGTGTCGGTGACTCGGCCCTGGGGGGGGGGGTAGGGTTTCTTGAACTTGAAGCTATACATACTGTATATGACGGAGCCTCCACTCACTATGCTCGTGTCGGTGACTCGGCCCTGGGGGGGGGGGGTAAGGTTTCTTGAACTTGAAGCTATGCATACTGTATATGACGGAGCCTCCACTCACTATACTCGTGTCGGTGACTCGGCCCTGGGGGAGAGGGGGGTCTTGAACTTGAAGCTATACATACTGTATATGACGGAGCCTCCACGCATTATGCTCGTGTCGGTGACTCGGCCCTGGGGGGGAGGGGGGTCTTGAACTTGAAGCTATACATACTGTATATGACGAAGCCTCCACTCACTATGCTCGTGTCGGTAACTCGGCCCTGGGGGGGAGGGGGTCTTGAACTTGAAGCTATACATACTTCATATGACGGAGCCTCCACTCACTATGCTCGTGTCGGTGACTCGGCCCTGGGGGGGGGAGGGGGGTCTTGAACTTGAAGCCAGACATACTGTATATGACGAAGCCTCCACTCACTATGCTCGTGTCGGTGACTCGGCCCTGGGGGGGAGGGGGGTCTTGAACTTGAAGCTTTACATACTGTATATGACGAAGCCTCCACTCACTATGCTCGTGTCGGTGACTCGGCCCTGCGGGGGTCTTGAACTTGAAGCTATACATACTGTATATGACGAAGCCTCCACTCACTATGCTCGTGTCGGTGACTTGGCCCTGCGGGGGAGGGGGTCTTGAACTTGAAGCTATACATACTGTATATGACGAAGCCTCCACTCACTATGCTCGTGTCGGTGACTCGGCCCTGTGTAGGTAGGGAGTCTTGAACTTGAAGCTATACATACTGTATATGACGAAGCCTTTACTCACTATGCTCGTGTCAGTGACTCGGCCCTGGGGGGGAGGGGGTCTTGAACTTGAAGCTATACATACTGTATATGACGGAGCCTCCACGCACTATGCTCGTGTCGGTGACTCGGCCCTGGGGGAGAGGGGGTCTTGAACTTGAAGCTATACATACTGTATATGACGGAGCCTCCACTCACTATGCTCGTGTCGGTGACTCGGCCCTGGCGGAGAGGGGGGTCTTGAACTTGAAGCTATACATACTGTATATGACGGAGCCTCCACTCACTATACTCGTGTCGGGGACTCGGCCCTGGGGGAGAGGGGGTCTTGAACTTGAAGCTATACATACTGTATATGACGAAGCCTCCACGCACTATGCTCGTGTCGGTGACTCGGCCCTGGGGGAGAGGGGATCTTGAACTTGAAGCTATACATACTGTATATGACGGAGCCTCCACGCACTATGCTCGTGTCGGTGACTCGGCCCTGGGGGAGAGGGGATCTTGAACTTGAAGCTATACATACTGTATATGACGGAGCCTCCACGCACTATGCTCGTGTCGGTGACTCGGCCCTGGGGGAGAGGGGGGTCTTGAACTTGAAGCTATACATACTGTATATGACGGAGCCTCCACTCACTATGCTCGTGTCGGTGACTCGGCCCTGGGGGAGAGGGGGGTCTTGAACTTGAAGCTATACATACTGTATATGACGGAGCCTCCACTCACTATGCTCGTGTCGGTGACTCGGCCCTGGGGGAGAGGGGGGTCTTGAACTTGAAGCTATACATACTGTATATGACGGAGCCTCCACTCACTATGCTCGTGTCGGTGACTCGGCCCTGGGGGGGAGGGGGTCTTGAAATTGAAGCTATACATACTGTATATGACGAAGCCTCTACTCACTATGCTCGTGTCGGTGACTCGGCCCTGCGGGGGTCTTGAACTTGAAGCTATACATACTGTATATGACGAAGCCTCTACTCACTATGCTCGTGTCGGTGACTCGGCCCTGGGGGGGAGGGGGTCTTGAAATTGAAGCTATACATACTGTATATGACGAAGCCTCCACTCACTATGCTCGTGTCGGTGACTCGGCCCTGGGGGGGAGGGGGTCTTGAACTTGAAGCTATACATACTGTATATGACGAAGCCTCCACTCACTCTGCTCGTGTCGGTGACTCGGCCCTGCGGGGGTCCTGAACTTGAAGCTATACATACTGTATATGACGAAGCCTCCACTCACTATGCTCGTGTCGGTGACTCGGCCCTTGGGGGGAGGGGGTCTTGAAATTGAAGCTATACATACTGTATATGACGAAGCCTCCACTCACTATGCTCGTGTCGGTGACTCGGCCCTGGGGGGGAGGGGGTCTTGAACTTGAAGCTATACATACTGTATATGACGGAGCCTCCACTCACTATGCTCGTATCGGTGACTCGGCCCTGCGGGGGTCTTGAACTTGAAGCTATACATACTGTATATGACGAAGCCTCCACTCACTATGCTCGTGTCGGTGACTCGGCCCTGGGTAGGTAGGGTGTCTTGAACTTGAAGCTATACATACTGTATATGACGAAGCCTCCACTCACTATGCTCGTGTCGGTGACTCGGCCCTGGGGGGGGAGGGGGTCTTGAACTTGAAGCTATACATACTGTATATGACGAAGCCTCCACTCACTATGCTCGTGTCGGTGACTCGGCCCTGGGGGGGGGAGGGGGGTCTTGAACTTGAAGCTATACATACTGTATATGACGAAGCCTCCACTCACTATGCTCGTGTTGGAGACTCGGCCCTGGGGGGGGGTAGGGTTTCTTGAACTTGAAGCTATACATACTGTATATGACGAAGCCTCCACTCACTATGCTCGTGTCGGTGACTCGGCCCTGGGTAGGTAGGGTGTCTTGAACTTGAAGCTATACATACTGTATATGACGAAGCCTCCACTCACTATGCTCGTGTCGGTGACTCGGCCCTGGGAGGGAGGGGGGTCTTGAACTTGAAGCTATACATACTGTATATGACGAAGCCTCCACTCACTATGCTCGTGTCGGTGACTCGGCCCTGCGGGGGTCTTGAACTTGAAGCTATACATACTGTATATGACGAAGCCTCCACTCACTATGCTCGTGTCGGTGACTCGGCCCTGGGTAGGTAGGGTGTCTTGAACTTGAAGCTATACATACTGTATATGACGAAGCCTCCACTCACTATGCTCGTGTCGGTGACTCGGCCCTGGGGGGGGAGGGGGTCTTGAACTTGAAGCTATACATACTGTATATGACGAAGCCTCCACTCACTATGCTCGTGTCGGTGACTCGGCCCTGGGGGGGGAGGGGGGTCTTGAACTTGAAGCTATACATACTGTATATGACGAAGCCTCCACTCACTATGCTCGTGTTGGTGACTCGGCCCTGGGGGGGGGGTAGGGTTTCTTGAACTTGAAGCTATACATACTGTATATGACGAAGCCTCCACTCACTATGCTCGTGTCGGTGACTCGGCCCTGGGTAGGTAGGGTGTCTTGAACTTGAAGCTATACATACTGTATATGACGAAGCCTCCACTCACTATGCTCGTGTCGGTGACTCGGCCCTGGGGGGGAGGGGGGTCTTGAACTTGAAGCTATACATACTGTATATGACGAAGCCTCCACTCACTATGCTCGTGTCGGTGACTCGGCCCTGCGGGGGTCTTGAACTTGAAGCTATACATACTGTATATGACGAAGCCTCCACTCACTATGCTCGTGTCGGTGACTCGGCCCTGGGTAGGTAGGGTGTCTTGAACTTGAAGCTATACATACTGTATATGACGAAGCCTCCACTCACTATGCTCGTGTCGGTGACTCGGCCCTGGGGGGGAGGGGGGTCTTGAACTTGAAGCTATACATACTGTATATGACGAAGCCTCCACTCACTATGCTCGTGTCGGTGACTCGGCCCTGGGGGGGGAGGGGGGTCTTGAACTTGAAGCTATACATACTGTATATGACGAAGCCTCCACTCACTATGCTCGTGTCGGTGACTCGGCCCTGGGGGGGAGGGGGGTCTTGAACTTGAAGCTATACATACTGTATATGACGAAGCCTCTACTCACTATGCTCGTGTCGGTGACTCGGCCCTGGGGGGGTAGGGTTTCTTGAACTTGAAGCTATACATACTGTATATGACGAAGCCTCCACTCACTATGCTCGTGTCGGTGACTCGGCCCTGGGGGGGAGGGGGGTCTTGAACTTGAAGCTATACATACTGTATATGACTAAGCCTCCACTCACTATGCTCGTGTCGGTGACTCGGCTCTGGGGGGGGAAGGGGGTCTTGAACTTGAAGCTATACATACTGTATATGACGGAGCCTCCACTCACTATGCTCGTGTCGGTGACTCGGCCCTGGGGGGGAGGGGGGTCTTGAACTTGAAGCTATACATACTTTATATGACGGAGCCTCCACTCACTATGCTCGTGTCGGTGACTCGGCTCTGGGGGGGGGGGTCTTGAGCTTGAAGCTATACATACTGTATATGACGAAGCCTCCACTCACTATGCTCGTGTCGGTAACTCGGCCCTGCAGGGGAGGGGGTCTTGAACAATGAAGCTATACATACTTTATATGACGGAGCCTCCACGCAATATGCTCTTGTCGGTGACTTAGCTCTTGCAGATTTCACTATTGTACGAATGTAGGGTCAAAGTTCAAAATTACAATATTAACTATAACTGCTATTTATCATATTAAAGAGGTTTTTTTATTGTCATTACACACAGAATTCAAATCTACAAATTGCTTTCTAATTTACTGTGTCATAAGTTGAATAACACACGATATATGAAGAAAAATTGTTATGTTTGCTACTTTTACATTTTTAATTCGATCTTTTTAAGTTCAATAGGGTGTAGTGTATTAAACCGACATTAAAGGATTTCGATTAATATCTTAAAAAATTGTCTAACATTTTAACATAATCGTTGGAGCTAAGTTAACAATCTTCCTTACACGAATTCACGAATCATTTTTACTTTTAGACAGACAAATATTGATTCGGAATTGCACCAATACGCTTTGTTTTGATGCGATGTTTGTGTTTGGGATTTGTGAGAGAGGAAATGTTTTATTTGCTTCAGGACAAATTCAACAATTTAATATCAATAAAGGAAGAAAGCTATGAAGGGTCATTTGTATTGATTCTAAAGATTACATAATTTAATCTAAGTGGATGAAAAGAATGTAATAACGGGTGACAATGATTCGTTTTTAAACAATAAATAGATTTTTGGAAAATTTAATTTTAAGTCGAAAAAATTATCTTTAATAATCCTTAGTCAACGTTTATTCATACTTGTTATTCTACAAAGTAATGTTATTAAAACTAGCACTAACGATTTGTTGCAATTGTCTCCTATTATTCGATTCTTGTAAAATATTTCTTAAAATCAACACAAGTACTCAAAACAGTAAGTAATCTAAAAAATAATAATTTGTCATAAGTTCAACGAACACACTAACTCACCCATCACCAAAATAAAACAAAACTATTAGTCACCAAAAACTGTCAATTTGGTAGTTGTTAATCAAAACTTGAAAATGATCTTCGAGATAGAACGATGTCCTATACTTTCTTACTACGATAAATAAACGGGGCAAATAGATTGCACAACCTTTTCGCTCAAAATGAATTGTCAACAAAAATGTCAGTTGTCAATAAAAGCCTAAAATTGTCAGAGCCTAAAGTTGCTTTGCTTGTATCAGAAATGAGTCCTTAATGCAAATATCGAGCTTTTAATGACGACATTCAAAAGTTGATTTTATTAAATTTTTTGTCAATTGTCCCTTAACCATTATGTTAGTTTATTTTGGTTTTAAAGTTATATGATAATAACGGATTGTTCATAATATTAATATGCTATTATTCGTTACATAAAAACTAATACATGACGTTTCGAGAGTATAAATCAATTCACTTTATCAAATGTATATCGTATACACAAATGACTAAAAATGTTCGATTATCCGTAATGATAAAATCGTAATTTTGTGTTTCGTTACCGATCATTCACAAACTGATATAATTTTGACAATTAATTTAGGACGAAAATGTTTTGTTTTGTTTCTTATAAACTACAATTCAAAAAAATTTTATCTCCTAAGAGTCGATTTTGATAAAATGTTTATTTTGTGTTTCGTTACTGATCATTTACAAACTGATATATTTTTTGAGAATTTGGGACGAATTCGTTTTGTTTTGTTTGTTAGAGACAGCACTTGAACAAAATTTGAATTCCAAAGAGTCGATTTTGTGTTTTTTTATAGTAAAGAAAAAATATTCCTAGTCCAAAAAAAATTGATTACAATTAGTCCACAAGTTTGGGTTTTAGAGAATCATATAGCCGACGGACAGACTTTATTCAAAACCACATATTTCGACTCAGGAAACAAACAGATACATAGACAAAATATTCAACATCGTGTATTAGATCTATAAATTAACATAACAGTTATATTATGAATAAATAAACAAAAACTAAAGGAGCTTTAATATCGTATACGTCACTTAATAAAGTTAATTGTGTGAAATCCACTCTACGTGCAATACAAAGTAATAGCTAAATAATTAATAATGAGGATAAACTTCGGCGAATATTTAAACCTGAAAAATTGAGGAAATGAAATACGGTATTACAAAGGAGTTTTCTAAAATTTACCTCCTTTCTAACCAATAAAACCGTAACTATTCGCGTAAAGCTTACTATAAAACGTAAAAATGGGACATCCTATTTGCATGGATGTCGAATAAACAGGGTATCACTTTTCATATAGTTGTTTGCTACAACTACTGAGCCCTGTAAATTGTAAAACATCACAAAGGGAGTAGTAATGTGTAGAACCCTTATTTATTTATGCCATAATTAAATTAAACAGTAATTAACAAATGTTTTTGTAACGTAAAGAGAATTATGTAGTCTAAGGGTGGACTCCCTTATCCCGTATCCCTTGAAATAGAAAACACTTCACTTATTCCAACCGCTTAAACAATTAATGTTCAAAATTTTATATTTGCGGTGTAGTAATGGGCTGTATGAGGCATAGCCTACATTTCAAAACATGGCGGTTTCGCTTTTCATTTTGTACGTCCGATTTTTCTGCAAACAAAATTGAGGTAAAGAGTCTCCTCATAGACTGCCACCAGATCAGTCCACCCCACTCAATTACCACAATGCAGTACGAAGGGAAGAAAATTCACGAGATTTGCATGTAATAGATGGTTCCTCCCTGAGGCCAGAAATGTAATAAAGTTCAATAATCATCCAGGTAAAACAATCTTGCTGTGGACGTGTTACTTAGTAGACCTTGCAAGGCAACAATGTTTCAATGAATCTTTCAGACCAATGTTGCGTCAGTACACTCCAATATAGAAATTTGTAACTATGTTCACTCTAATGAAATTGCAAAAAGCAACTTAGTTTAACTTTTCTGACTAATTTGTATCCTGACGTTATTCATCCTTTTCGTGTTAAAGAAATATTAATTAGGTTCACGAAAGCAAATCTTACAACAGAGAACGTCCTTTTAAGTTAAGTTAAACACGTCCACAATGTCCAATGATGACCGTGTGTTTACGACAATGGGTTCTAATGAAAACCTGAACAGGTATACAAGCACTGTGATTGTTTATGCAAAGTAGATATTAACCTGTCATTTAAAACACAATAACTCTAATGTTGTGTAACATGCTCTGATTTTACTGATTTCGTTCAAAATTTAGTAAAATATGAAGACGCAAGCACGTGTGGTAAATCACAAGACAAAATATTATGTTTCCGAAATAATTTACTAAAAACTAAATTCAACATTATTGTCGACACTGAAAGCTCAATTAATAAATCAGATTTAGCTTGTGGATGTATTCATGGCACAAGCGACGCAACTTTAGGAACTTATTTAAATATATAATTTTTTTTTCTAAGACGATGCCCATAGGTGAATTTTACATTTTGATTGAATATTAAATTTTTACAATGTTTTCAATATTATTTTTTACTGTTATAACGCCCTTTTATAGACATTAAATATGCTATTTTGCTTTCTGCTAAATTTGATCTACTTTACTTTTAATACCTTCTTTTATTGTTGTTACGTTTTTGTTTTTAACAATTATTATATACCATTGTTTTTTTTTGTTTTTTTTCAATATTTTATTTTATAGTTTTTATGTTTAGGAGTACAGTTTTAATCCTTTCAATTAAGAGATGATAGCGAAACCGATTTTCAATTATATATTAAAAAAACAACTTAAATGAGAATTGAGGTTTCGCACACAACTCACCCTATACAGGCTATATAGGTCATATCATATATTAAAGTAACAACCTGTAGCAGCAGCGACGAGGGTTGCGCGTGACTAAGTCTCACGTGATCGATAAGCAACAACAGGTGACTGGGGAATAGAGCTGCCTAGAATAACTAACGTTTCTTCTAATATATTACTTTATATATTATGCTCTTTGTTTTACGTTGTTTGTCAACGTGACGAACAAATATTTTGGATATTGAATTGCATTTTCTATTTAGAAGATTCTAAATATTTTGCGAATTATTGATCTTATAGGCCGATATGAAATTTTTAACATCAAATATCTCCAAAACAGTTAAAAAACGTTAACGTCCACCATTTTGAAAATAACAAAAAATAAAAGTACTCGTGTTTGCTACTCTTGTAAATCGTAACATACGTAGCCCGATTAGCTAATCAAATTTTAACTCAATATCGATATGATTCTGGTGTTTTTTGAGTTTTTGTTTAAAAAAAAGAAAGTAAACTGTGGATACCGATTAAACTAAAGCGAATTCGAAAAAGGTTGCTGAAAGTTTAATTTATTTGGATATGAAGAATCCGATCCTGTATAGCATACTAGTATTTTTTGTGCCACCCTGTATATATGTAAGAAACAAGATATCTAGAAATTAATTTACACAAGAAAGTTTTGTAATAAACATATTGTAAAGTTCATCAACGTATCATACTCGAAAATGGTATTTAATTGTACAACTAAGTGGTGGAAGTCTAATATAATTTGCTTAAATTTATTCACGATTGCAAAACTATCACGTTTTCATTAGACCTATATAATCGGCGATAAAACTACTCGAAAATAGTCGTAATTTTTTTTACAATTAATAACATTAAATACAGTGCAAAACTAACTTGAACTAACTATCACAAGCTCCTTCTCAAAAACAAAAATTAAATTATTTTAATCATTTATATTCAAAGCTATTTATTCCCTAATGCTTTTTTGAATCTACAGATAAAAAATAAAAATAATTCTAATTTAAAAAATGATAATAAAATAAGGAATTGTCTTATTTTTTTAGATGATATTAATTTTACTACTTTCTCTATGCTTACTTTTATATTTTTATTTTTTCAATAATTTAAAATATTAAGAAGCTATTCCAATTACCAAAATTCTAAATTCCAATAATTTTATAATCTAAAATCTTTAACAAATGTGTCTAAAATTAGCTTCCAAAGTCACAAGCAAAACGTTTAGTCAATATATCCAAGAAAAATATCTGTACTAATCGATTCAGTAGACACCAAAAATCGTCCGTGGAGATTTATAAAAAGTTATTTAAATTCAGTATTGGTTAAATGTGAAATTAAACGAACAAAAACAGTTTGAAAGTTTGAAATTAAAAAATTACCTTTCAGGAATAATTTGACAAAAATATAAACTAAACTCGATCACTTTCTCATTTCATCGAATATGATTTATTAGTTTAGGCAGAGAGAAATCAAATCTAGACTTTATTTATATATCTTAATATTTTATTTTAGTTTTATTTGGTTAGTATTTTTTATTTGAATGTATTTGTGAGATTGTTTGAGTAATATTTTCCTCTGTTCATAGAAATATGATAGATATAAAATTATAATTTAATGTTGAAATGATGGAAACAACTAGATAGCAATAGAAGGGGGTAAATTGCGCCATCACAACTTTTCTATTATGTTTTTCCTGCAGAATACTTCCAATTACGAACTTTAAACAGTACTAATAATGTGCGCCTATTTCAGTTAATGTGCACTTACGTTATAAAGTGGTTTCATAAACACTTTATTGAATCGATAGAAACTTCGTTAAGTATTTATTTACATTAAGTGTTAACATGTTTTTATGAAATTTTGTACTGGTATAAATGCAAAATGTAGATAAAATTACATTTTTATGGGAGCATAAAATAACGCTCCTTTAATGAGAAATCACAAGTATAACTTTTTGAGGTGAGATTTATTTGTTTAGTCATTAAATTCAATATGGTAGTTGTGAAACCAATTGTTAGGTACCGGTAGAATTTGGTTCCATTAGCATTTTAATACTATACTTATAAGAATAATTATAAGTATGATATTAAATTTCTTTACCTTCAACTGTGTCTCAAATGTTCATTAACGACCTAAGAAAAAACAATTGGTTCCTACTACCTTGTAAACATATATTATTTCATACAAATTAACATCGACTATATGTGATTTTTATCGCAATTTGAATAAACCAGCTGATCATTATAGCTCAAAAGCAGCCATCTTGTATGAATCTGGATGGTTTGAAGTTGCATGTATGGTATGGTAAGACTTCGTGGGTTTTCTATAAATTTTACATTGAAATTTGCTATTAACTTTAGTGATAGTTACATCCAGGTTGGATGTATGCTTTTCAAAATAAACATACCAAAATGAGATATAGTTCACATGATTTATTCGACATAGTCAACAGTTTCAATAAAAGCAGTTAACTATATCAAACACAGACATAAACTAAATGAACGAATCTCCAAAATAAGCTATCCCATCAGTCAACTGTTGAAGCCGGCAGACTAAACATGTGGCCTATGTTTGACAGGGGAACTTTAAATATTATGACAAGTACTGTTTACCATAATTATAACTTCATGTGACTGTTTTTGTGTTTTGTGTTTTTATATATAGGACAGATTGATGATGCCATTTGTATATGGCGAAACATGTAGTGAGTTAGTGGTGAGTAGTTGATCTGCTATAAACTTTGTATTTCAAAATGTCAATAATTAATTGTTTAAAAAATTATTGATCATCTGGTTTATTCAGGGTGCGCGTATAATCGATGTTAATTTGTGTACAATAAATTATGTTTGCACGCTAGTAGTAACAGGTGTATTAGAACCTATCCTTAGGTTGTTAATGAATATTTCAGAAACAGGTGAAGCTATAGAAATTTAATATCATACCTATCATTATTCTTACGAGTATAGTATTAAAATGCTATATGGTACCAAACTATACCAGTACCTAACAATCTGCTTCACAACTACCATATTGAATTTATTGACTAAACAAATAATGTTCACCTCAAAAAGTTATACTAGCGATTCCCATTAAAGGATTGTCGTTTTTATGCTTCACAGATGTGCATTTCATAGAAACTAAAACATTTAATAGGTTTTGTAATATAACAAGCAAACTTCTGAAGATATATTTCCAAATTCCTTCTATTTGAGAATCAATTGCAGGTGACTGATTTCACTAAAGGAAACATTCTGTTTTCTCATCTATTAAAAGAAAGAATATTTCACAAAGTAGAGCAGGTTTTAAACTAGGTAAGTACGTGCACCGAACAATGTTGTACAGGACTGGATAATGTTCTGTACGTAATGGTTTCTACTTTTCCAATTGTTCAACAACAATTTATCAAACTTTTTTTATATTGAAGGTCTATCTTTTTTTGATTATTTCATCATTTTGACCAACTTATAAATAGTATCATTACTTCACTGCACTTTTTAATGAAAACACTAACTTTTTTTTATCACTTTAAATTTTAAATTTCGTTTATGACGTAAATTTCAAATATAAGACGAAACATTTCGTTTTAAAAATATTTAAAATCAAATACAAAAATCACAATTTAAATGTCCAACCGCATTAACTACATTTTTTGGAGGGCTGGTTATGCAATTCCTGGACGATTTAGTTATTTCCTTATGGAAAACATACATTAAAAATAAAAAATTAATTTTACTGGGTGTTGTCTCATATTTAAAAAAAAAATAACTCTGTACTTCCATAATGTTTGACTCCTCCCACAATTTTTTTACTCTATTTGCATGTGTCATTTAATTTTATTGGAAAATAACAAGTATGAAAAACACAAAATTAACTCCTTTAATTTAATTCCTTGTTTAAATTACCTGGGAATATAAATTTATACATGAGATTTTGGTATGAAGGTTTTAAATTTTCATATTCACCAAAACTAGAAGATCTATTTTATAACACCTTACCTTTTCCTTCTACGCTTAAAGTTAATTTATATTCCTTAAACTAATAACATACGACTTGGAATTTTCAAAGATATGTGGAAAGTGAGAATAAAATTTGTGTGTTAAGCTTCCGATTTGTAACGTTGTCCACTTTTTATTACTGTCTCACATATATAATATACAGAAATGTATTTAATGTGCTAACGATGTCTAGTTTTTAACAGAAATTCCGTTTTGAATATGAGTCCAAAAGAGTGTTTATATATTATTTTGTTTAATAAAGTCTGTATTCTGTATGCGATCTATGAAATATACTAAAACACCAACCTGTGGAGAGATGTTGATCAAATTTGGTAATTGAAAAATTTTTAAATATCTTTCATCCCCCTCCATTATTCTGATAACTAAAAATTTGTGAACAACTATCATAAGACCAAAATCTAAGACTAAATTGTTTTCTATCAACCTGAAATAATGGTCGAAAAGAACTTCCTTAGATTAAAACCTTGATTTCAATCAAATATGGCGTGCGCTTAGGATGAGTGAACCAAGGTACAATCAATATCATTCAAAGTAAAAAATAATAATGCTACAATAATAATAACAAAAAGTTGATGAGCAGTTCTCCTTTATTTTAACTTATCAAAAAAAAAAAATGAGGAAAAACTAAAAAACTCGGTACTGAAGAAGATTTATTTGTTTTTTCTCGTCTAAGAGGTAAAGATATTTAGGTAGAAATCAAGGCAAATATTAATTGGGTTTTGTGTAAAGACTATGTGAGAAATTTAGTGCAATGTTTGTGAACTGTTTATTTTTTTACAAAATTTTGAGCCTCTTCAAAGTATTAAATTCTCTTTTTATTATTTTTTTGCCAGTGAGATATATCGAAATATCCCAATATTTTATTATCCCGCCACAATGTATTTATAACTAACCTCGTCATGCTTTAACCATCCCATACGTAACAGATGTAAGTTACCACATTTCAATTATCACATTACGTTCAACACATCTGTCTGTTTAAAAATTCAACGAATAAAATCCCTCAACAATAGAAATATGGAAATATGTAATGGCAAAACTGCTTTCATAACAAGCTTGTGATTGGGAAATCAAAACAAATTAAAACTGACTTGCAAAACTTTAAAAAAGGTTTTTTTGTGTAACATTATTTGTATCGTCAATAAATTCAATATGGTAGTTGTGAAGCAGATTGTTAGATACCGGTATAGTTTGGTTCTATCTGGCATTTTAATACCATAAGAATAATGATAAGTATGATATTATATTTCTTTTCCTACAACTGTGTCTCAAATGTTCAATAACAACCTAAGAAGATGTTCTAAAACAATTGGTTACTACTACCTTGCAAACATATATTATTTCATACAAATTAACATCGACTATATGTGAATATCGCAACCTGAATATACCAGATGATCAGGTTTATTATTATCAATCGCCCGCTCTCGGAACAATAAACTGACTCAGCTAACCTCAAATGCATTTATAGCTCAAAAGCAGCCATCTTGTATGAATCTGGATGGTTTGAAGTTGCATGTATGGTACGATAGGACTGCGTGGGTTTTCTATAAATTTTAAATTGAAATTTGCAATTTTCAAAAAGTTAGATCCAGGTAATTGATACTTTTGTCAGATTCCATTTCTGATCTGGATGTATGCTTTTCAAAATAAGCATACCAAAATGAGATATAGTCACATAATTTATTCAACATAGTCAACAGTTTCAATAAAACCAGTTAACTATATCAAACACCAACATGAACTAAATAGATGAATCTCCATCAGTCAACTGTTGAAGCCGGCAGACTAAACATGTGGCCTATGTTTCACAGGGGAACTTTAAATATTATGACAAGTACTGTTTACCATAATTATAACTTAATGTGACTGTTTTAATTTTTTTTTTTTTTTTTTTCATATTTACGACAGCCTAATGTTCACAAATCTATACATTAATTTTTTAAGTAACAATAAAAGGGTGTTAAAACAACACGATTTAGTGTACGTTATTTGTATAAAATTAAATTCTTTTAGCACCACTAAATTGTACAGACATGCTCGTGAAATTGTAGAGGTCTTTGGTTTTTTTCTAAGGACCTAAATTAAGAGATATCATTAAGAGTATACAGGTAATCTTTTAATGGCTAATTGTTTGTCTCTATATCACAAAATAATTTCGAAAATTTAAATGCGATGTATTTTTCATTGTGTGGTTAAATTAATTGTATTCCTCATACAAAATTTATATATAATTTCCTACTGAAGTTTAATTCTAAATACAAATCATTTTATTTTCAGATTTGTGGAATGGAACTCGCCTAGTAAAAAACAATAATACTACAATAATAATAACAAAAAGTTGATGAGCAGTTCTCCTTTATTCTAACATAAAAAAAAAACTTTGAGGAAAAACCAAAAAAAAAAAAACTCGGTACTGAAGAAGATCTTATTTGTGTTTTCTCGTCTAAGAAGTATAGATATTTAAGTAGAAATCAAGACAAATATTAATTATTAAAACATTAGTGCAATGTTTGTGAACTGTTTATTTTTTACAAAATTGTGAGCCTATTCAGAGTATTAAATTCTGTTATTATTATTATTTATTATTTTCCCAGTGAGATATATCTAAATAACCCAATATTTTATTATCCCACCACAATGTATTTATAACTAACCTCGTCATGCTTTAACCATCCCATACGTAAGAGATGTAAGTTATTAATTCAATTATCACATTACGTTCAACACATCTGTCTGTTTAAAAATTCAACAAATAAAATCCCTCAACAATAGAAATATGTAATGGCCAAACTGCTTTCATTAATAAGCTTACGATTTGGAAATCAAAACAAATTAAAACTGACTTGCAGAACTTTACAAAGGGCGTTGTTTTGTAACTGCTCTGACTGTGTGATTGCGTGTTGGCGTGTTTTGAGCATTTGACACACCGTGGTGTGTTCCTCAATATGCTAACAGCACGACAGATCCTTTTCCTAATATACATTTTATTCGTGAAGTCATTCTCCTAGTTCATAACAAAAACTAAGCATATAAGCGCATCCAAAAAGATTATAGAATAACAAAAAAATTGCCATTTAGAATATAGTGCTGGATCGTAAGCGGTTGCCATAGTAACAAATAAAGAGTCATCGCTACCATACAAATCATTCAAAGATTAACGAGTTTACAAATCAAAATTCAATGCGTTTTGTGGCTTGCAAAGTTTCAACCTGTGACTCTCGTGCATTTTGAGTGTTGTATTATTTTAAAAAAGAATCCACGACTCAAGATTGGTATTTATCCTGTTTAGACAAGGAGTTTACAGAATCACTCTGATAAGCTATCTCTTAACGACAAATAATACATTAGAACAGTATCTTCAGTATTACAAAACAATTGGTTTAACAATTGTGTTCAAGAGTTGAATTTTTCAAAAATAACGAAGCTAAAATAATTCAAAATGTTACGAAGAAACGCCTTCGGTTTACTTGTTATGACCTTCAATTATTACATAAGATTCACCAAGGTGATAACCTCAATGTATTTTCCTGTTGATATATTCAAACAAAATCCATAATGAAGAAGAATTTCTATATTGGGTAAAATTCAGTGTTAAGGCTACATAGACACAAGGTAAACATTGGACAGATTAATTTCGCTATTTTGTATTGAACATGAGTAGGTTCATTGTAAAATTGACACACGATGCGCCCTAGCTAGAGGCCATGTGATTGATCCGTTTTCTATGTGGAGAGCACAGTAAAATTCAACATATATCTCGACGTACTAGGGATATTTATCTTTCCTAAATCAACATTAACAAAATAATCTTTCAAGAGGATGGTGCTACAGCATATTATGTTATTGTTGTTATGAATGTCCTAGGCGGGACATTCTAACAACTCTGGATTAGGTAGAACGAATGTAAACCATGACCTCGCTATATTTACCTAACACTGATTATTATTCTTATTTGTTTTTCTTTATGTCTGACTTTTTACCGTAGTAAAATGAGTGAACCAAACCAATTCTTATTATTCAGCACTTTAACCACCCCGGAAGTTTGGTAATCCCGACGTATCCTAGCTGGTTCATGCACATGTCTTCATGTAATTTTGAGTTGTATCTCATAACTTTCATTTTATCAGGTCTCTCCTAACCAACCCTTATTCCCTTCCTACCCTGAATGAAGTATTAGAGAGCGAGGTTCTCTATTTTATGCTCTTTTCCTCTTTTTCGTCAAGGAGATAATGACCGAGAGGTTTAACCCAAAAAGAGAAGTTATTCCTGGTGTTACTTTTCGTGTGCGCCCAAAAAATGAATTAGTCTATGTAGCCCACATTAAACTTTGCTAAGCCGACAAAATAAACGTTTTAAGTTGTTCTTCGTTTTAATTTATGTTTAAGTGTATTTTATTTCTTTAGTTAAAAAAAAAAAATTAAGTTAAAATAAATATAAGATTTTACAGACACAATTAATGAAATTATTTATTTCTAATAATACTAGTTCTTAGATAATTGCTTATTCTGGGATATATTATCTTACGTGAGTGTAAACTGACTATTACACCACCCTATACATCTTTCAAAGACGTTAGAAACATATTACAACTTTAAACACTGATTCGTAACAAGCCTTGATAGTCTAAACATGAATTACCACGCCTCAAGAAAATTAACTCTTATCTTAATAACAACTTTGAAAGTTTACCAAAGGATTTAAACTTAGGTTTGGATGGGTGCAATGTTTTGTTCAAGTGACACAAATATGACATAAATGGTTGCGAATTTCTTTAAGTAATTTTTGTATAGTCACTCTTTTGCCGACTTTATATTTGAGATTTATATATTTTTCTACAACCGTGTCTAAAGTGTTCGTTTACTACTAAGAACAGCTTCCAAAACATTTGATCACTACTCAGCTTGTAAAAAATTACTGCAAGCAAATTAACATTGATTAAATGTGATTATATATCGTTCGCTGAATAAATCAGATGATTCGGGTTTATTATTGTCACATCGTCCGCTCACTGAATAATAAACAAACTCAATTAACTTCAAATTCATTTATAGGGCAATTTTTTTCAATAAAATATCAGAACACAATTTTGACATGGGTGAGGACAATATTGAGTGGTCAAACAATTGTTTGACTTGTTGCTAGAAAATCTAGAGGTATAGGCTATACGAAAAGAATTATGAAAAGCTAATGTTGTGATGTACTTCAAATGGTGTTTAAAAAGTGTCGTAGAACGTATCGCTTGTATAATTTTTTCTCAAAAATACAAAGTAATAAAGTCATCTTTCCTTTGGAGGTTATGCAACCCAAGACTAGAAAGGCGTTGATCCAGCTAGGGTTCTACAGAATTGATATCAATATAAGAAAATGAGTATCCACAGTGGTAAAAACAAAATTAGCTTTTATAGAACCTAAGTACTATGAACTATCATAAAACCTTTTCAGATGTTCATCATTTTGAAATATCATACTTTTTATTTTGAATAACAATTAAAATTAATGAACGGTAAAGTGATAAATTGACTCGAGGAACTGTTAAATTTCAAAGTATTTTGATTGTTGATTTCTCCATAGTTTTACTCTGGTATATAAATTATATAGAGAAAGTTATGTGATATGTCTAAAATCAAACAGTTTTAAACAAGATTTTTTGGGTTGTTTGTTTGTCTTGTATCCAGTGCTCTCAAGACAAAATTAATGAACTGATTGTGATTAAATTTGGTTTGTTGATTTATGGTTTATTTGGTTTCAACCGAGATTGTTTTTTGGTTTAATTAATATTTGGACAAAGCTGCCGTAAAACTAAAACTTAAGATTGTAATTAACAAAAATCAGCTACAAAGATTTTGATAAAATTTTGTTATAATGTAGTCTCTAAGGACTATAACATACCATCTCTTAAACAAAATTTGGATTAAATTATCTCACAAGAAGTTATATCGGCCTTTAAAAAAAGATTTTTCAAAATCGACAGTACTGATTCCATTTGGTGAATTGTGAAAATTAATTACCAAAACAGTTGTACAAAAACGCAAATAAAATTAAATAACTATTCAGAAAAATTGGCAATAAAGAAGAAAACAACTATTTATGAAAACGAGTTTACGGCACAAACGGAAAGAAGGTTATTTTCTTTAAACAAATAAATTTGTTTTAAAAAGCTCACTGAAAGTAGATAAGTAAGGACTATTCATACCACCTTATATTAATACCATCTTATCTAACATAAGTCATAAATCGGGGAGGGGGGAACTCGGTAATGAAGGTTTTTAGGTTCTCGAGGTAAAACTAAAGACACTTCAAGGGCGATTCAATCTGTTTATCTGTAAGTCGAAATCAGTCTACAGACAAGACCGACAAATCCTATATATATCAAACTTTGCGTTTATTTTCTTTGTATTCTTCTACATATAAGAAATATATAGTGGCAACCAAAAAATGATCATGGAGCAGTTAAGGTTCAAAAACTACGGAGTCGAAAATTTTATGTTTGGAAATATTATATGTTGCATATCAAATAAAACCAGAAGGTATGCTGATTACGAATATGTATTTTGTTTAACTAAGCAATTAATACGCAGGCGCTATGATCCTTAAAAAACTTAGACTTTATAAATTAATTGTCCCTATATTTCTACGAACCGAAAATTGTGTGGTAAAAAAAAAACCTTTTATTATTTTCTTCCAGATATTTCTAGAGAGATGAGACACATATTACTTTTGGTTTGTAGACACCTGTGTGAGAATGTTTGTGTATATATATGCTTTGTCAATATACTTAAGATCTGTTTTATTCGTATAGGAAAAAACACATATGATATGATATTTGTTGCAAATTTTACGTACCAACTACAACTACAGATTAAATGTTATCCTAAAATAAACATATTTAGAAACTTGAAAATCGTCCACTACTTCGATTTTTTATTTATTAAAACAAACTTGTCCTACAATTAGTAATATATATTTTTCTGATGTTTTAAATTTGGATATTTTGATAAATCTGAAACAAAGCATTATAATTTTTTCCTTTCTTACACTAAAAAATGAAGATAGTTACTTAATGTGTCAAAAAATTGACGTCGAGCTTTATCGGATACTTCCGTTTTGAGGTTCCATGATTTTAAAAAGTAGTGTTTTTGGAATAGTTGTCGTTCTGTCTAGCATCTGTTGTATTTGCAGTAATCTTTATCGCAAAAAGTTTGACGGTAAGCTGACATAAGAAAAAAACATCACGATTTTACCCAAATTGCCTGTAATTACTTTGACCGACTTCAATTAATTATATTGGCTAAAAGTGGTTGTCTCTAAGGACTCAAACTATCTCTTCAAAAAGTCTGGTTCGTCAGTTATCGGTAATAATGAAAACAAAAAACTGTTATGAAGATTTCGTTGAAATTAGTGATATATGAAGAGTAATAATACCAAATGTAAAATCCCAAGGAAACAATACCAGAAATAATTCGACGAAAACAAAAACGAACTTTGCTCACCGTCATTAAAAGCTAGACTTTAATCAAATAAAATTTACCTTGAGGACTTGTTTATTAAGTACGTTTACCTCCTACATAGATATTTTTGTCCCCGTTGAAAGAAGGCATCCATAGGTCTTTTTAATTTTTTATTTGACAACTACGACTAGTTTTAGTTCGTTCTGATTTAATTTTGGGGTTGAGCAATTAGTTATTTTTTATGTGTTTAAAATTATAAATGTCTTCTATAAATATTAGAAAGCGGAAATTTAATATCGTAGCAGTTTGGTGTACAGATAACATATTGAAAAAAGTTTGTTTTTAATGGTTTTTTTTCCATTACCACATCCTCTCTATATTACGTACACTGGGGTAGTTACTGTGGTAGATTGGTCACTGTGCTACAGGTTAAAACAACATAAAGGTCACACTGTACATGTACAATAAATTCAACGTTTATACTGCCTTGTGTAATTTCACAATTTACTCATGAATATTGGAGGTGAAATTATCTTATAAAAGCAATTCAGTTGGTAGAATTGTCCTCTGGATCAAACCACAGGATTTATTGAAATGGGACGTTCTGAAAGAGGTAATCGGTAGAGGTTTCGATTGAATCTCTTTCATATTTTAGTTTAAACTGGGCGATGTAAAAATTGTTATCGTGTTTATCTAGGTGAGATTTCCTAGGCGTTAACTACTTTTTAGAATAGACGACCCTTGCTTAGGGTCAAGGTAGGGTAACCGAATGTAATGATTTTCAATTAAATAACCTAATATATTGTCAGGAAGATGGTATGGCGATGGGGAGTCCATTGAGCCCTATCTTTGCTAATATAATTTATGGAAAAATAAGAGAGGAAAGTCATGGACTCTTCTAAATTTAATCCGAAGGTATTGCTTAAATACGTGGATGACACATTCGTTATATGTTCGATGGGTGTAGTAAATTAGAAGATTTTTTTAAATTGCCTAACAACGCTTCTAATTAATTACATTTCCTTACCATGGAAAACGAAGTAAATAATAAATTACCTTTTTTAGATGTGTGTGTTGAAAGTAATAGGGATGTCCTTAAGAAATAAGGTCCTTGTGGTTACCTCTTATTAAAAATAAGCTTAAAATTGAAAATAAACAAAATCTTAAATAAAAAAAGGCTGAAGTTTTAACTGTTGAAAGCGAAGGAATTATAACGCGTTCAAAGGCTAGGAAATTAAAAGGGAGGACGCTGTAGGCATTAACTACCGGTTTCTTAACTCCTACCCCCTCCCAGTTGGCAGATTGTTTCACAACCGTTAGTTGTTCTGTGACCGCGGTTGTGAACAGACATATTTTAGTTGGTATTTGTCAGCTGCTGTGTACTCCGTTCATGATCTCTTTTGACTTGTTTCCTGATCACATGTGAGTATCTTTTTAGTTTTTGACCGTTCAGGGTTTGTTTGGTTGTTTTTTCATTAGGTTTAGTTTCTGAACATAGGCCTAGATATCTAGGCGTGTGTTTATAAGTTAGGCACTTGATAACGGGAGTTCATTTATACTCTCGAAACGTTGTGTATTGTTTCTTACACGCAAATGATGGCAAATGTCCAAATAAACAATAATATTATTTAGTGGTAGACTTAAAGTTTGATTATAATTTAAGTTTTAATAAAATTCTCGCTTGATGAACTTCAGGATCAAAAATCCAATTTAGTTGCATTAAACATTTGTTCCATTGAACTTCTGGATTCCATTATTTGCACGCTAAACTAATTCCTTGCATTAACTATTTGCTTGAATTAACTTCTGTATTCCATTAACTATTCACTTGAATTAACCACACAGTCAAAAATACCACTAAGCTTGAAACTGCCTTATAATCCTTGCTGAAAAACATTGCAAATGAAATGCTCTTCCCCAATCGGTGATGAAAGATTTCAGCAAGACTTGGCACCCGTATGTTCGTGATGAGATGTTTCTTTAACGTAGGATTAAAGGAGGTAGATTCCCCTCAGAATCTCACTCATAGTGAGTACGACTGTGGAAATCGGAGGAATTTTATTTTGATCTACACATTCCTTCATATATTCTTGGATTAGAACCCCTTTCCTGTCAGATCTTCTTGACCAAATCTTCCGGTTTTGACCCTATTCGAGAGCTAGGGTTGTACGAGTATATTTTATGTTCTATGTGTCTTCTTTTTATAAGGCAATGATGTCACCGAGAGGTTTTAACCTTTAAACAACAAGTCAAACAAATCGAAAGCTTGGCCACCAAGCTCACACTTCCCATCAACTATTTATGAAACAATATTAATAAACGTCTAACTTACATAAAAGGAACATGGAACATTAGAGACAACGAATTACTAAAGTAGTGACATCAATATATTCAGACGTCGAGTGTGGGAAGAGCATTAATATCGCTTGGACGTTTCCAGATCTAAACCCGGGACACAAGAACTCAGATCTAGAGGAAAACTACTTTTTGATCTTTGGCAAATATTTTCCAAAGCCGCATCAAACATTTTTTTAAAAATATGTATTAGATACGATTATGTATATGTTAGTTTTAAATTACGTTTTTATTTCGATTCATATACTTAATGTCGAAGGATTATCCATATATAAAAACATTTATTAAAGTGTATCTACAAGAATGATGGCAGAGCGTAAACAGAGTTGGCTTGTTATTTTATAGGTTATTTTTATATTTAAATTAAAATCGATGGATGTTATATATATCACGTAGACCTACATTGCTGGATAAAGCGACCTGTTGTTGCTTATCGATCACGTGAAGGCAATGCGCGCGCATTGTGCTGTACGAAGTTACATTACAGGATATTTCCATTTAACCTTCTAACGTATCTTAAGGAAAAAGTCAGGATGAAATGGTTTTAAAAAAATATTTAGAGATTTCAGGGATATGTAGGATTTAATTTCCGCTGAATAAAAAATCTAATAGATAATAATCTCTAACGGTTGTAAATGGTTTTCATATAAATGGATGATATGACCGAGATTGTAACATTTAGAATTTTCATAAGAAGAATAAAACGGTGAAATGGTTTTTTTAAATTTTTACGTGTTGAACGATTTTTTTCCATTCTAAAACTACATGAAATTGACGTTACAAATGGATTTTTTAAACATGGTTGAGTTTTTAAAATTGCCAAAAATGTCTACTTGTACTCATAATATTGAGTTAAAATACAATTTTTTTTTAATTTTTATTTTTATGGGAATCATAGCTCTCCCAGTAGAAAATTTAATATTATTGTTTTGTTATAAAATTCATTTTTAGAATATTTTAAAAATAAATAAAACTCATAAAGTTTAATCTCTATCCACATGATTACAACTTTCATATTACCAGGTTGTTGCAACTGTAACGTGAAAGAGATTCAAACAAAACAGATTTTCCTCTGCTATAATTTCTGTTTCAATAAATCTTGTGGCTTAAACCAGGGAACAATTGAACCAACTGAATTGCTTTTACTAGATGATTTTACCACCAATATTCGCAAATAAATTGTGAAATAACACCAGTCGAATGTTAAAGTGCCTAGAAAAGTTCTATTGTACAGGGATAAACTATTTAACCTATCGAGGAAGTTCTATTCTCCTTTTATTTGCACAACAATAGGACTTTATAATTTAACTTTTACTTACCCAGTGTAATAACATTTTCGACCTCAGTTTTGTAACTGATGTTCAAGTTTCATGGCCTCAGGAAACAAAAACGTGATTGTCAACATAATGTCCGTCCGATGTTGCCGTCTGTACGAAATAAGATAGTGGCCGCAAAACGTACGTAAAATAGGACTATGAAATTGGTATAGGGGGTTATTATAGTGGTATAGCTGACGTCTGAATACTATTGAAATACAGAAAAATCTAAATACAATTATTGTCTAAACGTGGGCTATCATAAATCCAAAAAGGTATGATTTCAAACTAATGACAGAATTTCAACTTTTATAAAGTGTTTATTTAAATAACATTTTGTTCGAATTCAATAGTTACTCAATACATATTACTACACTAAACTAAAGTAAACAGAACTTAAAACGGATTTTTGACAATATTTTGCAAAACACATTTTTTACCAATAATAAAGGCATTTCTTAAAATTTTTTAAATGATTTCCATAACAAATTTTCATCAACCTCAATACTTTATACTATTTTTCATTTACTCATATTGTAAAATCTTGATTAGAGAGTTTTTTTTTCAAGGTACTGTAAATGTTCATGTTGAGATTAAAAATGACATCAGTAATAGTAAGTTTACCTATAATATGGTTATAATATTATTTCACAAATGTTCTTTCGATGTACACTGTTTTAATACCTTATATCAGAGACCAATGTTAATGTTATTTAGTTGGTTGAATGAATGTTGGGGTAAAGTTTTTGATATTTTGTTTGTTTGTTTGTTTTATTTTTGTGATGGAAATGAATGTTGATTTTAAAGAAATATTAATTTTAAAAATCATCTATAGAAAGATTATTACAAATAAGAGGGTCAACTGTTTGACTTAGGGTCAAACCCACGACTTAGGGTCAACCTTTTAAGCGACAGTTTACTGTACAGACAGATACGCAGACAAACAGATTTTACCTACGGGCCCTAATAAGGAGAAATCAATGAAAATGCAATTCATCTTTTAATGGCTATTGCATTGTCAGTCTCACATCTTACAAAAACTGCTTTTAAAACACATTTCTCATTGTGTTGCGAATTAACTTATATCCGTTTTAACAAATTATAAGAAATGATTTCGTACAGCATTTTAATTTAAAAAACAATTTTTTTTTTTTGTGTGAAGATCATGCCGTGTTCAAATTATAAAGCGGGGGCGTGATATCAGACTCGTTAAATTTGGCCTAAAGCTAACATTTTTTGGGGGTCAAATAAACATAAAAATCAAAAATCGAAGTAGCGGACAACTTTCAAGTTTCTAAATATGTTTATTTTAGGATGGTATTTTATGTGTAGTTGTAGTTGGTACACCTTTAAAATTTCTAACAAATATAATACCAAATATGTTTTATCCTAAAAAATAATACACATATTCAGTAAATCCACAATGCATATACAAACTTTCACACAAAGGTGTCTACAAACCAAAAATAATATTTGTCCCATCTCTCGAAAAACATCTCGGAAATAAGTTCCAACATTTTAATTCTTAGTAAAATAAACATACATATTCGTAAACAGAATAAGTTCTAATTTTATTTGATACCCCATATACAGACAGACATGTACGTCAGAAAATTATCAGGATCCCTGGTTTTACTTATGAACCCTAAAAATTAATAAAATCATAATAATATTGAGCCCTTACGATAGAAAACATTATGGTTATAATGTACATAAGAAAAGAAACGTAAATACGTGTTCAATAAAGTTTTCCGATAAACGAGACATCCTATCAAATAAATCATTACACATATTTTCAGGTAATTGAATAAGCAATAAGTTATATTTGTCTTTCGATGTTTTAACAAAACTCAGAAAACAATTGCTTTACATTTTTACCTTTACCTCATAAACAATTTTTTGTAAAATTAATAGAGTTGACAAATGAAAATTTTTAAATGCTTATAATGTTTCTACATAATTTACATAATCTAATAATTGCATACATGTGTCCTAATCGCTTCTACTCCCCTCGCCTCTGAAACTTGACAGATTTTAAACAAGCTCAGAGTAATATTCGTATGTGGTAAATATTAAATTTTGGTATCCAAATAAATATGGAACATCATGAGACTAACAGAACACATTACCAATCTTCAGATTTCCTGTGACATTTCCTTTCTATAACTCTACTTTATTATAAATTCTTCCAAATGTGAAATGATAGTGTAATAAATTCAATTTTTATCTTTGCATTCCAGTAAGAAGCAGGCAACTCTTCGATATTCTTATGTTTTTTCTACAGTTCTCCTTCTTTTCCGTCTGTTTCCCTCTATTTTTCTGATCATATTCGGGCAGTTTAATTATATTTTCATCTACTCCTCTTTAGGATACAGGTTGAATGTAAAAATGGTAGAATTTTTTTAAATAGTTTTAAAAACTGTATTTGATAAGTTTTTTGAATTTAGTGTAGTAAATTTTCAAATGAAATTAGCAAAATATTTGTTGTGGTTTGAAAAATTAAAATGAAAAACCCAACTGAATATTCAACACGATAATATACTTCTGGTATAAGAAAAATTGAGGGCAGTAGAACAGGAGAGGAATAAATATTTGCAATATAATTAAACTATTTAATACATTACTTTAAATGCATTTTGTATAGAACCAAGTACCTTTGCAATTTAATAATATATTCGAAAACTCGAATACAGAAATTTTATAGTTGGCTAGATTGTATAATAATATGACCCTACTATTTGCAACCATGTTAATAACATACAGCAAGGATAAATACTTTTCCATTTTATTTAAAGCACTACGTACTTCAAGAATACAATTTTTTTCAAGTAACAATTAATTGAGACCATTCATTGGAAATTGTAACCACTCGAAGAGAATTTTAACGAGTCTCTCTTACGATTATCTAAGTTTCGGCAACACCCGAAACAAAAAATGGCAATCTATTTACCATCTTTTTGCAAGTCAGAATATATATTTTACAGTATATTTTCACATGGATAAGTAATATTTGATTTTAAAAGAGAAATGTATCCTCTATTGTGTAAGATAATGAAGACGTCTTAAATATTAAACCTGCCCTCAAAGGAAATTAAATTTCTAATGGATATATCTGTATCTGTAATTCTACACTTACATTCCATTATTATCTATTTATTTCTTTGTCTTAACTTCAACTATAAAGTAGCATTAGCTAAGATTAAGAAGGGTAAACTTAAAATGCAATTATTTCCAAAAGGGTTCATTTTCACGAAGCGTGGTAAATTCATGTAGAGATTAATTTTGAATACGCATTTAAGTTATAATACATTATTTAATGGCTGTGAGGAGGGGGAAAAATCTATTTACTATTTTTTAAGAGATTAGAAATTATTACTACCAATAACTGCAGCAAAAATATAACATAAGTGCTATCAAATCTGGTTTTATAAAAAATATATTTTGTTATGCTCTATTATCTGCCAAAGTTTAAAATGACAGACGCTATTTTTAAATACAACATTATATCTCTAATTAGATATATTATAAGACTTACCGTCACAATAGTCTATGTTTGTCTGTAGCTATATCACTACGGCCGTTTCGGCTATTCAGCCATTTTCAAGTGTTATGCGGGTATTACCGTTGTCTTAGTTTAAAATCACAAATTACGAACACACGACACATAACAAACACATAAGTTCTTAAAACATTTAAAACATGATGTAGTAGGCCCACTGTCACAACGCGTACTGTAGTCGGAATGGCGAAAACAAATATGTATTATATCTCTGGTTCTACTTTTTTTACACTGGCTTGCTAATCTGTTTTTGTATTAATTTTTTAAAAATAAACATAAACTGAAATATGTGAGTAAATGAAAACTGAAGAATTTTATTCAGGTGATAAATATACATTTAACTGAAAGACACGAATAGTTAAATACGTGTCTATTATTCATGTATGAATTTACGTACATATACGATTTTTTTTTTTTTTTTTTTTTTTTTTTTTTTTTTTTTTTTTTTTTTTACAAGCTGATGTAAAAGTCTTTTAAGTTTAGGTTATTAGAGTTTGTTTGTATTTATGATTTGTTAATGGAATAATTACATAAACTAGATGAATATTTTAATAAACTAGAGTTTATGATTATATATAAACAAATGGTTTTTTTTTTTAATTTTAATTTTTTTTTTAATTGGTTATTGAACCCAAGGTTAATGGAGATGAAATGTGCACAATGGTAGCTTTATAATTTGTACCTTGAGGAAATATATACATTTATGTTCACTCATCAAAACTAATCCATTTAATAAATTGATAATTTGTTTGCTTATTTATTAGTTGTTATCTTGCCCTGTTGTTTAATTATCTTATTTTACACAAATCTTCCGTACAGTAGTCAACGATCACTTGATGTTGATGTATGTTGTCTCTCATTATTATTTTATAGTCTTTCCTTTTTTTTTTTAACTTCTTCTTATGATTATTAAGGAACTCTAAGAAAACACTAGATTTGAATATTTGTTGGTGCTCTCATGTTTGATCTGATTTTGATATTTAATTAAATTTTTACTTTTTACATATTTCAGAATACTGTAAAATTAAATTATAAATGTGTAATGAAAATTTTATATGATGGTGATTATTTGAAACAGTAATAATAATGACTTTTTTTTTATTGATGACTTTTTTGCGTAAATAAATGGCGTATCGTTATAGGTCATTCAAATAAATATCCGTTATCAAATTATTGAAATCACAATTATCACACAAAAAAACACTCTATTTGACAACTGAAATACAAGACTACCTTTCAATATCTAAGTCATCATCCTCAGTTGTTACATGCACACAAATCCTATTCATACTGATATAATAATATACGTTAGTCAATTTAAAACTTGCCTACTACTAATTAATGTATTTTGGTACTTGAAAAGTATCTAAAGGCATTTTTAGCAATTATGTTAACATATTCTTCTGTATATTTTTGACATTTCCGCGACAAAATACATTGCATTAATAAAAAAGTACCTATTATAAAGGTTTGTTATTGTAATTTTACAATATGTAATTCAGTGCATTCGTTTAACGTAAACAATGTGCATAGAATTTGCAGTACTTTACTGTCTCTGTCATGTTTTATCTACACAAACCTATTTTGTCTCATCCACCTTATTGCTCAAGTTAAACGAATTAAAACATCTCACATAGCTACATTTATAAAAAAAGCTTTGTCTCTCTGTTTTTCAGCGATAACAACTGATACAATTTAAATTATCTATCCAGTACGTTATATGGTTCAGTTTTAGTCTGTGTTTGATACAAATTAGTTGAAACAATATTTGATCATTCATAGTTAATACATAACTAAAACGTTGTTTGAAATTTTATGTTTATTTAAATTGCTTCAAAGGTTACAAAATAAGGGATTTTAGTTTGAACACCACCGTGGGAATCGACCAGCTATAAATACAGCTATCTATGCATGGCTTTCAGTTGTCTATATATATTCTTCAACTTTCTGGAAAATAAAAAGAAAGTGTGATAATCATGTTGTAGTTAACTGCTGCATCTGACTAAAATCACATTTGATTTAACAATCACGTACATGCTGGATTGTTTAGGAATTGTTTTACAATTGTATCATTGTTTATAGTGGAGCCTATCCATTTTGTATGTTGATATAGAAATAAAGTTAAAATGAGTTGCTTATTTATACATTTGAAATTTAATACCTCGGGCACATCATATAACGTATAGAGAAATGCGCGTCTTTTCATGTCAAAGTATTACCAACATGTCAAGTAATTTATAGTTTCCATAACTTTAACTAAAAGTTACACGTATTACAAGCTGAGTTTATAAACTTTGTAAGTTGTTAATACGATAGGGCGTGGTTCTCAATGCTTGGTTTGAGTAAATCTTTAATTTGTAAATAGTTATTTAGTGACTCTGAGAAGGTATGTAGAGTGGATTGTGAGTCAGTATACTATTTTAAATAAGGAAACCAAAATTCTTTCCTGTTGCGGAAATTAGTGCCTGATAATGTTTTTTTGAATAAATAAGAATTGTTTTTATCTTCAGTTGAGGAAATTGTCTATCATGTTGTTAGAATATTGAGGAAAACAAGATCGTGCGTCACAGTGGTGTGACATGCTGTTTATCACGCCAACACGCAATCATACAGTCAGAGCATTTACACAACATTGCTCTTGCTCTTTACATTTGTGCAACTAAGAGTTAATTTGTTTTGATTCTCCTGTCGTAAGATTATTAATTAAGCAATGTTGCCAATCTATATTTTCATATCACTATTTTAGAGCTTATTTATTTAATAGTTTTAAATAGACAGGCGGACCTGATGAACGTAATGAGTTAATTAAATCAATAGTTTACATTTGTTACATAAGGGAGGAGGAGGGTTGAAAAGTGGTTAGTTATAAATACATTATGGTAGGATAAAGTAATATCTGGGTAATTCCGTTATGTCTTAACGTAATCAAATATTAAAATGTAATACATGAAAGATATAAATTATTTTACAGAAATATTCCACACTCTATGAACTACTTAAAAATTCAAAGTCAATTGTCAACAAATTTAAATAAACGCTTTACACTTAAAAGTGCGTATATTTTTTAATGTGCGCAACCTGTTCAACCTTTATTGAATCTTTTATGACCTAAACCAATATACCATATTGTATGTAAAATACAGATTCAGTTATAAATTAATTTTGAAATAATTGTTATTTTGATATTTTTTTAAATAATAAAACCCCGTTTTTATTGAACATAAAGTAAAATTCAGAAGATAAAAACACAAAAACCGTACTACAGAGTGTTTCAAAAAGGACTCATTCTATTTTTAATGACGTGAATTTATTACTTTAAACAATTATTATAACATTATATAATTAATTACACAATATTCAAATTACATTTAATCCTTTATAATAAATGTTCAAAATGACTTTCTCTGTTTGCAATGTAGGTTCGAACACGTGTCATAACATTTACAGCCATTTTTCTTAGTCTATGCTCGGTAATGTTTGAAATCTCATTTTCAATGTTACCCTTCAATTCGTCAAAGTGTATGAAGAAATACCCCCAAAAGGAAAATTCTGCAGGAGTACGATCTGGGGATCTTGGAGGCCACAATCCTGTTGATATCACACGACGGCCAAAAAATTTCCATAACATATCCAGCGTTTTATTAGAAGTATGATACGTTGCGTTATCCTGCTGGAACCAGGATTAACGTTCGTGTAAATATAGCAAGGCTTTAAGTTGTTCAATTAAGTGGGATAAACCACACCATCTAAAGATTTGTAAAAAAATAAAGGCCCTATAACACGACGCCGGGAGATCACACACCAAACACCAACTTTACGTACGTGTAGTGGTCGTTCGTGAAACGAGTGAGGATTTTCAGCGCTCAATATTTGGCAGCTTTGGTTGTTAATGTAACCATCCTAGTGAAACCATGCCTCGTCATTTAAAAACACGATCCAACATTTCAATACCCTTGTGATTAACAAGAAAACGTATCCAACGACAATACTGTAGACGTTTACTGTGGTCAACTTCTTTCAGTTCATGAACGACACCGATGCGATAAGCACGCAGTTTAAATTTGTTAGTAGTCCTATAAGCGTAGATAGTGAAAGTCCAGCCTGTGAAGATAACTTTCTAACTGATTTGCTGGGTGAGCAATTCAAACGTTCTTTCACATATCCAGAACTGTTAACAGTGATGATCGACCTGTGTTTTTCCAATCAAATACACTGCCATTCTCACGAAATGTATTGATCAGCGCGATATTGTTGATTTAATAGGTACTGAAGAATTGGGTAAATGTAACTGGAACTCGTCTTTTACTCGTTTGTAATAGTCATACGCGCAATAGTTCTCAATAATCAACATACGTCCCTCCTTGAAAAAAGACATAGTTGAAAATACACACACACTTACAAAGACAAATGCATATTGGAATAGCACTAGCGCATTACAATAACACTTGACGAGTCAACAATGGAACAGTGTTGCCAACTGATATTTGGGGGAAAAAAATACCTATGCGTAACTATTTATACCTTCTTAAACTTCGGGACGAAGCAATCCATTTAATAGTTTTTTAAATAATTAAAACTTGTAGTACATTTTTTTAAAACAATTTAACTCAATTTCTTTAATACTTCGTAAGATGAATAAAATAGCATTCGAACACAACGAACGCTTTGAAGAAATACGTGAGTACGAATATTTGTTCAGGAAGATTAACTCAGCCTTTGCTTACAATAAACATTGTATCAATGTAAACTTTTGTTCGGTACTTATATAATGATTAGTAAAGCACAGTTAAAAGTATAACATTCGCGTATAACTATTCAATATACGTGATTTAGTTTTGGTTTGAATTACATTAAAATCTCGTCAATCAAGCTTAAAATAAGTATGAGAAACATCATACAACGTACACAAATTCCACTCATTATGCAAGTCCCCATTATTATGATTCCAACCAATATTCTTATACTGCTCCTGCACAGAAAGCAAAGCAAACTGCTGCGCTATTAAAGCACAATAATTAACACATTCGAAAATAGTAATCAGATTGCCTATTCTACTCCTTAACTGTATTTCTCGACCAAGTAGATTTGGTCTACTATTTGAATACAGTGAAGGGTTTTACAATTTATTAACATGATAAATTATGGTCCGATTTTGTTGAAACTTGTAATATTTGTATATTTTAGTGCTTTGAGTTAAACTCTGATATGGGTTCATACGTATATTTCCTCAATATACTAAGAAAACAAAAACATGTCATTTCACTTACAAATACTATCAGATTACAATGAGTCGTCGTAGACAATTGGGAAACATCATAACCGACACGCCTTAACAAGTTGTATAAAATAACACCAAAATAGAAAATTCTGAAATAAGCTCATAAATATATTTTTATTTGTTTAATTTTTTTCTCCTTTTTCGACGAAAAAGTCAATTTGGTCAGTTAACAAACTTGTTAATTAGTACTTGTAGAACAATTTTAAATCAGATTCGTTCAAATAAACCCCTTATAGGCATTTTTCCTGTGATGTTGTTTAAGATGAAATATATACTATGAAACCTAAAACAATGGAAGCACCAATAGAATCGATTTACTTTCTTTTGAATGAATAAATTCAGATGGAATACTATTCCAACAGTTTGCCTCAGTATTCCAAAGGTCTTGAATCAATCCATTATACAGACAGAAGACAGATTGGGCACGAATGTTGGTTGCATTCAAATGGGTAACGACTTTTATAACATCCGGTACATATAAATACAGAATGATCCACGATTATTTTGGTAAGCATTGAAGTATGATCGTTGTAACAAAATATTAAAACCTTAAATAAACAGTGAAAAAATATTGCACAAACCTTTTCACTCATCCATCCCCAAAAACAAATAGAATAGAAAACTATTAGACAGATAATTGTAAGTTCAATGGTGTTCAGTCAAAAAGAGAAAATAAACCATGTACCAATATTTAAATAGGGAATAAACTTGCTTCGCCAGTGGCATAAACGTGTCCTCAATGTAATTAATTACTTTAATAAAACAAAACTATTAATAACGGTGGATAATATTGAAATTCGAAGTTTGACAATCAATATATTAAATATCTTGTGATTTTGTACCAAGAGTTTTGGATCATTAATATCGATAACATTGGATCAGTTTTTATCGATAACTCACCAAGCGATAAAATAAAATTTTCAAGATAACTTAAATTTTATGATGCAAATTTTAGAAAATCAAGATTTTATGTTATTTTCTAATGGCAGTTACACGGAAAAACGATTAAATAAATACGTTAAACGGACAAAATTTACTCTCATATCAAATCCAGTCTACGCGTTTAGCTGTAGAGCACTGCACAGACGACAGACGGTCTTTATTCCAAGAAACACATTTTTTAACGTTGTGGACATCGGATGTATCCGAAACTCGAGATTGATTTTTGAGACATCAAATAACTTTCTCTATACTACGTATACAGTATATGATCAAATAAAAAGTTAGAGAAAAAAATAGATATTTTATTTTTTTATTTCTTATATTTCAATTTAATGTTATCCCAAGAGAGTAAACTAATTATTTAATAACATTTTATTCTTAGACAAAATACCATTACTGGCTTATGAGATGAATTGGCAATCCGGTTTCTCAAAATATTTTCCTTCTTATCCTTAATTATTTAAAATCAAAATTCTATAAATGTATTTTTCCTTTGTCATGTAATTATAGGCATCTGCCTGGAGAGATTTTACCTTTCAATCACATCCTATTAATTACCTCCATCAAAACGCTATTCCCTGTCCTATTCGGTTTAATTTTCATTCTTTAGGAAGGCTTTCACTGATGAACTGACAATAGGTCTCATCTCCTATTTTTATCCAAGGCTTAACTATTTCAAAAACGTATTCCCTATTCTGTCCTTCAAACTATACTCATCGTATATCTTAAGTCTGATTTGTGTATTTGTACGTTTATCAGTCAGGAGAGTCTCACTTGGCAAATAATTGTCTCACAAACAATAATGTTTCCTTGTAATACTAACACATGTTCCATATTTCACTTTTAAATCGCAATTTTACCAATACATTTTTGGAGTCCCAATAAATGTGGTCGCCACTTTAGTGTATTAATATATGATTTATATGTGTTACTCTGTTGTATTTAGTTTGTATCTCTTCTTCTCCAATACCTTCTACTTTATTTATAATTCTCTCTAAGTATTTTACAAGTTGATCATCATTATTCATTTTCTGAACAATGTAGGTAAAGAATCGTAGAAGTAATAAATGTATTAAATAATAATTAAAAACTATGCAGGTACGATAAGGGAAAGAGAGAGCTGTAGGGCTCATAGGGCTGTATTGATTGTAAGGGTGAAGGGATGCACCACCACTCAGGTACCCTACTTCCCCGGAACTAACTCCAACTTCTCCCTCCCGACTTTAGACATAATATTTCTCTTACGAGACCTTTAGTTTCCTGTTTTTCGGATATTGTTTGAACACTTTACAAGTTGTAACTTTCTTCTAAAACGATGCCAGCAATTCGAAACGACATTGTTTTTAAACGACGCTAATTTCTACTTACTTTTCTTACGAGTTTAAGTAAGGTAAAAATTGTTGTGAAATTGCTTGTCAAGATTGAGTTTTCCATACTATAAAGTTTAATACCTTTTTGCACTTTAAATTGTCTAGAAAGGAACTTCAAATATGAAAAATCAATTATCAAAAATAATATTGTACATATTTTGACCCCACAACAAAAGTTAGCTCTACGAATGGAACATATTTTACATTCTCTACTCTTGATATTACCATGATATTAAGGTATATACGTATAACTTCAACTAATTCTTTATATCGAAAATAACATAATTATTTCTTAAAATATATAAATTAATAAAAATCATGATAGTACCGATGATTTATATTTTGCCTTGATATATTTTTTTAATAACTCTTATTACATATATTTTAAGTGATTATTTATTTTTCATCTTATGAAGTAGGTGAACACTATCTATGAATAATAATGTAAATGTAAAAACATAACAAGATACAAATTAAAATAAGCTTAGAATTTTTGTCACAACCTATTATGGTAACCAAAGGTCTGAGACAGAGCTGTAATAATTTGTCTCTTCTATTAAATTTAAACATAAAAAGAACTTTGAAAGAATAGAAAAGCATTGTAATTTAATGGAAAATTATACTTTATTTTCATGTAATTTTGCTGATGATGAGAGGGTTTTGTCTCAAGATCCCTATTTGCATATTTGATTCAACAACTATACAAGAATAGGAGGACTGGAACTTGCAAATAAATCTAGTCAGTAATAAACTCCAATAAAAGATTTAAATGCTAACAAATGACAATGATAATTAACACCAATCCAGTGAACAAATATAAGTATTAGTTTATTCTGGCTTTAAAGTTACTTAATAATGATGGATTGTTATTATAATTAACCTAGTTTAATCGAACACTTGCCAGCAAAACTAATGCACGACGTTTCGAGAGTATAAATCAACTCACGTTATAAATTGTTAAACTTAGAGTTTATGACTGAAAACATCAAGGTAGCCTAGTAATCTAAGGTTATGTTGAATCTGAATTTAAATCTATAACCTAAGAAAGGAACCCAGACCTAAAGCTAGGATTGAGCAGTCAAAACTAAGACTAAATAAATACAAAGGTGATGAAACAAAAAACACAATATTTGACTGGACTAAACAACTAAATGTTAAAGGGATGGTGCCAAGAGAAAGTATTTCAGTTTTCAGATTTCACAACCTCTTGGCTATTAAAAAAAAAAAAAAAAAAAAAAAAAAAAAAAAAAAAAAAAAAAAAAAAAAAAAAAAAAAAAAAAAAAAAAAAAAAAAAAAAAAAAAAAAAAACGTTTAATCTAAGATCGAGTCATTATTGACACTTGGGATTTAAGCCGCAAAAAGTCAATTTCGTTTAAAGTAGGAAAGTTTTTGTTTCCTATTTTTATAAACGGAAACCATAATGGCTTTATTTCAACTTTTGTTTGGTCGATAGGATCGATACGATATTAAATCGTATTATTAATTTAATTTATAATAACAAAATCAAATGAGACGGAGAGAAATAAAACTTTGTATTGACTATGCTACAGCAGTTTTATCTGTACATTCACACTATTTTGTGTGTGTAGCATTAAAATATTTAAAGTTTAATTATGCAAGGGTTAAAGATGATTCTGTAGAGACAAAACTACCATAGTCTATTTCAATATGCTGTTATTTAGAAAATTCTAACAACCTGGAGGTTTCGTAACGAAACGAAATAAATACTAAACACAATAGAGTAGGAACATACTAATACGACAGAAATTCTTATGATGGGTTAAGGAAATAATATATGAAAAATTAGTCAAAACAATGATTGAACTGTTCTTTATTATGGAGCTGAATTTTGGGTATTAAATACAAAAATGATATGAAGGTTAATATGAACTATAAGAAGAAGTATAAGAATGTCAAAATTAGAAAGAATACAATGATGTCGTAAGGACTTGATAAATTCTGGGGAAACACTAGTAGAAAGAATTGAGATAAGAGTATTAAAATGATCTCGACACTCAGTGTGAAAGTCAGAAGACGGGTGGTCAAACAATAGTTTAAGGATGAAGACCTGGGAGAAGGAGGAAGGAAAGGAAGGAAGTCATAACGAGCTGGCATGAGGGTGTCAACGGAGTCTATAGAGACGCGTAACCTAAAAGAAAACCAGGACAGAGACCTTTGGAGGCTGTTATACGGCTGGCAAGTTTTGTACGGTTATAAAGTACAATTGAGCCTGTAAAATAATAATAATTCATTTTATCAAATTGTTTTAAAACCAATAATAACTGCAAACCATTTTACGGATTTTCTCAAATATCTATACTCAAAATCAAAATACGGTTCATTAAAAATTATTCGTTCCTACCTCTCAAAAATACCATTTCCGAGTTATCGTTCAATAATAAAAATGAATGAACATTCTAAACTATCGAATATCTAAATTGCAATATGATTTCGACATAATTCTCGTTAAATAAAAAACCCGAATATAATAGAGAATAAAGGTTCAAAGTAATTTCTAAAATTACTATGTCACGTTTTAATATCTTGTTTTGGGGCATATCTTCTTATTTGTTAAACTCCCTATCATGTTAAACTGAGAATATTATGGGTGTTAGTGACTGATACGTTATCGGTTACTTATCACCCACAATTGAATAAAATTGAATTTAAATAGTTGTTAGAGTTGATTTTTTTAAATTGGAAATTTGCATTTCAATGTATTAGAATGTATATTTTTCAAGATATTATTTCATATCCGTCATACCCATTATATTTACCTACAAGTAATATATCCCTACATATCAAAATTCATCAATTATTTTTATTATTTCTTAACCGACTTTCAGGTTAATAAAATAATAAAGATCATAAAAATAATAAGTTTTAATGAAATACCATAATTTTGTCCAATTTATTTTATGTCCAACTAAAGATTTTAAAAAATAAGTGAAGAATGGGTTAAACGAAAATATTATATTGATACATTATGTTACGTTTAATGGAGAATATAAATTAAAATTGAGGTAATAAATGATCTCACCGATCAAAACAGTAAATAACTCGAAGCACGCAACTCAGGAGTGAGATGGCGCTAATATCCTTTATTGTTTCTAAACGAATCTCCATGAAAAGATCATTTTTCTTAATATCGAGGGAATTAATCACTCCCATCAACCGTATTAAACTCTTTCGACTTTCACTTTTCTTTCTTTTAAAATAAGATAAACGTTACAAAAATATTGTATTTACTTTCTCAATCATTCATCCACTAAATCAAATAACAATCAAAAATTACATTCGCCGTTATCACTCCAACAAAGTAAATATACTACTTTTATATTAGAAATAAATTACGCATTCTTTTAACTTGTGAATTTCCTCCATGTACAGTACAATTTACAGGAGATAAAATGGGTCCTATTATATCGAAATTTAATAAAGCCTTAGCTTGGGCCAACTCGACTTTTTGAAATCGAGTTTACAATTAACGGATTTTATTTTCGTTTTTTACTAATTATTATAATTAAATTGAATAATTCTTAAATTGTTCAAAGATATGAAGTTGCTATACCACACCCACTGTGCAAGAATGAAGAAAATTAGCGTATGGTTATGTTGGTAATATATTTTTGTGTTTTTTGACTCTTTTTCATACAATAATTATATAAAATTATAAAAGAATATAAGCTTTTGTTAAAAATAAACTATAAATATCGCTTGGTTTAGTAGATAATAGTACTAATAATACTAAATATTATTATGTAATGGATAGGAAAGTCACTTCGTGTCCCCATATGTATATTTACAGAACAAAATATATTATTTCAGAGAAATAGCAGAAGTCTGTTTTACATCTGCAGTAGAATGTAAATAGAGATTTAAAAATAGGCCTTATGGGCAGGAGGTAATGGCGTAGAGCCTATAAAGAGTCTCCCCCGAGTCTGACTCTATCCGTATCACAGCCTACATAGAGCCATTGTCCTGTTTCGCATAGTTGGATATCTTTTACTTCCAAATTACGTAGTGAGGGAGAGAAATCTGATAGCGTTCTAATTTTGTGACTGTGTTTTTGATAGTTCACTAAACTTTCAGCCACCTGTCGGTATGGTGGAATTTTGAAAAGTTATTTATCAATCACTCTTAAAATATTTGGTTGTAAATTTGTTTTTGTTTTCAAGAGTTATTATTATTAAGTTTAGTAATTAATTATAATAATTAGTATATAGTAACAATACTACTATTGGAATTTTAATATTAAAATTTTCTAACTAATTACATCTAGTTAATTTTTTAGATGATTACACTTTTATATGTGAATTTTAGAAGTAATTACCACTTACTAGACGGTATGGGATTTAGTGATGTAGTGAATTCATCGGAGCGTCACGTCACTTCACAATCATCACGTCACGCGATAAGCGTCACGATAACCGTATAAATGAATGTGCAACTTTTTTTAAAGTATACTTATTAACACTTTTCCCTGATTTCCTCTCTTTCTCACGTTCACATGATAGCATGCATGTGATTATATACATTGAAAAACAGTTGAAAAAGTATTTCCTTCACCCATTTTTTTTTAATATTACAACTTTTTTAAAGAAATGCATTTAAAGATAAAATAATCGTTGAGTTTTATCATATGCTCAAATAACTATTTTTTCCTAGAAATTCTTAAGTATCCTTTAGTAGATACACCAATACAAACATCTGTTTAAGTCGAATAATATTAACGTGGCCTTCATCACACCTACCACTGCTTGGAAAGAACTAAACTGGACAGGAATGAACTTGTATTGAGTTAGTTTTACGATTTCACAATCCATTGGCACACAATTGAATATGACATATATTACAACATTTGATTACTATATTCAAAAGTAATGACTTAAACAACTAGGTTATCAGCGCACAATGGAATATAACTCATATTTGAGTACTGTAGGCCTACTCGAAAACAACAACTTAAACAGGTTTGCTAACAGCACCTGTACTCAAAAGCAACTTAAACAGCTTGGTTATCAGCGCACAATGGAATATAACTCGTATAATAATATTTTAGTACTGAACTCTAAAGTAATGATTTTAACAGCTTGGTTACCAGCACCCAATGGAATATCACTCATAAAATATCATTTAAGTACTGTACTCAGATTGCCTATTCTACCCCTTATTTATACTCTCCGATAAAAATCATATCTACAGCTGTGCTCACTACGTTAGATGTAAAATAACTAATACAATCAGTCATAAAATACAGTGTATTTTACAGAATTTCGTAAGAGTAGTCTTAAATTAAAACTTATAATCATTAAAACCTGAAGGGGTTTTAAAAGCTAAGGTACATCCAGCACCCTTAAAATCATTTAAAGAATTGTTTGGACTGTCTATGGTATTTTTCTCATGATACATTCATCACGACTTATTTTAGCTTTCAAGAGCTGGTGGTCCGTTTGTTTTATTATAAATTTATTATAATTATTATAATTAATAATTATTCTTAATTTGTTGGGTCATCATCAACAAATTATAGTCCCAAAACTTTGAAATTTGTTGTGTAATTAGTATCCCATAAAATATTAGATTTATTACCCTCAAAAGTTTGGAGATATTAACTCAAATCAGTTGGTCCGAATAAGTCGATATTTTAAATTTCGTATGTGGTGTCAATTGGTTAAAAAAGGGGTGAATGGTCCCATGGTGCATATTCATTTTGGAGTGTTAAATTCAAATTTTACGTCTATTTATACGTATCCATCATCTGTATACCACAAAATACCATTAAATAAAATGTGTTTAATGTCAGATTTTGATGAAATTGCCGTATTCTAACGTAAAGTCTTATACACTCTTCTCGTGGTAAGAAAGTATTATGTTGTAAGAATTTCGACATACTGGATTCGGTATTTTTCACTTTTTAAACCCACACTTTTAGAGCATTTTGAGAATGGAACTTGTCTATCCGTCTGTGAAATTGTTGTCTCCTATTGTAACTACAACTGATTGGCACAAGTTGACAGAAGCAAGTCCTAATGATAATGACACACAAATCTGCTTCAATTAAAACGACTGTATTACTTTTCTGTAACTACATCAATATTTTTTAAATGTTTAGCATCGGTAAGTAAACAAATCATTTAACATAATTTTCTTCAAATTTAACCGAGTGTCTTGCTTCATTTAAGGTATATTTTTCGATTTTCGTACATTATCGCTCGACTCATCATTGGCTATGTGACAGACTTCGTACTGATTGGTTATTTTTTTATAAAATATAAAATAACCGTCAACTGTAGTACATTTGGTGAAATAGAAGTAAAACGTCTGCCGATCGGAACAGACAATTTGTTGAAATTTTCATGAAACATGAGTATTAAAATATAGGCACCAATAAAATAAATTCTTTTAAAATCAAATGTTCCAAGATGGTTGAAAAATAAATGTATGAAGTCAATGGAGTTGATTGCAAAATTAAATTATTGTCGAATCTAAATAACTGTTAATCACAAGTTGTGAAGATTTGGTGCGCTACGAAATGAGTATACAAATAAACATAATGATGATTGAGTATTCAAATTTACGTGAAAATAAAGCTAATTATAATGATAATTAATCAGGTTGAAAATTAAAAGCTTCTTTGAAAGATCATTTATGATCATTTTAACTGCAAAAGAATTGAAACCTGTTAAAATGTATGGAAGCATTAAATTAGTACATTCTAACGATGAAAGTAAAATTAAATATATTAGAAAGCACTGAAATATATGAAGTGAAATTTAATAAAAACATTTCACGAACTTTTCACACACAAAAACTACAAAAAAAACCAAATACTAACAAAACAAAATTATTCGTCGAGCCATAAAATGAAAAATAAACAATGAATAATGTACCCAATGACATTTGTTGTTAATAACAAATTGAAAGAAGTAATAACGAAATCACAAATAAAATACTAACGATAAAAATTTTAAACTCTTATGTACATTTCGGTAACCTAACATAACAAATATTTGGTTTATAGCCCTCTGAGGATTGTAGAGTTTTACAGAAATGTATATAAAATATAAAGGTTTCTTATCCTTCTAAAGTTAATTAATTTTGTTAGTGTTTTATTTGAGGTTTGGGGATTACTTTTGTCATAATGAATAAAATGTTTAAATAAAATTTGTATGTCCATTTAAATAAAACTTAATTTGCTTAAAACTTAAATAACATTTGCTTTTAATTTGCATCATAAACTCGCCTTGAGCGTAAATCACACTTTGCACACAGATTTTCGTAATAAATTTCCACATTTCACCAAATATTAAACGTAATCGATAAAGCGCATTATTTGAGAAATTACTTCATTTATAACAGCTCAATGAGTAATATTTTTAATGAAAGAAAATTCCTCAAAACCACAAGAAAATACTAACACCACAAATATTCTATATTTATGTTTATTCTACCTTATGTACTACTATCATATTTAGAGGCACAATATACACCTACCGTATACTCTAGCAGTGCTATTGAAAATAAATAAGGTAGAATAAATACAACAACTATACTCTCTATGGGTTTTTAGTGGTTTTGGGGAATTTTCCTTCATTGTATATTCACCACATTGCTCTAGTTATTCATATAAACAAATATTTGTTTTTTTAATGTTAAATCACTAACCGGAATTTTTGTAGATATAAAACCAATTACCTTTGCTTGGGTCCATAAGAGCTATATTTTAGAAAACTTTGATAAAAATCATATTTTTGTATTATCTTCTTATGAAAGTTACCTCAAAATATTGAAATATAGAGGAAATAGGAAAACATGTCGATCTATGTCTAAAATATATGCCCACAAAAAAAATTGATCCAAATTGGTCCACTTATTTCGGCTGTACAACAATCACGACGACAGGCAGAGATAGATATTATGAAAGATAGATATTAAACCCTTAATGTTGTTATCAAGGGTCCTCAAGACGGATACATCTGATAGAAACAACTTCGATCACATATCTTCTCTGTGCTATATACTCGTATACAGTATGTTTGAAAGTATATTATCAAGGTTTAAACAATTTAATACTCAGTCAATGTTTGACAAACTAAAACTAAAATAAGTATTTAATAAACATAGAAAGTTCCAGAATAATCGTGACGGCGTTCTCAATGAGTTCTGAGATTGGTTGACCTCAAAATATTTAATCAAGTTCGCAATAGATGGAAGGTAGACGATGTTTGGAAAACAGGTCAGCTAATGTGAATCTCACTAAATCAAATAAACACACAATTTTTCATAAGAAACACTTTATTTCGAGAAAGCCTAAGTATTTTCAATACTATGTCATAATAATCATACTATGTCATACATGTGTAACACTGAACCTTAAGTGGTTCATTTAGTTAACAGCGCTGGACTAATGCAGCCACGCCTCCAAGTCCAATCTCATTACAATATCATATACAGCTTTTAGTGGAAATATTATTACAATCATGGTAGCTGTAAAGAACTTTTTCTCGCATCCTCCTTGTTAGATAGCTTTACGGTTTGGGTGAATATTTGAAGTAAGCTGCTACTTCTATGAGCACACTTTATTTTAAATTGTATTATATAGAGTGTGGGAAAGGCAAAGGGTAGGTAAACATTTCTAATACGACATTTTCATGACACATCATTTTAAAAGTCTTGACGAAAAAATAAAAAAGACGTGAGGATAATTTTTTTTAAATAGCGTAACTGAATTAGCTGTCTATAATATTATTCTATTAAGATACCTAAAAATGAAATGCTATACCTTATAATTTAAGCGTTTATGCTCCTCAGGTGTGGTGGTAACTAAATATTTTTAAATAGGATCTATGATCATGGGACCCCTCATTTTAAAAGTCTTCGTGGGAAGAGATAAATATCATTTAAAAAAATAAAATTCTCACTTTCCAGACTAAAGTATACAGCTAAAAGGTGATTGTTTTAAGATAAATACAAAATAATATTATTTCCTTCAAAATATTCATTAACATTTTAATTTCCATTATGGTAGTTATACATTTTTTTCGGGTCATTTTTCTTGACTAATAGAGCTGTTTATACAATTTATCACACACGTCTCACTTAAAATTATGTCTTTGTTCCCTGCCCCCCCTCCCCCTTGATAGTCCAAAAACTAAAAAAACGTGAGCCTATGAAAGATCACTATAAGAAGATTACAGCAAACCGTGTTTAACTATCATAATTACTAAACTAAGTTAAAGTGGTTTCAAATTTGTTCTCTCAATTACCCTGTACAGGGTGCTTCAAAAATGAGTTTAATTTTTTAAATTCATATAAATTTATTTAGATTGTTTACAGAGCTGCTGTTGGTGTCATTTTGTGGAGAAATAGATTAAGTTTTGACTCACGTAGTGAATTGAACCGAATAGCACCACCGCAAGTGCTAGCGACAGTTGTAACAAAGATGGCTGTCTACTGGTCCCGAATGCTCTCGTTATGGGTTTTGGTTTGAATAATCGAAATCTGCGACAATTGTGCAACGAAATTTCGGTTCCGAATATGCCAAAGATTCTCCCTGTAGGCCACCATTTATGAGTGGCATAAATGTTTTGATGAAACCGGGTGTTCAGCAAGCCATAAGAAATTCTCAGGGCGTCCCATTGTGCTCGATGATCTCGTAGAACAAGTGAGGCAATATTTTGTTTAAAATCCTAAAAAATCAACCTGACGTACTTCTAGCGAGCTAGGCGTTCCACGTATAACTGTTTGGCTTGTATTGAGGAAACGTTTTCATTTCAAACCGTACAGATGCTAAAACAACTAATAGGGTTGATCTTTTATTACTTTTGTGTCATAAGCAAGAGCAAAGTTTAAGGCACTTTTAATTTTTCAACTGAAAACCATTAACGGAATAGTGTATCTAGATACGCTGGAAAACTTTTTAATACCACGACCAAGAAAACGTTTTAATGAAGACGACCAAGAACGCCGTATACACTTCCCGCAAGGTGGCCTACCGCCACACGACCTCACAAAGGTCCTGTATTTCCTCAAAACATCTTTCAGTTACATGAATAGGTTGAGGTGGGCCGTTTGAATGGCCACCTCGTTCACCAGATTTTTACTTACAAAGTTGTAAATTCCTTTTTGAAGCACACTGATATTTTAAAATATTGTTTTATAATTTATTTCTAAAAGTTAATACATATACCACCCTTGTATTGTCAACCGACCTTCCATAAGAATACAACAAAATCAATAATGGAAAATATTAGTTCGTTTTTCTTACGTAGAAAGAGAAATTTTCAGAGATAGGTATAATATTTTTATTTTTCGGATGTGCGTAGAAAATAAGTGCAATGATTTGAACAATTTACTAACTAATATAATCATTAGGCAGTTATAAGTTAAAACATTAATAATATAAGCTTGTATTTCAATATGCAACAATCACCAGACTGTAAACAATCTTATGTAATCGATTTACGTCATTGGTTATGATCAGTGTTTTTGTTTTGTCTTGATATTAATTGGTATTATTGTTGGTTTTGTTTTTATTCTAACTTTTATTTCAATCGTAAGCATTACTTTTTGAATAAGCAACAGAGATATCGAAGTATTTCTTTTAACTTATAACCACAAAGTCAAGCGTAAATGGGGAAGGAAAATTTTCAGAATTCATTTTATAAGGCGATAGTAGAAAAGCGGATGTTAATTTTATATAGATCTAAAGATCTAAATATTGTTGTTTTGTTATTTAATCCAAATTGAACTGTGCAAATGTATTTAACTAACTTCCTCACACACCTATTCACAAGAATAATGAAAATACCTAATCGTATTTTTCACACCAAAAAAGTAAAAAGATAAACTTCCTTAATTATTCCTTTCGACCCATTTTAAAATAAATAGACTCAACAGTCGGATTTGGCGCAGTGAAAATCCACGACAATCCTTGAAACATGATCGTTATAGCCCAAAAGTTAATGTCTTTTGTACCTTAAACAAAAGGAAAGTTTACGACCTATTCTTTTTTCAAGATGAAACCATAAAACTTTACAATCCCATAGATTGATGAGGACAACCAAGAATGCAGCATACACTTCCAGCAAGATCGAGCACAGTCACACTACCTCAACGATATCTTCTAACTAACTATAAGATCAAAATCTTAATATATGTTACTAAAAAAAACACCTAAATTAATTCTGTAAGTGTCTAAATAAATTTACCTTATCTTTATGAATTTAAATGTTTTAAAATCCTTTATAAATGATCTTGTTCAGCTATTACCTTACACATATAAACAATGATTAACAATAATAATTTTTGACAAGAAATTATCAACAAACAGAAAGAAAATATTATGTTTGTAATGATGGGATCTAACTGAAACGCGTCAAGCTGCAATAAATAGGGATAAGTTAGTGAAAGAAGTAAATAAACACGTTGAAGTTGGTTAGTTAATATTTTTCCAGTGACATATCAAGAAGTATATTTTGATAGCGTAAACAGTTCTCTTGACATTTGGGTCATCAAGAGTATATTTAGACCATTTACTGCAAATGTGCTGTCATGAAATACCTTTATTTACTCTAATCTTAAAATTTAATTTAATACGAGGCATATGCTCCATCGATTAATTTGATTTTGAACGAAATCGATTTAGGTTAGGGTGAAAATTGAGTGTCACGCAATCAGAATGTTTCTATACAATATTTGTATCGATGTACATCAGTGCTTGTGAAGATCAATGTTTGCTCCCATTCAATTACAAAATTAAAATGGGATTCATGTTCAGTGATAAAGGTTATTGAATGTTTGTAATCGCTTATTTTCAGCAAAAGTCCCGCTTTGGTTTTTACGTCTAAATTTACGTCAGGGAATACATCTGACGGAATACACCCCAACTCCCCATGTTCACTTTGCGCTATGGTTACTAAAGCTGTAAACTCCCACGAGAATTTTGTATTGAAATTCTAGAATATTCTGTTTTTAAAGTTATTGGATAATAATAGAGTGTTCATATTACTTATATAGTTTATTCGAATATTAAAAAAAAAAAAAAATTATAAAAATGTGTAGACGACATTTCTAAAGTGTGTTTAACTTTCGTTATTAAGTGTAAAAACCTAGAACATGTCACAAAAAACATGTCTTTGTTTAGGGTAAGATTTTTTTTTTTGTGTGTTAACTAAGATATATATTTTAGATTTTGGCATAATTAATATCATTTAAAAAAAAATAAATAAAATGTTTGTCCTGTATAAATAATAAGTAGCTTTTGTCTTTTGTTGTTTCTTCCATGTTGAGAGATGAACATATTTTAACAAAGTTAGGTGAATCATCAAATGTAACCGATCCGCCGCCACCTCTATCTCTAGCTCTTGCCTTATAGATTCTAAGTTTCATGTGTATCACCCCAAACAGGTTTGTTTTATAAACCTCGGGGTCAGACTTCATTAGTCCTAAGTTTGTAAAGTTTTGTAATCTGAACATGTATATGTATATAGTTGACTAATAAAGATATTTCATTTCATTTCATTTTCATTTCAAACAGATAGACCCAACATTATCTAATATCCTAGGATGTTTAAACTGAAAATAAAACTAGTAATCAAAGGGAAAAACCTAGAAATAAAGTACTTATAGATTTTAAAACACTATTACACAACAACTAGTAAAAACCAAAACTAAATCAGACAATCAGGACAATATAATTACTCTATTTACAATATTAAATGTGAATGCATAAGACAGTATATTTGAGAAACAAAAATATAAGAATTAACGAACACAAAAAGAACACGATAAATCGAAAAGTTCCATAAATTAATAAATCATAAATAATCATAATAATAAATCATAAATCAATAATAATCATAAATTAATTGAGAAAAGGCAAAGATACTACACTGGGAAAAAAATAAATGGTGTTTTATACGCGTATATCACGCTAACGAACAATCTTTCAGCAAACCAGTATAGAAATATGGCCATTTTGACTTTATTTAATTAGTTTAAACTTAGTTAAAATTTGAAAATTAAAATTCCTCCATTTTAAGTAAAGCTGATTTTTTCGGTTAATTCACGGCAAGGCTTGATTACAATTTTACCCTCTAAACTCTTGTGAGAGCTTAACCTTATTCAACCCGATAAAACTGTACATAATCAATCCGTTGGCATTGAGCCTCTTTATAAGCATTTTTTTCAACTGCTAGAATAGGACACCCAGTGTTTTTGACATAGATTGAGTCGTAATATTTACAGCTATTACATATTCTGTGTGCAACAGCGTGAGTAAATCATTTAGACACGTATTATACCTGAAACACTCTTTTTTAATCTGTACAGTGATTCTCTCCTGTGTTTTTGACATTTATAACAAAATTGGAACAAAACTAAAATGTTATTTATAGTTATTAAAAACACTTGGTTATTTTGAAAGCAGCTCTATTTTAATGTGAAAGACGTGACCCTTAACATAGCTGCCGTTAATGTGGAGAGTTTCACTCCGTGTGCGTTCTAGCAGTAAATCTTAATTGCTAGCCCCTAATGGTAAATACAGACTAATTGAGAACCTCAAATAAAAAACCTTTTCTATTTTGTCCTTTCATCTTTACTTCTCTGCTCTAACAAATATGTTAAGGGTAAAAACAAATTATGATTTGGATTTTTTTAATATGTTAGTAGATTTAAATCATAAAACGTCCTGCCCTTTATCAATCTAATTACAAAAGTTGAGAACAAAAATCCATTTTATAATACGATATCTCAAAAACCCGTCGCCTACGCAGACTCGACAGAATGTATACTCTGGATATGCATATAAACTTGACTTTCATGAAGGCGTAGTCAAGTGAATATTATCAACTATCCACGTAAAGCTTAAGGCAGGCGGAGACGAAAATAATGGATAATGTATATAAAAACCGATTTCCACGCAGGCGAAACTTAATGTATATTCTGGATATACATGTAAAACCCGACTCCCTCGCAGAGGAGGAGCCGCGGGTAATGATAGTTTGTGTATAAAACATCCTCGCCAAATGATCTATGTTTCGATGAAAAAAGAAAAGTTTTACACTATTACTTCCACCTGTAAAGTTATATATTATGTACAAAATATTAAAATTATCGTCATGGAATAGAATTTTTTCACTTTTAACCTCTTGTGGCATTTGGTGCCAGATATTGTTTTTTTTAATAAATATCATACTAAAATTATTAAAGATAGATGCAACATTTAGTGCCATCAGCTGTAATAGAAGTTGTCGGCTGACTGAATAGCACTCTAGTTGTTTCTACATTTTCTTGCTGTTTCAGTGGAAACATATTTTAGAAGGATACTGAAAATTTCTTATTTTTCTTGATTATTTAATGGTTCTGATCTTATTTAAAGGTAAGTAAAAGTACTTTTCTAACATCTGAAATGTGTAGGTTAAGGACATATAAATATATTTTAGCTTTTTAAACCCTTTATTCTGTGTATAGTAAAATGTATAACACCAAATGTTGCATCCATGTATTTATAAATATTTTAAGGTTAGGTTTGTAAAAGTTGCCAATTTTACGTGGTGACAATTTTAATTTCTGTTTTTATTGGTTAAAAATGTCACATTTGGACATTACAAATTATATTTTTGTGTATTCTTTGATTTGCCTCGGATATAGTACGAAATATATATTTTTAGCGGCGCCATTGATTTATATGAAATATTTGGCCCAAGGACTATTTATATAGGTACGAATTAATACTTTTTGTTTCATCCTTTGAATATACAACAATGGAAGGAAGAATTAAAGATGAGGATATTATTCATCTGTTGCTGGAAGCAGATTCAACATTTATCACTAACTGTTTGTAGTGCACACATACTTGTTTAGTACGTTATGTACATTATAAATGCTAATTCAGTACTGAAGATGTGGGAAGAAAAATGTTAGTTTTTATAGTGATAAGAATAGTTTTTCAGTAATAAAAACTAACATTTTTCTTCCCATATTTTCAGTATTGAGTTAGCATTGATAATGTACCAAACGTAAGAAACGCGTTAGCACTAAACAGTAAGTAATAGTTTTCGTAAGCTGTGTGTGTAATTTTTAAAAAATTAAAAAATACCTAATTATATTTTTAAAAGAATAAAATTTGTAATAAACTGTTTTTAAATTTCATCTGGTTTACTTTTATTGGTATTTTCCGTAAGAATGCATTATATGGCACCGTATGGTGGCAGTATGCATAGATCCACTAAAGCATTGAGGCACCATATGGTGCCAGTTATTTAAAAAGGTAGTAAACCATCTCTTTTTACAGCACATGATATATGTATGTTTAAAAATGATGTTTACAAAATATTACCACTATAAGATTTTTTTTAAAGCATTAATTAAAATTATTTTTAAAGAGGTTAACATGTAACTGAATGCCACCATAATTGTTTAATATTATTGATTATATCAAATACTACTTAAAATTAAAAGGTAATAAGTGTTAAAAAATCATAAATAAATCATTATTATTATAATAACAAACTTTACCCCAGGTTTTGACGCATGTCAACTACTATTTTCCTATACGTGGTAAGAAAAATATTGTAATAGCCCTAGTATTATGATAATGGGTTATCGCTGTTTGTTAATATTTAGAGCTTCTAGGAACACAATTTCAGAATTCTGTCTGTTATTCTGTCTAGAAATCCGACAATTAGTGATATTTTGTCACGCATAGAGATGTAGGAAAAGATAGGATTTTAATTAAAATTGTTCAATGGGTGGGTCATAAATTATAAAGTATAAAAATCTAGAAATTATGAAAATAATTCATTTTCAAGTTTAAAGAATGTCCATATTTAAAGTTTCGGATCAGATATAAACAAATATAGAACAAAATCACTTCGAAAAAAAAAGAAGGGGAAAATACGAATTATAAAATTCCTATACAAATTTGTACTAAATATACGCAACTTCTAACAGAATTATACAAGCTGGATTTTATAACAGTAAGGATATGTAACCATTTTGGATATAATTAAAATTTATAAGTGTTTTATCGCAAAAAATAGGAAAATTAGTAAATTGAATAAATGTATATTATGAAAATATTCTATATATGTGTATACCATCTTAGAGTACATACTAAACCCTACAATTTATGAACAAAATTGTTAATCTACCTTGCTTTGTCCTAAAATTATCAGGAATTTTTTTTATTATAAAAATACAGTTTCTTCAAATTCTAGTTAATGTACGCATTTAAAAAAAAAAAGAAGTTTATAATTTATTCATATAATTCTAACATAGACAGCTTCAATACGAATAATTTGAAATTTTCCAATCCCAATCCAACTTATAGAGAAAAGATTTTTTATGTAAAATAAATAATAGTAATGATGATGCCTGAAATATATTTAAAAAAATAATTGACCTGTTCCCAGATTTTTCAAAGCCATATATATATTGTCAAATTATATTTTTCAACTTGAAGTTTACGACTTTTCGTTAACATTTTTAGTTATCTAAATTCGGCATGAACACTTAATGGCGAATTTAACGCAGCTTTACAATGTGTAGTCGAAAACTCAAGAATTAAAAAAAAAACTTTTGCGTCAACGGAGTAGCTGAACACCATGTATTTTATTATTAAATAATTTACCAGAGATATAAAAGTACCGTCTTAGTTTCAACATCTAAATTTACGTCAGGGAATACACCTGTACGCTACCCAGTACTCCCATCTGTCTTGCTCCTACGAGGTTTCAATTATTAAAATGGATTAAATCAGTTACGAACATAACCAGCTGTAGTAATATTATTATATTATTTAATTTGTTGCTACGGTAAATAGTTACTAATTACAATATGAAACTCCACCAAGAGCTTTTATGGGAATACCCTATGATATTATATAAAAACTCTTTTTGACAACGATTTTATGGCGCTTTTAGGCACTATTTAAATATAAATATGTTTACAAAGACGGCGTTTAGAGTTCTATTCATTTTTTAACTTACCACTTTTAACTAACTATTTTAACATTTTTGATGACGAATATTTTTATTTGTTTTTGAGGATGGGTTGGTGTAAATTATTAAAAGTGAGGTAGGTATTTCCTTGTACTGATAAATATTCATTATTAAATTTCAATATGGCAGTCGTTTAAATTATTTCTAATTATTATTTTTTCCCATAAATATCAATGTTATTGTTTGGTAAGAGCTCCTTATTTTATGTAGGACCACGTCGAGTGATACGTCATATATCTAGATTGAATATACAACAATAGATTATATGATGACGAACACATATACTATTGAGGATGTGGCTTGACTCATATCATTTCTCTGACAAGTAGTTATTTGTTTAATAGGTAATATACATTGTATCATGAGACATTAATGTCAGGATAATTTCTTAGTATATGATTACTAAATAATTACAAATATTTAGATGCATTAATGTGTTATTATTTTAATTGTATTTTAGTCATACATAATATTTTTCTTTAGGCAAAACCTTTCATTGTTTTAAAATCCACTAGCCTCTCGGGGTTCCCTTAAGGGATCCCATTTGTATTCTATTTTTTCAAAACAATAATACCCTCCAGTTTGCTTGCCTTAAAAAATCACAAGTCGTCACTGTTAAAGACGCTAAAAGTAGCGGGGCTTCAAGCTGAAAAAACTACGTCTCACACTTCTATATAAGGCTATTTGGTGTTCTATCACCGGTAAAAATAAATATCATATTCTTCCTTTACAGTTCATTGTAATTCGCTTGAAGTAATAAACTCACGGATTCAATAGACACAATTAATGCAAATTATACTGTCTAAATGCTCAATATTTCATTATTCCAACTCTTCAGAAATTGATAATATAAAAATAGAACATTACGTCAACCTACCCAATTCCTACCCAAGCCAATGACGAGCAGGTGGTTGCCATGCAACAGGTCTTTTATAAAGGGGAAGGGGGACATATCGCCGAACAAACTCCATCTTCTTTGTTTGGATGTCTAACTCGTGTGTATTTATCGTTTCAATTTGTTTTATGGATTTATTCATAGCTTCGTCTATTTATATTTGTTTAGCATTAAGGCCAATTTTCAATATATTTTTTAGGTTATTACAGCTGTGAACATAATAAGAGCCATTTTAAATTTATTATCGAGAAAATCGCTGCACAATTTACTTCCAGGTGAAACCATATGTTGAGTTGACTTCATTCTGATAGATCGAAATATATTAAGAGTGAGAAGGGTGGTAGGCGTTTATTTTAATTTAGTTTTATATGTTAATTATAGTTAAGCAAGTTGAACCTTCTGAAGATGATAACTGTGTTAGCCAAATGTACATCAAGATAATAACGGGGAGGAGAAATTACTACATTTCTTGTTTATAGTTATCTTTTTAAATTTTGTTAAGGGGATTATTAAGTATCATTGTAAATTCCACTCTAGTGATCAGTGAAATTTTTTTCTGATTATGTTAGTAAAACTTGCTACATTTGAACAATTTGAACAAATGTTTTGCACGATCTTTATAGATTTTCAAAATATTAAAAAAAAATTGTTTATCCAATATATGTATATTGTTATTATCCAGTAAATATGTTTTACTGTATTAAATATGGATATTTCATATTATTTCAAAGATGAACACTGCATCTTATTTTAGATTAAACTAATTACAAAAGTCAAACTAATTAAAAAGATGGTTAATATGGTTAGGAACCTAGTGTTGCAGGCTTCAACATTCCTTAATTACTTTAGCTTCCTTATTAACTAATAACATTTATACAATATTGTCTCTCATATTGATATATAGAGCGCCTTCAAATGTTTATCTACAGTGAGTAGTTTAAATTCTACACATATTAAACCAATATAATTGAAAAGTAATTTATATTTTTATATCTAGTAACATCGCATAATGTGTTAAAACTTATTCATAAACACATCTTTCAAAATATTCTGTATTATGGACTGTGTGTTGTGCTTGCCTATGTCATTTCGACGATTGTTATGGCAAATTTGTACTGAACAAACTGTTAGCTTTTCCACAGAAAACGTAACGTGACAGTGTTCAATTATGCTATCTCGATAGAATTTGAAATGACCCGTTTTTGAAAGACTTCTTAGAATAGTTACATGAATGAAGCCTCGAGGAATTTCACTATACCTCCATCTCGTTTAAGGTAGGAATTCAAGGTTGCCTATGCTTGGACAGACTACGAGTATATATGAACAATGAAGCTCAGTGATACAATATTTAGAAAAGTAGATTATGATCAAGGATAAAGTTTGGATAAACTTCATTAACCCTGATAAATGAAATCAAATATTATTCTAGGCCATCTATTCCTTTTTCTGATAAAGAAATGTAGAACTATATATTTTATTTAAATCTTTTAGCTGAATAGGCCTATGCAGGTATTAATTCGCAGATGGCTGTATTTTGTATGGAAAAATATTCACGTGAAACGTATTAATCAAATTTTGTAATCAGTATATACGATGTTTTTGTAGTATCTAGGAAAAATATTTCTTTATTTGTTTAATAACTCAAATTTGTAGTGTAGCTGCCATAAGAGAAATAAACATTATTATTATTATAATGATTTTGATAAATGTTTGCTCAAGTATGACCGAAACACAATGATTAGCTTGCAATTTTTCCAAAATTATGGTTCCTATAAGTAAAATATCGGCCATTCCTGTACAACAGTCGTGTACGAAATCGCAAAAAAGCTATTACGCTGAAGGAATAATTGACAAAACAACAATTAGGATTCAGGAATATTTAACAAAAACAACTATTTCCCTTCAGGAATTGACAAAAATAACAATACAATTCAGGAATAATTAACAGAGATACGGTATCTATTACACTTCATGAATAATTGGATAAAACAACTATTACGGTTCAGGAATAATTTGCAAAAAAAAACTATTAAGTTTCAGAAATAACTGGCTAAGAAAATCAGCTTTTACAGCTGTCAATAAAAGTTAAATATTAGTCAAATACGATTTACTCTGAGGAGACTTTTATGTTACAAGCAAAGTAAGTTTATGCTTTATAATAATAAATAAATATTGTAACCTGTCTATAAAAGCCTAATGGCCGATTTTTCATTTCATAACTCATGAACCGGAATTTTTTAGAAAATTCTTAGTTATTTGGTTCTTTAGAAGCTACAAGTTAGCAAATTCTGATTGAAATCGTTTAAGTTGATTTTGAAAATCATAATATAGTGTTTTTATGAGAGTTATCCGAAAAGTGTGAGTCATGGAAAAATTGCAAATCATTTCCCACGATATGGCCAAAATATGCCCACATTCCAAATATGAAGCATCGCGCAGACGTAATGCAGGCATCAATCTGTTTTTGGACTTAGGGAACTTCAAAGGATATATCCGTAAAAAACCACAATATCGATTATTTTTATCCATCTCACCTTTCTCTAAATTTTGTATAACGAAAGTTTTAAAAGAAGCATGTAAATCTTGAAAACTCGATATGTTGATATCTGATTATTATTATTATTATTATTATTAGGCTATTAATGAATCCAATTATATTAAACCAAGGCGAATTGAATGATTTGCACGTTGGTATAGAATTCAGATATATACTGCTAGTTCTGTTTAGTAGTAGTTAGAAAAAAAGTGAAATGAGCGATAGACGCCTATTTATTCAAATACGCCTAAATTTAAATCACTTTTACTGTAAATATTCCTTAGCGTAAATTGCCCTTAATTAAAATTAATTGAGACTTTATCGACGGCAATCAAGGTTCGGTTTTTTATTTTAACAATTATTCCTGAACTGTTAAATGTATTTACTTTCGATTTTGAACACGAATTCGGATCATTAGTCATGACATTTCATTTAGAAAAAATCGGAAGTGCTTATTATGCGAAATTACATTTTCTAAATTGTTCAAATTGATTTTTTTTTTGTTTTTTTTTATTTATTTTTTTTTTTTGCCGATAACTCACAAATTGTTATTTTGGGAGAGAATAAAATCAATACGTTTTATTTAGGTTCTTAGAGACTAAATTTGAGCAAAATTTTACCAAAATCGTTGAAGTCGATTGAAATAAACTGTATTTTTTTACAGTTATCTCCCCCCAAATTTTGAGTTTCAAAAATGAAAAAACTATGTGAGATATGTCCATTTTGAGACGTACAAAACGTGACTAAAATCTATCCATACGTTTGGGCTGGATAAACTACAGAAGAAAAATAAACATAATACCATATACCACTTTTCTGGACATTCAAAACAAACATTTAGTTTTATATCATTTGTTTTGGCTTTGATTAAACTTAAAAAAACATACTGGACTACAAGACTTTTATGAACAAAATAAATATGATCGGACCACATTATTTCTAGAGTCTGGTTTTTGAAAGCTTTGCTAAAAAAAACAAAAAAAAACTAATTTTGTACAATTTCTGTAAGAGTAGACAATATGTTGAACGACAAAAGTAAAAGGAACCTTTTCCCGCCACCTTTCCATTTATATTGCCCATTATGAGGCTATAGCCTTGCTATCACAACCTGCAATGAATATAAAGGAGGCAAGGCGCGTTCACTATTTGTCCTTTCTTGATTAGATGTGCATACGTCGTTTTCTTGAAAGTTGGCAAGATTGGAAAGGGATACGCCCTTTACAAAACTCATTGGAAAACTGCAATAAAATATGGGTCGGTCGTGTAACATTTGATATGATGGGTGTGAATAAATTTGAAGAAATCCTCTTCAGTATGGGGATCGAGTAAAATGTATTTGCTCCTGAGTATAAAATTGGACTATTTACACTTCTTTTTGTGGATAATCTACCTAATACTTCAATACCGTTTGGCACGATCATATGTTATTAGTCGGTCATTTTAAATTGGTTTAGGTTTTTTATAAACAAATCTGCAAGATTACAGTGGTAGTTCAAATTGTGGAAGAAATATTAAAAATTATATAAAAGTTTAATCTCTCTTAAATATTAGTACACACTCCGCATTAGTTTTAATTAATAATTTAAATAAACCTCAAAGTAAGGAATTAAATTTTGAAAAGCCGATAAGTTAAAAACTTCTGTTAGAATTTTTGTTATTGTACAATGGTAATTTTATCGTTGTAAAAGTTCAAAGTTGTTTATGGTTGCTTTGGGGCATTATAATTCTGCTTACGTAAGTATTCTTTAAAACTAAAAGTCATTCAAATTCCTACAGTGTAAGAAACGAAGAAGTAGATTTTTTTCGGAGTTTATTAAGGTGTTACTTTAGGTATATTACATATTAAAACGACTGAATCCGAAGGAGCAAGTAACGGAGTTTTTATTAACGTACTCAAGTGTATCCAATTGAGGTAGAGTAAGAGACAGCCTAGTTGTGGAACATGGCAAGCAGTCCACTACTACCATTATGCGGACATTACCCCATATTTCAGAGTTACAAAAACCTTTCTAAAAACAAATTAATTCATTATGATGGATTTATGTATTCGTAAACAATTTTTTTCTATCCAGCAACGAACTTCCCTATCAATAAATATACCCCTATCTCCAACATTACGTGTAAAAATATTGTATGAGTGAGGTGTTTTTAATGATAGTTCGAATAAAGTGACGTAACTTAAGAGTGACTATATTGTAGCTTATACCACATCTACTATATTAATACTCCATTATCATATTGATTCTGGATAATACATTATAAATGTAAGAGCCGGAGGCGTGTTCACCCGAAGTTCCTGAAAACTTTAAGGTAACTAGTTGAAGCAAATAAAGTTTTTTTTTTTAATTTTAACGCGTAAAATGGCATGCAGACATGCTGCCATATAAAGTTTTTTTATATATTTATAAATCAAATTTAATTTAAGGATTTTACTATATCATTAATACTGTATTATATTGATACTGCACTTACATTTAAAGTAACTATTTGTGTTATCGGTAAAGATAGTTAGGTCTAATAACGACTTAATTTAATATTCAACTAAATACAATAATAATATTCAAATGTACAAATGATTTGGTTGTTGATGTAAACATAATTCCAGTAGAAAAAACTACTGAATAATATTAGATTTATCATCATAGATTAGAATCGTACACTCATTCTCGGACAGTTATAATAATATAAACATGAAAACTCGTTGAGAAATATTGTCTTAGGATAGTACACATTAGGCAGGCGAAATGAGTAGTAGAGCGTTTCGCCTACTTGGGTGCTTCTTACTCTACTTAAAACAAACTATACAAATACCCCAGGTGTATTACCCCAGCATACTCAAGGCAGACTATATAATGTAATAATTTTTTTTTGTGTGTGATGAAGCTTGGTTTATGTTTTAGTGAATGGTTATGTTAACAGTCGTATTTATTCAGTATAAAACCCTTATGATTTTCAGATTTTGAATCATCATGCAAAAAAGAAAGGAATATTTGTTCACCTTGTCCAGGTGAAGGAATATAGAATCAATTTTTATTTTTTTTAAATGTTATACAGCAATATATTTAGAGACTCTGGTTGTATCTGGTGGCTGCGATAAGATAGTGTCACTTGGCATACTTCAATATGTGAGATTGCTTCGCTGATTCTTTGACCTGCTGTGATTTTTATACATCTTTGACCAAACAGCTCACCACATTTATCCCAATTAGATTTCTTTGTATGGGATATTAAAAGGAGAAAGTGGGTAAAAACAACCCAATAATATTACAAGTACTTCGAAGGAACATCCAGACTTGCATTGAAGATGTTCTGTCTAACGTAATGAATAATGTATCAACCGAAATTTCCCGACGCGTGAAGTTATACCTACAAAAAACAAATAATAATAATAAATAAAAAAAATTTAAAAAATGGTGGACATTTCAAAAAACTTCTGTATCAGTTTTTTTGTGTTAACCTCTGTCAGAATTTTAACAGTTTAAGTATTAATCATTATTTTGAATTAATTACGTTTTTTTGTACAAAATAAATTTAAAATGTTAGTGTCTAAGGTCTTTTGAATCACCAAGTAGGCCTACATTAAAATTATATAAACTTCCTACAGTGTAAGATACCAATGTATAGATTTCACTGTAGTTATGAACTTCATAATATGAAATAAATAAAACATTATTTTTCCCCGTGACGTACATTTGTAAATATAGTCGTGAAGCCATAAGTTGTGTTTATAAAAAATATCTGTAATTTTTATTTTGAGTTGTATCCAGAGTTTTTTTATAAATAAAAAATAACAATTCTAATAGATTTTCTAGCGTACACATGTTGCTGAATAGAAATACGATAATGTGACAATAAACATGACATGAGATTATTAAATTAGGTTAGGGCGTTTTGTAATTTTGTCATCTCCAAATACATATTTTCCATTAAATAGACTTCAATTTTTGACAGTCTTTCCTCATCTCCTTTTTATTGATATAACAAATGTAAGCAGAAAGTTATGATCAGAGCAATTACTGATCCTTAATTTTAAATAAGTATGAACATGAACTTTTTCTTAGACTGTACTTTTTCTGAAGCGTAATAGTTTTTTTTTGCCAATTATTCCTTAGGCGAAATAGTTGTCTTATCCAAACTTATCGAAATAGTTGTTAATCCTGAAACTTAATAGTTGTTTTTGTCAGTTATTCCTGAAGCGTAATAGCCGTTTTTGTCAATTAAACGTGAAGCGTAATTAGTTGTTTTTTGTCAATTATTCCTGAAGCGTAAAAGTTGTTTTATCCAATTGTTTCTGAAGCGGAATAGAAGTTTTATCTAATAATCCTGAAGTGTAATAGCTTTTTTGCGATTTCGTACAGGAATGATCGACTTTTTACTTATACGAACCATAATTTTGGAAAAATTGGCATCCAATACATTGTGTTTTGTCATACTTGACAAGAAGTTTATCGAAATCATTATTTTATGTTTATTTCTCTTATAGCCGCTACACTATATTTTTGAGTTATTTAAACAAATAAAAAGAAAACAAATTTCCTAGCTACGACCAAATCATCGGATATACCAATAAAACAAATTTGATTACCAATTTTTACGTGTTTTCAATATACAGACGATATACTCAAGAAAGGTAGACAGGCAAAACAAATTATTCCCCAAACCAATATTTTGGACCCAGGGGATCTCAAAACATCCAGGGGGAGGGGGTAATATATTCTATATAATTTTTTTAGATGTCACATGACTTTTCTCTTTACTACTTATGTCAGATATCAGACGGAATGTCACATCTGACGTAAAATACAGAATTGCAGCCATTTTAAATAATACTGTAACAGATAATTTTGTACAGTTTGGTGTCCTGTTATCAAGGTCTAGGTAGGAAAACAATAATAAACTCAAAAATTAAATTTGCTTTTTGTCATGTATCGATCCATTTACATGCCGTTGTATTATGCTTTTATTGTTTAAAGCAATTTTAATTGAGTTTAATTATAACGTGGATTGAAAAAGGATGTTTGCTGTAATTTAATTATATCTTTATCGTAGACATTACTAGGCATGTCATTTCTGGTCCTCTTTGCTTCTCCAGTTTATTTAATGCATTGTAATGTTCATAATCAGTGTGTCAATATGTTAATCATTAGTTGAGAACTACATTTTTTAATCTAGAGATACTGTGGAAAAAAGGTAGAATGACACGTGTGGTGACACTGAAAACAATTTGGTAAATACATTTCGTAACACCAGCTCAATAGCGATGGGCTTCTCAATAATTTTGATAAGATGTTGGCAAGTGCCTGTCAAATTCATTACCTCTCAAAACAGAATTATCCAAGAAAGTACTACCACGGCGATAAAAAAGGATGTGAATATTTTTCTATACAAATTACAGGTATCTGCGAATTGAAACCTGGAGATTACGCTAAAAGATTTAAATCAATAAATAGTTCTAAATTTCTTTATCAGAAAAAGGAATAGAAGTCCTAGATTAATATTTTTATATTGACGAGGCTTTGTTTCATCTATCAGGGTTAATGAAGGTTATCCAAACTGTATCCTTGATCATAATCTACATTTCGAAATACTGTATCATAGAGCTTCATTGCTCAGATATAGTCTGTCCATCCATAGGCAACCTAATGAAAGTAAAATGAATTCCTACTTTAAACGAGATGGAGGTATAGTGGAATTTTTCTAAGTTTCAAATAACTTTTCCAAAACGTCTTTAAAAAACAGATCGTTTCAAATTCTATTGAGATAGCCTAACTGAACATTGTCACATTTCGTTTTCTGTGGAAAAGCTAAAACTTTGACGAGTACAAATTGACCATAACAATTACAGAAGTGATAGAGGCAAACATAACACTCAGTCCATAATACAGAAAATGTTTAAAGATGTCAATAACAATAAGTTTCAACACCTCGTGTGATATTACTAGTTATAAAAATATTAATTAATTTTGAAATATATTGTTTTTATATATGTAGAATTTAAACTACTCACTATAGGTAAACTTTTAGAAGCCGCTGTATATATTTTTATGTGAGACAATATTTTATATATTGTATTAGTTAATAAAGAAGCTAAATTAATTAAAGAATCTTGAAGACTGCAACGCTAGGTTCCCAACCATATTAACCATCTTTTTAATTGACTTCCGTAATTAGTTTACGCATATATATGATGCAGTGTTCATCTTTGAGATAATATGAAATATCCATATTTAGAAATTATCTAAATAATTGTAAAAAATACTGATTGTAGCGTTTAATGCACTGTAAGTTCATAATCATTCTCGATTATTCTTATATGATTTAATTACAAAAGGCACACGTTTATAATATTTACATGATCTATTGCAAGTTTTGGTTATTATATCCAATCTGAACATATAATATACCATATAAATAAATATTGAGTTTGACTTGTGAAATGGTATACTGGATAAAAAAAACTTGCACATTAATTGTTACAAATAATACGTTTATTTATTCAAACGCGTTTCAAAGACAATATCGCCATTTTCAGTCTACAATGATGCATAGCTACAATCAATAAACTATAACCCAATATAATTATAGTTTAATTATTGTGTTTCGTGTATCACTGAAGATGTCGACTTTGTAACTTAAACGATAATAAATAAATAAACATACTATTTGTAAATGTTCTTTTCAAGTATTATAATACCAAATATAATATACCATTTAAATATTAAATAAGACAGTTAGTAATTTAAAGATTACTGGTGTAGACAGTAAAACATCTTTACCAGTATAAATAATATTTTTTAAATCGATAAAGTACGTGCTAAAACATATGTTAAGTTTGTTCAATCGTAGCAAATTTTACTAAATAACATAAACAGAAAAAAAAAATTCACTGAGCAGTAGAAGGATATTTACAATGATATATAATAATTCCCTTAACAAAAATTACAAAGATAATAACTATAATACAAGAAATGTAGTAATTTCTCCTCCTTGTTATTATCTTGATGTACATTTGGATATCACAGTTATCATCTTCAGAAGGTTCAACTTGCTAAACTATAATTAACATATAAAACTAAATTAAAATAAACGCCTACCACCCTTCTCACTCTTAATATATTTCGATCTATCAGAATGAAGTCAACTCAACATATGGTTTCACTAGGAAGTAAGGTGTGTAAAAACTTAACAAAACTATTATTTCAGTTCATATGTGCAGCGATTTTCTCGATAATAAATTTAAAATGGCTCTTATAATGTTCACAGCTGTAATAACCTAAAAAATAATTTGAACATTGACCTTAATGCTACACAAATATATATAGACGAAGCTATGAATAAATCCATAAAACAAATTGAAACGATAAATACACACGAGTTAGACATCCAAACAAAGAAGATGGAGTTTTTTCGGCGATACGTCCCCCTTCCCCTGAATAAAAGACCTGTTGCATGGCAACCACCTGCTCGTCATTGGCTTGGGTGGGAGTTGGGTAGGTTGACGTAATGTTCTATTTTTAAGTTATCAATGGCTAAAGCTAATATTCATCATTATAAAGTTTTTCTTTAGAGTGGGAATAATGGATATATTTAGCATTTACACAGTAAAATTTGCGTTAATTGTGTCTATTGAATCTGTGAGTTTATTACTTCAAACGAATTACAAGAAGATGTGGATACAATTAGGTACTTTGAGATCCACAACCCTACACACGTCAGTGAACCCCAAGAAGGTAGTGGATTGTAAAACAATGTAGGCTATTGTCTAAAGAAAAATATTATGTATGACTAAAATACAATTAAAATAATAACACATTAATACATATAAATATTTGTAATTATTTACTAATCATATACTAATAAATTATCCTGACATTAATGTCTCTTGACACAATGTATATTACCTATTAAACAAATAATTAAACGATGTATAGTTGGTCTAACAAAATATCTTATTAAAATTTACCACTTGTCATTTTGTTCTGTACAGAGAAATGAGATAAAGAGCCAAGCCACATTCTCAATAGTAGGTCTATATGTATTCGTCATCATAAAATCTATTTTTGTGTATTCAATATAGATGATATATGACATAGCCACTGGATGAGGTACTACATAAAATCAGGAGCTCTTACCCAACAATAACATTGATTTTAACGACTTCTGTCGAAATGTATATTTCCTTTATAGAAATAATTAGTAATGAGATATAATGTAAACAGCCGCTATAATGAAATTTAAAGATTGTTTTCTATTAGTACAAGGAAATACCTAACTCACTTATTAATTTGGAAGAAATGTCCACTAAATAGAAAGAGTTTTAGTAATTCAACACAAATTTAGGTTATGTAAGATATTTTCATTTTCTAAAAATAATTTTTTAAATAATTTTTACAGCACAACCCATATATTTTAAGCTATAAAATTAGGCTAAATTAGGTGATAATTTTAAATTTAATAATTTTTTATATTTTATTTTTTAGTTAGTGAATTGTTGTAAAAATATATATTTGTGGACGATTTGAAAAATCACGCTACACACAGTGCCATTCACATGGTGGCTTTATATATGTCCCCGACTTTATTCACAATTTTTGTTACAGCCATTTGGGACCACATAATGCCTATACAATAACTGTTTTATGGTATTCATTATTGTGGGTTTACAATTTTTGGACGAATGTGAATTGTGGTGAATGGAGGATGTGAATAATAACAACAACAAAATTGCTTTTCATCCAGTCTTTTTTTTTTTTTTTTTTTTTTTTTTTTTTTTTTTTTTTTTTTTAATATCCGTCTCCCATGTCCAAAAATTCAAGAAGAACGACCTGAAAGTTATTTAATTTGTCTTTTCTTAATACTTACAAAGGCTCATTTAATGTGTTCATCGATTTGTGTTATATAAATACCTCACGTTCATATAAATAAATGATGAAATTGGTTTATTACCTAGGCTATTTATTCAAGCCATTTAAGTTGACATAGTTAAATAAATATTTGTAACCATAAAACACTTGAAGAACCAAAAATATCAAAATGTTTCTAATGTAAACAGGGTCCATTATTGAGAATAAAATCATACATAGTGTTACCAAACATCATGCGTCACAAATATTTCAAACATTTCAATGTGAATTTAGCACTATTTAAAACAGGTCAAATTTCATGTAACGTTTCGGAGATAGAAGGCATATGTATAAAAAAAAAAGTGACTGCAACTGAATTCAATCTGAAAAAATAATGTGATATCACACGACTATGATTCCATTAAAATATACTGTCTCGAATTGAGGATAATTTATAATATTTTAAATATGATAGAACATAATTTAGGGAGTCAGATATAAGTTCCATTTTGTCACAAAATTGACATGGTGAAAATTATGAAGAAAGTAGGAAAGCACACACTTTATTTATTTAAATTTTAGAAAAAACTGATGATGATTGAGTCCAACTAATTAGCCTATTATTTTTGAATCATGTATTTGATTTAAGTTTTTTATGTTTATATACATTTAATTTATATTATGTAAATTTCCTCACAAAATGTCGTAACTTAAAACGTTGTTACGCCAGAATTACATTTAACCTCTTCAAGGGGGCACAGTATACACACTAAGTTGTATAATAAAGGTTGGTGGTAATTGGTGCAAAAATTTAACTAATAATTTTAACTATCGTAATTAATTATGGAATAAAGTTTAATAAAAAGTGGTTTAGCGGGGAATTGCAAATGCAGACTTAATTAATAATAAGACTTATTAATAAGAAATGCAGACTTAATTTATTAAAATATGTTTTTCTTAAACTCAATTATTTTCTGAAACTCAAATTAAGGGCATAAAGTATTATCCCCCTCCCACCAGCATAGTTTTTATCAAAGCGTGTGCTAGTTTATTTACTGCCTCAATAAAAAAATACAATTCACAGCCTTTTATTAAACTTTATTCCATAATTTACGATAGTAAATATTATTAGTTTATGTGCCTCCTTGAAGTGGTTAAATGTAATTCTCATGTAACAACGTTTTGAGTTACGACATTTTGTGAGTAAATTTACATAATATAAATTAAATGTATATAAACATAAAAAACTTAAATAAAATAAATGATTTAAAAAATAGAATAATTGGACTCAATCATCATCAGTTTTTTTCTAAAATTTATATAAAGAAAGTGTGTGATTTCCTACTTTCTTCATAATTTTCACCATGTCTATTTTGTGACAAAATGTAACTTATATCTGATTCCCTAAATTATGTTCTATCATATTTAAAATATTATAAATTATCCTCAATTCGAGACAGTATATTTTAATGGAATCATAGTCGTGTGAGATCACATTGTTTTTTTCAGATTGAATCAGCTGCAGTCACTTTTTTTTTATATATATATGCCTTCTATCTCCGTAACGCTACATGAAATTTGACCTGTTTTAAATACTACTAAATGCACATTGAAATGTTTGAAATATTTGTGACACATGATGTTTTGTAACACTATGTATGATTTGATCCTCAATGATGGACCCTGTTTACTTTAGAACCATTTTGATATTTTTGGTTCTTCAAGTGTTTTATAGTTACAAATATTTATTTAATGATGTCAAGTTAATTGGCTTGAATAAATAGAGTAGTTAATAAAAAACAGATTTCATAATTTATTTATATGAACATGCAGTATTTATATAACACAAATCGATGAACACCTTAAATATGACTTTTAAGTATTAAGAAAAGACAAATTAAATAACTTTCAGATCGTTCTTCTTGAATTGTTGGGTATGGGAGACTGATATTAAAAAGAAAAAAAACTGGGTGAAAAGCAATTTTGTTGTTGTTATAATTCACATCCAAGAAATCGTACAAAAATTGTAAACCCACAATAATTAAAACCCTAAAACAGTTACTGTATTACCATTATTGGGTCCCAAATGGTTGTAACACAAATTGTGATAGAAGTCGGGGACATATAAAGCCACCATCTGAATGGAACTGTGTGTAGCGTGATTTTTCAAATCGTCCACAAATATATATTGTTGCAATAGTTTATTAATTGAACAAATATAATTTTAAAAAAGTTGAATTTAAAATTAACAACCTAAAAAAACGATGTATTGCTCTTTAATAGTCTTGCCTATCATATATAGGTTATATCATGTTTTAAAAAAAGGATTCTTTGTAGCTTAAAATATTTGTGCTGTATAAATTTATAAAACTTATTGTTATAAAAAGAAAATATTACTTACATAACCTAAATTTGTTTTGAATTAATAAAAATCTCTCTAGTTGGTGTATATTTCTTCAAAATTATTATGTGCGTTAGGTATTTCCTTGTACTAATAGATAATTATTTTTAATTTTCAATTTGCAAAGAGTAAAAGATCTGTCTTTGTCTCAGCAAAACATGATGCAAATTAATTTGAAATATATATATTCCAATTGGTGGCCCTGTGTACAGGAGAATCAGCTGTTATTAGACTTGAATACTACAAACAGTTTCACTTTTCACACTTCCTCATGAAAACAAATCTTCAACTAATCTATTAAAACTTAATAATTAAATCTTTAAAGTTTAAGTTAGGTTAGGTTAGGTTTTGTATTTAACCTAGAGTATTTAACTTTCGTTTATTTTTTTGAAATCAAGTAAAATATTTGACATTTAATAATATATACGAAGTATTAATATATAACTCTTTATCAAATGCTGTTAAATTGACTGAATAAATTTATAAACCATTTTTTAACTGTTTTATTAATTATTTATTACTTTCAATGGAGTTTTGTGAAGTATTCAAATATTTCATATTTTTGTATATGTCGTATACTGGCAAATATTTGCACTTTTTATCACATAAAATGTTGTATTTCAGTTTTTCGGAGAAACAAATTAACAATTTTATGTTTAGCTGAAAATTCATAATTTACACCCAATAATTATAGCGTTTCAATTACAAAAGTTAAAAAATTATAACAAAATTAAACACATTGTTTGTTAGAGTTTAGCGCTTGAAATAACTGCAAAAACTATAATTTTATCTCGTAAAAAAATCCAAAAAAATAAGATACGACCATTCATCAAATAGCCGAGGTATTAGCGAACACTAAAATAACGATTGATAAGACTTATTAGATAAATGGAGTATAGTTGAAAATATTTAGTCGGAAAATCAAAAAAAAATAAATAAATAAATAAAATGGAATGAGGCAAAAAATACATCTGGATAAAATAATGTATGTAAACAAAAAATAATTAAAGTCTCATTATACATATAGCTAACAGTCAAACCAACGTAAGGAACCAACCTTATGGCTTCCATTAGTAAAATCTCAACTACATATTCCTGTAATTTTAGTATGGCTGATATATTTTGGTTAATTCTTCGCAAAGAGTAACTACAAGGTCAAGTTCTAAACTCCTAACAGAAGAGACAAAGGTTATACAACCCGATAAAAAAAGGTATGTAACTCATTGGTGATCTTTTCTGTGCAGTTGATCAATGTATTTCCTTAGTTTAACTTGGTGTTTCTCATTTCTTTTGGGTGTATGGTTTCTGTTGTCCTAAACTTTGTCAAATCACTTTTATAATTCGTCTTAGTTGTTTTAACGGGCGTGGTGAAACTGCCCCGACATTTTGGGTACTTTTGAAACGATGAAACTGCCCCGCTCATTAAAGAGGATTAGGAAGGGTCGCCTCGCAAGACTAGAAATGCTGAAATTGCCCCGAGCGACCAAATAATATTGAAAATATTATTTTATATGTTACGCTACGGGGCCTAACCTACCCTAACCTAACCTAACCCAACCTTACAGGCTTATATGCTTTATTGAGGTTAAATTTAAACACATACTACCGAAATTGCGCTCGGGGCAATTTCAGCATTTCTGGTCTTGAAAGGCTACCCTTCTTGATCCTCTTTAATGAGCGGGGCAAATTCATCATTTTAAATGTACCTAAAATATCGGGATAGTTTCATAGTCCCCGTTTTAACAACTCAGGCCTATTTCTAGTTCTCGATTCTTGACTTCAGTTACTAGTTTTAGTTTTAATGTCTAACACGTTCCTCGGCTACTAGGATATTCTAGCACTTTTCGTGTTTTTAATGTTATAGTTTTCGTTAGGTTAGGATAGATTATTCATACTCTTGAAATGTAATATTTATACAAGATGGCAAATTCCATTATAGGAACACTGGCATTTCTCGTCTTATTGTCAACATATTATTTAATAACATACTTCCCGAGTATATTACTGTCTCTTGTCATTTTACAAACAACTGTCAGGTTTCACACTTATTGAACAAGATAATAATGTGGTTCGCGCAACGCTAACAATTTATTGGACCTAAGCAAATAAACAACAAACCCGATTGTTGGACAGTTAAATGTATCAATCTTCATGTTATGTTATCATTCTTTCACAATAAAAAATTAATACACTAACATAATACAAAAGAATTATTAAACTATATTAATAACTAAAAAATAAATAAATTACGAGTATTCACAACTATAAGGTGTAAAATTAGACAAGTTATTTTATATTTATATTTTGAAAGGTAAGGTACCATAGGGGATATAATACTTTTTGGGGAATTAAAGAGCTGAAGAGGACCGACTGTATACTTATATTATTTCATCGCAAAATGCTGCGTCTGCCTACTAACTAAAACATGAACACTTTTATTTATTACTAATATTTTACAAAAACACACAACATCTTCATGGCAAAATAAGTTGACTTACATATTCTCATTTGTTATTTATTTTCCAGTTCTGTGCTCTGGTCTTAAGCCAACATTATCATTACTTCGAAGGAAAAATATTTTCATTACTTTGTGAACTAAGGGTGTCTGAAATCAATCTTTTAATTTAAGGTAAACAAAATAGCAATTAATAACTAGGCAATTTTATGAATAATTTCAAGAAATTTTAATACAGTCACATTTTTGGCCGTCGTTTTGGTCTGGATAGTGGGAATTTTTATTTTTTTATTCTTTTCTATCATTTGTGTCGTCTCAACTAGACGTATAAGATATCACATGAGCATACGTCTTATTTAGAAAAGGTGAGTCACTCTTATCCCCGAGGGGTCAAAAATAAAAAACCCTAAATTAGAACTTTTTGAAGTTGCCCTTCTTACCTAAGAAGATTCTTAAATGACAATATAGTTAAAGTAGAGACATGTAATTTCAATTTAATATTAACTTAATAATTTAAGAAATTGCAGCTGGTGCAAAATTATCCTTAAAAAATTTGAATTCTCTAATCTAAAAATTACTCGTCATTTTGCAATTTACCAACCAAAGTTTATGGTTCACAAAAATTTATAGTCACCGAGCCTTCATCGAAAATTTGAGTAATTTTTTTGAAAAAAAAATCTAGGCCGTTTACCAACAAATAACCTTACAACGATACCAAGTTGCTTTTAAAAATAATCTATAAACATTTTAGTATTTGGTGTCAGCGTTTCGATGAAGGTGACCGTTACAGTCGGAATTCCTGTATTAGAAATTAGCTATGCAACAATTTGCGTAATTTTTGATAAGTTTAAGTTTGACGTGGTAACAGTTTGGCTAGTTTAGTAACCGAATATTAAAAAGGAAACTTGTTAAGACGGGATTAGAGGTTAACAAGCATAGCCTGCTATTTTAATCCAAAATAAAGCCTAGGTCATCCACATTATCCAAATCGATTTGAGAAGATAATTCGCCACTCACAACTCTAGACACGAAGCCAGCTTTAATGCGACTAAAATTAATTGATATCACTTTAAAGCTTGGATCAAATTATTTGCTTCGAGTTGTTATATATAATATATATATATATATATATATATATATATATATATATATAGTCCCCATTATAACATAATTTCACGTCCAAATTCCACATATAGTCTACCTCAACACTTTTCAAGACATTAAATAATTGTCTATACTCTACTTAAGATTAATCAAACATCAGAATATGTTTAAAGTCCCTGGATGAGTGTACAAATTAGGAAGCTTTCTGGTTTTGTAACTCAGAGCTAACTAACGTTCTACTTTACTACATTCTTCTCCAACTCCAATGGAGGGAGGGGGTTAATTTGAACTTAGTAATAATTTGGCTATGGCTAGTTTCACTAACCGGACATTATGGTGGAATATCTTCCCTAACCAGAGTTTTCCTTTTTAGTTCCATTCGTGTCTGCGGATTGCCTACTACACGTCTGCAGAATATTGTAGATCATATTTCGCTTTTTGTGCCTGAGCGCAGATACGAGCAGTCTGGGTTAGGTACTTGTCAAGATGACATGCGTCGTTTAGCGTTTGTTGTTTAACTAATTCTTTTATAATGGGTAGTTAAACCTAATTTAGAGAAGACCAGCACTTTTACTATACTATAATAATACGCGCACCGCAATTTTATCGAGAATTAATTAGGTATGTAATTTCAGGCTTTTGTTAGACCTCATAACAAAGTACCATGATCGATCAGTCTTATTTTAATCTATGAGCAAATAAGTGTAATTTTGTTGGTGAAAATATTATTATTAGTTCGTCGCGAACTTATTGTGTTTACAGTGAAGTTAAATACAAAATAAATAAGCCATCTCATAGTATTTTAAAATCTCAGATATGAGAAGCTCTTTTATTGTTGGTAATTTCGAGGACAGCATCTTTAAATTCCCTCAATACTAGCGTATTCTGAACTGAACCCACAACACTACAACCTATTCGACCGAGATATTGAAACCTCCCATTATTGTAGGATATGAAACTTCATCTATTAGAATACAAGAGAAGAGACCTGACTTACCCTTAAGGATGTCACATTGTAGTCGTCGTGCATGTGTCGATTTCAGACATAAATAGTAGCTCTGTAATTATTTTACCCAAATTGGTCTTAGTATTTATTTTTTGTAATTGAGTTTGTATTATTATATAATTTTATTTGAGTACATGTTTTTGTGGTAAAATAAAAATTCTATTTCAAAAACAATTCAAGAATTTATATCTATTTTAAATAAACGTATTATTCGTCAAAACATTCTATTATTTAAACACACATTTCTACCGTCATGACAGAAAGTCTGTCAGTAAGAAGGTTTTGCCCCAAACAACTTTTTGGATTTAGTGCTCCAGACTTGCGATGTTCCACTGTTACGTTACTATTTCTACACTACATAAAACCTATATAGTAAAAGGAATTTGCCTAAATAAACATACTTGAATGTTTATAAGACAAAGTATAAAATATTGATAATATGTCGAAGTGGAAGCACTCGTTTGCCTTTGCGCCCTTCAGTAAACGTCTCGCCCTGTTACTCGTATTTCCTCTTTGTTTAAAAACACTGACGTCACTGGCAGCACATCTGGGAATTTCAACGAACCGTTTGATCTAGAACGAGTTTATACTGTATACAACATATGTAGAAATACCATAGTAGCAATTCGTGGATTTTAGGATTTAGGCTACTGTTAAAAGATTTAAAGGTGTAAGATGTATAGTTACGAAATAAATATATTAATAATTAATCGAGCTAACCTATATAGGTTATGTTTTTCTAAAAAATGTCAGGGTATTTATTAATGAGATTCATTGAAACTAGGCACAAATATTTATGTACAAGTTGTTTTATTTTTTCTTTAAAACTATTGTCAACATGACTGCCCTGTTTGGAGGAATGGGATCGAGTAATCCAACTAGTTCCAGCTCGAAAATTGTAAACGAGATATAACAAAAAGGTCTTAGAATACCTGAGATTTTTTCTAAATTTGATACGCATCAATGAACTCAAGTAAATTATGAACAGTATTAGTTAATAGGATCTCATAGTACATCTAAATATTGGTGATTACTTACTAGTCATATAATAGTAATTCCTAACAAGATTTAAAATTACCTTTCCTTTTGCATGTAAATCAGTAAATATTATTCCTAATATAATAATTAGCAGCTCCTCTGTCCTCTGTACTTATTATGTCCGTTCTCTCTAGATCTAAAATACTATAATGTAGACAAAAAGATAAAAATTAGCAGAATAGTATTTATTAACTCAGAAAGGTGACCGAATATATTTTTATTCTTATAAATTCTCATTTGAATGAGACGGGAGTATAAGATAATCATAGTACTTTATTAAGCATACAAAGAATCAGCTGTCAACAATAAACCCCTATTCGAACATAAAACAGTGCATTACATCCATAAGTTTTAATAGTTCAACAAAAATTAACCTAACTGTATTAAACACTTTTCCTACTATTAAACACCTACTTGCCCTACTATATGGAAACACCTTACACAAATAACTGTCGATATTTTGCAGCGAAATAAACAGCTGATATATTCCTGGTAATGAGACAAGTAGAAAAGTTCTCATTGAAATTATAATTTATAGCTTAAAAATCACTGCGAGTTTTTAAATTGTATAGATACGTTTTCGAGACTATTTCTCAGAGACCATCCATTTTCACATTATCAGTTATATGTAGTACCTATCAAAAACGTTTTAAAGAAACACATAGTGAGCAACAAGACCATTTTGTGAATAACAATAAATGTTTTAAACAAAATATTGTATATAAGGAAATACTTCAATGAAACGCAACCAAAGTGAAATATCAAATAATGATAAATTGTGCGTAGACAGAGTGACTAATAAAGGAGTTTGTTTTAGAAGACATAAAAAGAATAATGAGAGTGAGCGCACATTTTTGACAAATATGTTTTTTTAAAGTGAATGATTCATCAAACGATAATTGTAGTAATTTTGTCGTTTAAAATAAAAACTTTTTACACCTAAAAAAGTTATAGAAAATAATTTATATTGTTCCTTTGATTTTAAAGGAGCTACCAAAGTAACGGAAAAGTATTGACTACCGGCCCACTAGCCAGTCTGTAGTCTACTGTTGAGACGAGGAAACATATCTACATTCTCAGTATTATATATATATATATATATATATATATATATATATATATATATATATATATATCACTCTTATCAATCGTTATAGGCAGTAAATAAGTCTTTGCCGTAGAGCTTAATCGAAAAAGACTTTCAAAGTCCTAGATGACAACACTTGGCAGTCACACTAAACTATATCACAGTTTATCTTACTTATATCTTACTTGACGATCTTTAACAGTTACAATAATTATTTATTTATTGTTTACAGAAATGTTAAAATAAACAACTTTATTTCCTAAACGTACAATGAATCGTACGTGCAAGAATCGTCAATGAAATAACTACTGTACAATTATTGCTATTTGTGTAATGATTATTGACGGAAGAAGCCCTTTCACAAAGCCTCGACACAACCTCCATAATCAAATAAAGAGACCTACATAATATTAGAACGCTATGTAATAACATGACTACGGTTTCATATCTACACAGTATATTGGATTTCTTATTTTTTCTAAACAAATACTCGGTCTTATTTATTTGAATATGCTTAGATGTGCTGTAAATATATTTATTAGGCTTAGCAAAAACTTTATTTTAAATCATTTCAATCATATCAAGGTGTTCACAATACAATATGTCAATAATTGAAAATATAATTTGTTACAAAATGATTTAACGATTTCCTACACTTTCTTCACATGTTCAGTAATATGTATGGAATATTTACAACTAAATAAATCAAAATACAAATTTCTACAACAAAACTTCATTTTAAACGTACAAGACATCTTTAATTATTCACGTTCAAAACAATTTGCACGACTTAGATAATAGAGCATTGGGAAAAACAAAAATACAATAAAAGAGAAACAAAAATCCAGATTCATTTGTTATTAGTAAACAACCTAAATAGGGCAAATAAATATAACTCATTTATTTGCATACATTATACAAATCCACTTACAGTGTACTTATAAACACATGTAAATAAAATGTGATATAAATAAATTTGAAACGGATAAACGTAAAAAAAAGAAACAACATAATACATCAAATGTAACAATATTAATAAATTTCAAAAAAGGTAAAGGTAGAAAATTAAGGATCATAATACAACAACTGTAACAATATTAATAAATTTGAAAAGAAAACGAGCGTAAAAAAAAGAAACAACATCATATAACAACTGTAAAAAGTATTAATAAATCTAAAAAAAAAAAAAAAATGAACGTAAAAAAAAGAAACAACATAATGCAACAACTGTAATAATATTAATGACTTTGAAAAACGGATGAACGTAAAATAACAAACAACATAATAATACAACTGTAAAAATATTAATAAATTTGAAAAAAGAAAACGTAAACATAAAACAAGAAACAAGAAACAATTTAATACAACAACCATAACATATTAATAAACAACATAATACAGCAACCGTAGCAAATACTATTGATTTGAAAAAAGGGTAAAAATATAAAAAAATAAAATTAAAAAATAAAAAACTAATAAAATAACAATATTAACAATACAAAATAAATATGAGAAGCAGTTAAATGTTACAATTAATTATAAAATGAAAACAATACCCAAATAATGGGATGATTAACCACATAATATATCATTTAGAAACACAATACTTATTACATTAGTCCGACCACAACTATAGAGTTAAAATTATTAATACGATAATGTAGTTAACTTAGAGATATCTTAATAAAACAATTTAAAACAAAACAACAAATGCAGTTCATTGACACACTCGTTGATACTTTTAAAGTAATTGTTTGCAGCAGGTAGTTGTGCTTAATTTTATAATTTTATTATAAATTATGTAGATTTATACAAAATTTTATAAATGTTAAATAAAGTAAAATTGTTCTACAAACACACCATAAACTATAATACAGACATAATCATTAAAAAAAAATAAAAATTTTAGTGCGATTATTTATTTATAAATTAAACATAACTTAAAACTATAATAACACAAGCTTACATTTATACTCGTAGATAAGAAATAATGAAAAACATAGGCTAATATAATATTCATGTAGCTACACATTATAAATTTCAATAAATATTTTTACTTAGGTATTACATAAAAATATCTTACATTGAATTTCCAAAACAATCTGTAGACTAATTTAAAATGACGTATACTAAGATAAAGGAGTGATTTATTACATGTTGTGTTTGACGTATAGTTTGTAAATCTCAAATGACAAGTCAAGAAATAAGACAATGCAAACTGGAGAATCAGTGTGAAGCTTATAAGAGATGTCATATTTTGCGAAAGATATTTTTAATTTTAAAACGAGAAAGACAAGTTGCACGGGGTCTTACCAAAGTTACAATTTGACATAATTAAGTTTAGGATATTTCTGATATATTTAAAATAAAAAAAGGAACGTGCTATTCTAATGAAAATAAATGGAATTTATTAATACCAGCTGTTATTTTGAGACACACATTCTAATTTTTTGAGATTCCCGCCACTTGTCACGTACGACGGTTTATATCAGTTGCTTCTATATGTGTTATAAATATATATGTAACCTTTTTCTTTAAACATTCCAATTTCAAGAAAACTTTCATAACTTTTTTTGCAGTTAGATTGAAAAACCTGAAGGGTCAGTAAAGAAGTACATAATAAACTAATTCCTACAATTTTTCTTTTACAATTTAAAATTCGCTACATCTCATGGATAAATGCAGAAGTCTTTGCAGTAATAAGACCTATCGTTGTAAAGCTTAGAACATTCTAGATTTTAATGTTGACAATGGAAATGATTAAAGGTAATTTGTATTCATCAGTTGGCATCCCTGCTCTAGGATTGTCTCTTAATGACCTCAGCAACCCTAGTGACCACACTCTCCGTCTTCAGCTTTGTAATATACACGCGGCACGTACATCACATTTGTAAAATGTCCAGCTCTTATAACTGGAGTGAATAAGCGGTGAAGTGGTTCGGCTTTTCTCTAAATATTTAACCTTAAAACAAATTTTAAAAAACTTTCTGAAATGTTTGTACATAAATAAACATAAAACATGCTGACATTAGTTTGCAAATTTTTGGAAATGGTTTTAATTGAAATGTAACTAATGCTGTTTGAAAACTGTTTGGTCAATCATCACAGTTTTAGGCACACAATAAGAACTCAATAACTTATCAGTCCTGAAAAAGAAGAATTTTTAATTTTTGACTTATACTTTGTCCAGCTGGCCTTGGTCACTGGGGAATTAAGGAGCCACCCCTCACAACCCTACTGACCAAGGTTCTCTGAGTCATCCTACTGTACAGTAAACAGTTTTCTAATTTCTTGTTTTACTTAAATATGTAACCTCCATAAAAAATAGTGAAATTGAGTCCAAACACGACATAATTGCGACATGTTGAAGCTAACTGTGGAATAAATTAGGTTTTATTGAATTGATACTCCTTATTTTCCAAATGTATAATATTTTTAATAGTAGGTAACAAAGCAAAACATAATCAGCGTTACATAATAACCAAAGAAAAAATAAATTGATGAACGAAACAAATAATGAAACACAATTTTCCACAATTATTATCGTGTGAATAAATTATCGTACAATATGACCAGGTGTACATATTTATCTGTTTATTCTCAAAATTTGGGGTGTGACCCCGGGGTTATTCCCAAACTTTATAAACTAATGTGGTTAAAAGATCAAATTCAAAACCTACCGTCATCAAATTCAAAACCGTCCAGTAAGGTGTTAAAGTGTACGTTAAGAGAGCACAATCTTCTTCTTGGTCTATTTGTCTGTAGTGTATATTTGCATATGTATATGTATAATAAATATAAATGATATACCACATTAGAATACAAATATACTACAGACAGAAAGAGTTAGAGAGAAGAGAAAAATAGTTTTATTGAAACCATTTGGTAAAACGATTTGTTGGTTTTAACTCCCCAACAATTGGTGATAACACCCAAGTTTTGGGGTGATGGAAATGTTTTGTTTCGTTGTTTACACGTTAAGTTATAGTATAATTTCATCAAATTGTGAGCATTTCAAGTATGTCTAACAATTATCTCCAAATTTTGAGTTATCAAACTGAAATAAAAACATTATCTGAAGATATGGCCAAAATATGTTCTATTAAAATCTGACCACTCATTTAACTGCTGAGCCGACATACAGTAATCATTCTAACAACCAAGGACCTTAAAACGGATATTTATGAAAAACATTAGACACCGATTTGTATACCCATCGAGGCCTCCTCTATATTAAGTACATGCAAGAGAGTAGAAATCGTTATTATAATTTGTCTTTCGCCAGTAAAAGCTAAATTTAGGTTTTTTTCAATATTAAATGAAATTGGTTGACACACTTAGTAGGTTACATCTTATTAAAATGGTATTGAACTTGATGCAGAACCCAGTCTAAGTGTCGGAAGGCGTCAGATGCTACGTGCACAACATCTTAAACACTTCATATTTTACGTGTTTGGAATAAAAACTTGATCACACCACTAAATAGATCGTTATAGTTACTTATAATAAACACACATGCAAATGAAATTGAGTATAATGCGTCTGAATTTGTGGTCATTTATTACATGACTAGTTTGGCTGAAATTGTAATAAAGTTTTATTTCTTTAGTGTTTACTTTGCTCTAATAGCTATAGTCTGGTTCCATCTTTGTCTTTATTACCATAAGAATAAGAATTTAAAGTAGTTTCTACGCAATTGTCAGAAAACTAAAGTTATTAGTAAAGTTATATAGTATATAACTGTCGTATATAGTATAGCAAAAATCATTTGGAGTATCTTTTCCGGTAGATATTTTAATCTAAGATAAGGTTAAAAATATAAAATATAGAAATTCTGAATATATTAATTCCACTCAAAATATATTCATTCCAATAAAAAAAATAGATCATATAATAGTGGATCAACGTCCACGCGGAATTGGAAAAAATTTAGGTGTGAACGTTATGAAATTCTTAGCATTCCCTAACGTTAGGTCCCTTAGCATTCTGTATCTTAGGGAACCCCCTCATCAATTTTGGGCCTCCTATTATCAAACTGAGTAAAATGAGAACTGTGGGATATTACAGGAAAACAATTTTAAACGGCTGTCCAAAACAAACTTTGGATCAGCTAAATTAATTACGTCCTCTTAGTACATAAACATTATTTAAGGCTGCGGAGTGTAAGAGATAAAACACGTTTTCTAAATAATAATTAAATATCCCTTCAAGAACTCATTTTTTCTATTCAAACAAGATTTCTCTCTGCTGAATTTCATTACTATAGGTTCAGAAGTTTTCGTGACGAATACACCTCAGAATATAGATTTGGAGATCTCATGCATTAGATGTGTGATCTGGTTTATAATTTTAAATCCCCAAACATATTTTTTGCTTATAAAATCGTTTTTGATGTATTATTTGCTATAACACTCTCTATATGAGACTGTAATCTTATTTAAACCGATAGAACTATTTCCACTTACTTACTGCCGAAAGACAAGACGTCGAAAGAAAGACAAAACAGATTAAGGAAAGGGAAAAAAAACAACTTAATGCACAAGAAGAAGAACGAGGGTTTGCTAAAAATTGAAACAAGAAAGAATCTACTGTCTAAGTAGCAAGAAAGATGGAATTCAAGTTAACTGGAAGATGGACCTAACCTAATCCCTTAGACAAGATAATGATTAAAAATATAGTATGGGGCGGTGAGTTATTTCCCAATTCAAGTACTAACTTGAATGTTAGTTTTAAAAGCATACTTAGGACAACTTAGGTCCAGAGAAGATGCAGATATGACTTACTGCAAGCCCCAAGGCAGCAGGATTAGACACATTTTTTTATATACCGAATTGTATGCGGATATAAAATTGAATGTAATCTGACTATGGAACTAAATTAACACTAGAAAATAGGGTTGCTTTCATCGCAACATGACGGCTTCATCACAACAATAACTATAGTGAAGAAAACGAAAAACATAATATGAAGAGTATTCTAAAACCATAATTATTATGTTGAAGAACTAAAATGTTAAGGAATGTAGGACGACGAATTTCTCACTTCAGTTTATCCATACACTTGAAACTTCTTGTGACAAATTTATTGTCACAAATAATAAGTACATAGACATTTATGTGTGGCTTTTTGGGGTTATATGCCCATTTTAAGGTCCTCTGAGTCAAAATAAGTGGTTTTTAAAATGTCTTTCTGTCGACCTCCAGGCGAAGCGTGTAGATCGATATAAATTGGTGGTGTGTGAGTACATTTTGCCAATATCTCGAGACATTTTTCATTATTTGTATAATTCCTATTTTGGGGATATTTTGTACTGTACAAAATTAAGTTTTCCTCAATATTGGTTCATAAATTTTAATTAATTTTTTTTCAAGCGTAAAATCAAATAAAACTCGTTGGTCGCCATTTCTCTACAAATGCTAGTTTATGAATTATATGAACAAAAAAACACATAATCGGCAATGAGATGGTTAAAAAAATGGGGGTTCTATTGATTTCGTTTAAATTTTAGTGAAAAATGTGATGACCCAAAATATAGAGCAAAACCGAAACTGTAAATATATTACGGTAAGATATATTCGGAATAACAAAAATGAAACTTTACCACAGTCATTAAAAGTTCTATTTTAATCAAACACAAATACTCCAACAAAGACGTGTTTAAGACACAAGAAAAGCAATGTAATTTTTAAAGACAGTGCCCATGGTTAATTTCTTATTTTTATTGATAACTAACGAACTGACTTTTTGATAACGATTAATTTTGACACATTTTTGTTTGGTTTTGAGATTAGTTGAGTGCGAAAGTTGCACCACTTGTATACAAATGATAACAAATCTTCGAATAAATTATACCAGTAACAGAATACAATAGATGTAAATATATCTACTTCTCTTTATTTCTCAGGATACTATAAACTGATTTTCTTTTTTTCTCTCTCAATATGGCATAATATTACTAAATGTACGCAACATATAGGCCTACGCGTATTATCACGTTATATCGTAAATAACCATGCATAATGAAACCCTAAATCTATAGACAAGGAAATTACGCTAATAAATATTGACCCAGGAAACGCCCAGTATACAGCTCATAATTGGTAATTGAGTTTATGGCTTACACAAGGAATACCTTAAGTTGGGTTAGGTTAAGGTTAGGTTTAAATAATGATTGTAGTTTTAATGATTACTTCAAATGTAAAACTTTATTATTTCATTTAAAACTAAGAAACGAGTAGTTGTGTATTAGTGACTTATTGTTGGAAGCGTAAACAATCTGACTTCTGTTTAGATTTAATTTGTTAATATATATATATAATAATAGTAAAACTAGAAAACGTTTTATTCATATAAATGAAAACATAATTTTTGTTTTGTCAGGAAATACTTCTGCTGAACGGTTTAAAAAAAACCTTATAAAAATTATTTTCTTTGAAAAGCATGCGCATTTCATTTGATAATACAGAACTGTTTCAAGTAGCACCATTTAAAAAAAAGAAAGATAAGACAAAGATCTTGTACATATTGTACATATATCGTTCAGCTTAGTTTTACAAACTTTATTCTCAGATTTTAAATTGATACACAAATTTGGCAGTACCTCCGTAACAAACAGCAACATACAGTAAGTATGAAATGCCAAATGTAAATATGAAACAGGATCTCGCTTCGGTGGGTCAACAAATGTAAGTCTAATAAGGTTTGACGCATTGTGGTGATCATGTTCTTGACAACAAATTCAAACCAGCAAGTATTTGGATTTATCTCTTTGTCAGATGTTCTTTGTCATCCTTGGATCAACTTTGTTTAAATTGAAGAAAGGTTTTGTTAGTTAATGTGCTTACCCGTCTTTAAACATTAACATATGTAGAAGAGAGAAAGAGAATTTACAAAGTTTACAAACTTGAAGATTTTATAAACTTAAAAAGATTACTGAAACATAAAAACTGTATCTGCGCCAGTAAAATTTTAATAGCGTTTGATAGATATTGTTCTCTTATATCTCTCATTTGCAAGGTTTTAAATTTGATTGCTTATCATATTTTTAGAGTGAATGAAAATTAAATATATAACTTATTTAATAGTTTGTAAATATACTGTAAAATGTGATGTAAAAGCAGAAGATAGTGTTTTTCAAATATTAGAATCTGAAAATTTATAATTTTTATGACTTCAGTAAAAATGTTATTATTAAATTGAGGATAATAAAATTTCTTAGTTAAATGTCTATGAATGATTACTCAAATTATCACTTAATTTGAATCTAAGACGCCGAAAAGTGTCTTATGTATGACATTTTGGAAAGTGACCTTTGAAAACCAAGTTGTGTAAAGGCAAACTGAATTATGTACGTCTTATTGAGGCACCGAAATCTAATTTAACCTAGGTGTGTTCGTATTAATCCTCGTAAACACAAATTCAAATTAAGCGAAAACGTTTTTAATCTAGTTAGTCTTAATTTATTGAAGTAATTTTCAATGTTAAGATTTGTTTTTCATGATATTACGTACATTAAAATTATATAAGCAATTTTATTTTGATTTTATATGGTCGTTTGAATAATTAAAATCTTGTAGCTGAATGACTTCATTTTGTTGTTTTTGATGTTGTTAATATATTTTTGTCTTTACCATATGTACTTCACGGGTACTTTTATATCTATTTACAACAAATGTAAAGGAGAAGAATTAAAAATTGAAAAATATATTTAGAAGTAGGAGACCTCCATCAAAACTTCAGTTTTATCCAATAAAAAAATTTCTCTTTACCACAGACTCATTAAATGAATCATTATGACTGATTTCGGTCATATAAACAAAATCTGCCTTATGATGGGTTGATTATGATTGTAACCAAATATTTAGTAAATCTAATTTCTATTTTAGAATCTATATTTTGTCAAATGTAAAAGTTTTCTCATGAGGTCCGCCAAACCATTTTCCATGAAGTTTTTAATTAATTGTAAATAAATAAATGGATAGTTTACAAGAGTTGGAATAAACCGTAAATCTTCAATTTAATCATGAGTTCCGATGTATTTACTATGTATTTAGTGTTTATTATAAGGTAAAATTATTTCTCTTTAATTTATAGTTATCCCTGACTTTTAAACTTCATACATTTTTCAAAAATATGGAAATTGTTTGAGGTAATTGGAACTTTTTTTTCATGTAACTGTCTATTATTGTATAGATATCTCAAAAGTCATTAAAAGCCCACAATGTAGTTGAAATAAGCTTTTCACATTTCGCTTATTTAATTTTTATCTATCGTGATTTTCTTAAGATTTGCGTTTAAAATATGGTAACCATTTCTCTGGCTGGCAGTAGAGATAAAAAACTCAAAGAACTCCCTAAGCACTGAGAGCTTACTCTACATTACAGTGTAAATAAACCTACCTAGTTTCTCGGAATTTATTGAAACGACTTGAATAGAATTTTTCTTTTAAAAGAAAGCAACAATGAAAATGTGCCACAACATCAGTAAAGTTACGTAAACTTGAGGTTTATGGCCTGTACAAGGAATATCTGACGTTGGGTTTACTTAATAGCTGTAGTTTTAATTACTTCAAGTGTAGTAAAACTTTTTAATTTTCCTTAAAACGGAGAAACAAGTGGTTTCGTAAATTCACTTTTCGTTGAAAGCGTAAACATTTCGACTACTGTAATTCATTGATGCATTTATACAAGATACATGAAAGCTATATCATCTTTTAGAGAAAATAACAGAAAAATCAAAACATGTAGTACGTAAATAATAAGTTATTATTTTTAACAATTGGAAACTCGAAAAGTTTTAATTTATGTAAATTAAAACATTAAAAAAATATTAAGCTAGGAAATTTAGTTTTTTTTGTTTTTTATAGATAGAAACCCACTGAGAAATATTTCTTTTTTAATTTGAGATTTTTCTAAACTACTGTCAATATTGCTTATATTGAAGGAACGTTATATTTAATGCTTCCACAACTGCTTGTATTCCTAGTTGTAGCACCCGCCACGATACTTTGGAACATGGAGCAATGTTTTCAGTGGTCGCCATTTTAAGACAGAAAATGAAATAAAACCCTTTATACACCGTCCATGGTAAATGCAAGAACGTAATTTCTAAATTTTATAACGATTGGCGCATCCAGTAACTGCGTCACAAACAAACATACAGATGAAATTATAAATGTTTGAGTAAAGCCTAAAGAATGTACAAAGTTCAGTGCAGACGCAAATAATGTTCAGACTACAAATAAATGCAAACACGCTAGACTTTGGATTTATCTCTTTTGTAAGAAGTTCTTTGTCATCCCTGGATCAACTTGGTTTTGTTAGGTAATGTGCTTACAGTCTTTAAACATTTACATATAGACAGAGCAGTGTCGACTCGTAGATTATAAAACACATTTTATTTAGGCTACTAAAAATTACAGGCACAACTAAAATACATTAATGACAAATCTAAATAAAACTAAGTTATAAAGTAAACTTTTACAACGAACCTGTGTAACGTACATATTTTTATAAACAGTTATTCCATAGTATTGTTACGCTCACTTTCTTCAACAAATTACCAGCTTCCAATTCATTTAACTAAGCTTCAGTCACTACCACACATATTTCATAAAGGCATAATGTATACTAACTATGAAACAATCAACCATTAAACGACGCGGGAATGTGGCAGTGGTACCGAAATAATTTACCAATTTGTGGAAAAACATAAATAAACACGTGAAATAGTTTTCTCAACAAACAAGAATGGATCGATGATACTATCACGTATTATTACACACCACATTTTTATCTTAGGAACATCACGAACAGACTGAAATAATTCAGTTGATTGCTCACCCTGGATTCTACATTTCTGGTGGTTAACACGGATATTTATGTGTAAAGTTGGATTATCACTGATAAAATGTCCATCATTAACTATTGAATTCCGCATTATCAACTCCTTTAGAGCAATCTACTTGCTTAATATGTTATTTACGCTGAATTTTTTAAGCATGCAGTCTCAAACTCTTATAAAACGTGTTCTGAGCAGTTGCTGTAGAAATGAGAAGTTCAAAGCTGGATGCAGAGTTCGTTTTCTAGAGCTGTTCGTTTTCATCTCACTTCCTAACGCACCTCTTATGCGTTCTCGTCCGATGCGTTCTTGGCCTGAGGATTTCTTGATCTCCACAAACTGATTATACCGACAAATAATGATTTTGTCTGTAGATGGAATGATTTAAGTTCATCAAACCATAAAATATATTGAGTTTTCTGTTGTACAGTCACCTTACCAAAGTGGGTACTGCCGGATTACGAGTGAAAAACTATGCGTGGGACAATAGCGTCTGACCATGCATCCAGCTCTATCAAAGGTCATCATAAAACAAACAATACGTTTGTCATTAAAATCAAGATGATTGGTTGATTATTACTCGTGTCATTTACAATTAAAATTGCGGACTACTTTTATAGATGACCATGTAGTTTTAGATGGATATCGTCAAATACCGTTTTAATAGTCAAATATTTATCATAAGCTCTATATATTATATTCATATTCTTTCACTCAGTCACCTGCAGGTAAACTTGTTCAATTATTTTGTAATTTAAAATATTATTGAATATATAAAAGAATAAAGCATTCTCAATTTATATTTTATTTATATATTCAAACAAGAAATGTGGTTACTTTTTTTTTGTAAAACAAACAGAAGTAATAATACTCTTATTTATAAATAGTATTCAAAAACTGAAGTTGGAATTGAATAGTTCATTATTAGCCCTCATTCCGTTGGGATAAGTTTCCCAACTGGAATCACAACACAGAACTCTGTTTAGATTAAATGTACAAGTTTGTTTCCTAAAGGAATTAGAAGTGGTATATACGAGAAGTTAATGTTTACTCTCTCATTGAAGCACATATCAATATGTATGATAGAATATACGGTACTTGACAAAATAGTATAACACCTGCATCTCGAAGTTCGAAATTTATACATAATTTCTTAACTATTATCGTATTATTACTCTATCTTTTTCTATATATATATATATATATATATATATATATATATATATATATATATATATATATATATAAAATAAATATAACAAGAAAAAGATATATTTCTCTCTCTCTCTCTCTCTCTCTCTCTCTCTCTCTCTCTCTCTCTCTCTCTCTCTCTCTCTCTCTCTCTCTCTCTCTCTCTCTCATATTTTGTTTTTCTTTCATTATCCATACAAAGTTGTTATAGAAGTTTGTTGTTTAATAACTTTAAAGTTTTTCTCTTTGTTTCTCTTATTTTTATTTCTTGTTTAATGGTTGTTTTAGTTATTAGTGGATTTCCAATAGAAATTCGAATTATTATTATCAATGTCATGAAACTTTAAGACTCGAAATTATAAAATGTCCCTCGATCCAACCCATTCAATTAATTTGTCACTATATTTACTCACTGTATAATAAAATATCCCTCGATCCTACCCATTCAATTAATTTGGCACTATATTTACTCACTGTATAATAAAATGTCCCTCGATCCTATCCATTCAATTATTTTGGTACTATATTTACTCACTGTATAATAAAATGTCCCTCGATCCTATCCATTCAATTAATTTTGGTACTATATTTACTCACTGTATAATAAAATGTCCCTCGATCCTATCCATTCAATTAATTTTGGTACTATATTTACTCACTGTATAGTAAAATGTCCCTCGATCCTATCCATTCCAATAATTTGGCACTATATTTACTCACTGTATAATAAAATGTCCCTCGATCCTATCCATTCAATTAATTTGGCACTATATTTACTCACTGTATAATAAAATGTCCCTCGATCCTATCCATTCAATTAATTTTGGTACTATATTTACTCACTGTATAATAAAATGTCCCTCGATCCTATCCATTCAATTAATTTGGTACTATATTTACTCACTGTATAATAAAATGTCCCTCGATCCTATCCATTCAATTAATTTGGTACTATATTTACTCACTGTATAATAAAATGTCCCTCGATCCTATCCATTCAATTAATTTTGGTACTATATTTACTCACTGTATAATAAAATGTCCCTCGATCCTATCCATTCAATTAATTTGGTACTATATTTACTCACTGTATAATAAAATGTCCCTCGATCCTATCCATTCAATTAATTTTGGCACTATATTTACTCACTGTATAATAAAATGTCCCTCCATCCTATCCAATTCAATTAATTTTGGTACTATATTTACTCACTGTATAATAAAATGTCCCTCGATCCTATCCATTTCAATTAATTTGGTACTATATTTACTCACTGTATAATAAAATGTCCTTCGATCATACCAATTCAATTAATTTGGTACTATATTTACTCACTGTATATATCCTCTTTAAAAGCGAGTGCCCTCCTGTTTTTTTCACAGTTTTCGTCATATCGATTTTTAGGGGAATATGAAGTATATATCTGAAACCTCATACCACGTTTTATAATGTTTAAAATTTTTTGAATGAATTATTAAAATGAAGTCTTATTTTAAAGTATTACCATAGTCACGTGAAAAATAAATAAACATTCTTATTTAACGTTGAATTCAATTATTGCAAAATCAATTTTGCTTTATATCTGTCACTAATCATGAACTATTTTAAGACAAATTATAAGATATTTGTGAATTTAGTATCATGTGTCATAATTACAGTAGTTAAAAGCAATAATATGCTTGTAGCAGTAGTCGAAAAGTTAAAATTTTATAAATTTCGAATAGAGTTTTGTTCGTAAAAAGTTTGAAATAGAAAAGAGTATGCCACTGAAATAGAAATAGAATAGAGAACACCAACTATGCCACTGAATTCAATATCAAAATAAGGTGTTTAATCACGTGCCATAACCATGTTATTATTTAAAAAAAAAATTTTAATTGATTAAAATCAGAGAAATGGTTTATAACAATGAATAGAGAGTATTTATTATAAAATAATATTACAAAACAAAATAATTTACCACGTTTCAGGAAAACATTCACAAGACTTTCCTGGTGTAGGTACACTTAGAAAATCGACCGCACATTGACTCATACTAAAATTTGAAGACACAGGTTTTTTTGAAACTGAAAACATGACAGAACCTGTCTTTTACTTAATGAACAATGCTTACCTAATGGGTGGATGAGTTTGCAAATCTCATCAAAGAAATCCTTATGGAAACTGAAGCATAGAAAGAAGATTTATTTTTCCAGCGCTTTCAGAACCATTAAGTTACATAAAATTAACCTGGCTGATAATGCTGCCAATGGTTTCTATGGATTACTCGAGAAAGCGGTACAGGTTTAGACAATACATTTTACACAGATGATGAATAGTTGCACTACATTGTCTATGTCAACAACAAAAATAGTCGTCATTAGATCAGTGAGTATTCAATCCATCAACAACCAAAAAAAAGATTGAGTATAAGAAGTATAATTGATTGAGTATAATTGAAGTTTTTTCGCAAACAGAATTTTTAGTCCAATATTTTTTCAACCACTATAAATTTGGTGCTTTTGGTGCTTTAACAAGAAATCCTGAATCAGTTCATTGCTCTGTTGGAAGTAAATGATAGGTACTGCAGGTATCAACAAGACTGAGCAACATTCCGTACAGCGAACACAAAAATAACAGTGTTTTTTTTTGTAAAAAAACATTATTGGAAGAAAAATAATTTCCGTTATATTACTTTTCACGGGGTTATTTAAAAGGGATATAGTTTGAAAATAATCCTAAAAACAATCATTACCATTATTACTACACAACTTGATAAAGCAACTTTAAAGAAAGTTACTATCAACATGAGAAAAAGAGTAGCTCATTCACAATTTATGGCATGATGGACATTATTAATTGTTAACTTCTTGTTTGATCCTGTTTAAACAATTTGTGCTTAATTGTTCTAAATGTTTGTAACCATAACAATATTTGATATTAATATTAAGTGTTAATTTTATTTGTAAAGACTGGTTGTGTTTTAAAAGAAACACATCGTTTAAACAAATATAAATTATACAGTATACATCACATCTACCAATAATGGTAAAACACAAAACATTGCTTACAAATCAAAAAATATATCTCGCATATCTCAACTTTCTTCACATCAACGCTTCACTCTTGTCAGTGTCTGGGCTCTGTTTGACCTTGAAGATGTACATATGTGAAGGTACCTCTACTCGCTATGCTCTTGTCTGTGTCATGGCCCTGCCGGAGCTCGTAATTATATGGACATCACATTTTTTTGTTGGACGTTACATTTGTGACAATAAATTCACTTATTTTTCATCGTAAATAGCTCGGGTGGATTTTGAGTATTGTAACTAAATTAGTATGTTATAAGTTGAACTATACTCGAGAGTATACACAAATTATACACACATTTGTGCAAAATGGTTACTGTCAAAGTGCATTTTCTTAAAATAACTCCCAAAACAAACATCCTTAAATCTTTGATTTTGTGACTGGGTTTGTGCTTTCAATTTTTAATTTTGATAAAATATGATTAAAATATTGGTGTCGATTTTTACAAATAAGATTTTTTAATAACAGTGTTGTTTCAAATATGCCGTCGTTTGTGTGAATAAAAACTAATAGAAAACCTTTCAAGAGTTTAGATAAACTCTAGTTATCAACATATAACTTAGAATTGACAAACGTGAAAATGGCAAACGTAGCGTAGCATTTTTTAGTTTTCAACAAAATATAAATATATAGCCTATTTCTTAAAATATTTTAAAAAATCATATGATTACAGATACAAGAGCTCCTTTAATAATATAAAACAATAACGAATAAATGGAGAATTAAGGTAATTCAAAAATCTATACATACTGACAACTATAAATAATTTAACTACATGATCTATAATAAATATTAACTTCCAGATAGTTCCTTGTAAGATATTTGAGCATTACTCAGGATGATAAATTACGATAGATTGAAGTGAATATTAAGTTTAAAAAGGTTTCATTGGTTGGTAGCAGTCTGAACAAAGTTTCAATAACAAACTGCTACCCTACAAACAGGTCCTAAAGCCAATATGGACGTATGGTGTAGAATTCTGGGATTGCAAAAAAAAAAACAAAAAAACAATAGATGCTATTGGACAGTCGAGTAAACAACAAGGTATTACAACAGTTGTACAATCACTTAAACAATAAAGTATTATAGCTGTTAGGCGATCGCTTAAAAAATGAGATATTTACAGCTATTCAGCTGACAATCCATAGGGTATTAACGCTAATGAAGAACTTCGCAGGTTAAAGACGACCAAACCTCTTTAGTTGATATTATAATAAAGCTGCAGCAGGCCACAATAATTAGTGCGTAGTGAGAGGATTTGGAATGGTGAGACTTGGATGGTCATTTACTGTAATCAGAATAAATTATGCAATAGGTGATGTAATAATGTAAAATTTTAAAAAAATATGTAATTACCGAGTAAACCTTGCACGAGAGTAAATTATGCGCAATGAAGGTGCGTGGTAGGGGAAGTGAAGCCGTAACAGCATACGGAGCTGGCATTACTCAACATTGGATGTTAATACTGGGAGTGGACAGTGATACTCATGTTAACTGAAATTGATACTCGAAGAAGCGGGTAAATCTGCTTTACTGGTCGCTTGTATCAAACCTGTATCAATGTGTGTATTTGTAAAAATGTAATGTAGTATAGTAAAAGCATCAACTGGATTTTCTATTATTCATAGTTTAAGTGGGCCACTCCTGCAGAAACGCTAACAATATCTAAATATTTAAGAGGAGATATGCGTTGCAAATGCAAACTAAATAATTCCACCTCAAAACACGCCCCCGTTTACAGGACTATGGTTTATATATCCCCCGCTATGGTTTATGTAGTATAATTACTGTTATATGGAGAATCAAAAAAATCGATGTCGACTTTTTTACGGGTATATCCGTTTCGATGACTCGTGCGTTAATAAAGTATATCTGTCTGCCAGTCTGTCTCTCTGTCTGACATCTATAGTATGTGCAGTGCTTTATAGCCCAAACGCAAAAGCTGATTGAAATTAAAACGGTTGCATTGGTATATTTTGAATAGAGAACGTATTGGTCGCCATCTCTCCAAACTACCAGTTCGTTAGTTAGGGGTTAACAATTTCACCAATGGGTTGTTTTTTAAACTACGTAACTTCCCAAAATTGGCTATGCTGATTTCGTTGAACCTTTACTGAAATATGAAGAATAATGACCCCCCAGTAAATCTGCAAATAGCAAGTAAAGAAATTATTGCGGTTCAGGAAAATTTGTCACCAAAGCAAAAGTAAACGTTGGCCGCCGACTTTAGAAGCTTTCGATCTTAATCAAATAGGGTTTATGCTAAAGACTTTTTTATAGTAAAAGCGTAGCAAGTTTTGATGGCCTCTATGGTTTATTACAATAGATAATTACCGAACTAACATTTATGGGAGGATTTTTTAATTTAAAAAAAAAATTTTTTCATTGGCCTATTCATATAGTGGTCAATTGATATGATCTAGACATTTGGTGTAAAAGCTTAGGCCTACAATCTAAATTTACATGTAAATAATTAAGATATTTTTTTCAAATTTAATATTACATATGAAGAGTCTGTTCCTTAAGATTTTAAATGTAATATAGATAAATTTATCCATCATTTCCCCTTTGAATACAAACAACTAAGCAGTCATAATACTTCTAATTTGCTACGCAATTTTATAGGCTAATTAATGCGTATGCCTGATCAAGTTAACATTTTTTGGAAAAAATAAATTGCAATAAAAATGCAGATGAAGGTAAAATTTATCGTGTGAGACTTAAAGTATAGGCTTTTATTTAAATGTATAGGGGTAAGAAATATATTAAATTTACAACAAAATGTTTGGTTTTAAAGATCTTTAAAAATAGCTATGACTAGATCTATGATTACATTTGTCTCTTTGAGACTCTTAAAAATAAAAATAATAATTATAACAATTAATTATAAGATATATTTTTTCCTATAAATTCTTCAAGTGTAAATTAGTGAAGTTTTACACTAAGTTTCTATCTCAAAACATTTGTATACATTGCCTTTCATATGGGTGAACCACCTCATACAGTCTTTCAGTGTGGTCACTTCAACTCTACTACATAACAATTCCCTAACAACTTATGTAGTAACTAATCTGTTCTACTCTACACGTAGCTCTAGATCTACAGGACGTGAATATTGTGTTACCTTCTTCATGAAGCTCATGACGTTTGTCGGCAGCATGATGGACTAAGGACGCGGCTACACACTACAACAAAGTATCCCTCGGGGGTCAATCAAAGGAGGGCGGGTCCTCCATTTTGAACATTTTCTTTGCTCCATTGTCAAGTTAACTGAAAGCCAGAAGATTCACGGCACAGATTCGTCATTGCAACGTTTCTGAAACAAAATATCTTTAATCAAATATACCTTCATCAAATAAATTAAAAATTATGCTGAAACAACAATAGCTGTAATAGACAACAAATGTGAAGTGTAAGCAAAGTACAGCTCTAGTATTTTATGGGATTTATGAATACCCTTTATTTTGTAATCTAAAAAAAAGAACAAAATTAAAAGTGAAATAAATTTGTTTATACAACCTTCTCCATTCAACCTACAACTTACTATTAGTTGTACTCAACAGACAAAAAGTAATAGTTGTGAAAACAACTATTTAAATATTGGTAAGTACATACAGTATGTAATGTGTAGTCTGAGTTATGAGTTACATAAGAGGGGAAAAGTGTAGTTAATGGAAGGGAGAACCATGACTGGTAGGGAGGTAAAGTCACTGATATTGAATTTTTATTTATTAAATAAATACACCTAATTAAATATAGTAAAATGATAATAAAAATCGTTAAAAAAGGATATTCATTACATAAATTAATCTCTTTAAACTGTTATAACTATAGTTTTGGACTGTTTATTTCATAATGTCATAACTTTGTTATTCCTATAGGAATATATTTTTATCAAAGAGAGTGTGTTTTATATTGGTAATAAATAAAACTAATTTTTCAAACTACAAATATTAAATATTTGGTGGAAAAAGTAAACAAATTTTATTTCAAAATTCCCCTCTTCATGAACAACAACTTTTATTCATTTTGTTCATTTTAGTCCAGAAATATTCAATTAGTGTTACAAAAATCTGTAATTTTCAAAAAATGTCCATTTGCCAAAACGTGCTTCTGTTTCCTTAATTAAACACATTGTCTATTATTTTTTGAGATTAGTTGGATATGTTGAACATTATTCTCAACAGACATTTTCTTAAAATCCTCAACCTACATTGTTTGCATGACATGTTGTTTTGCTATGCAATCAGTAATCAACGCCGAAGTTTTAATCTAAATTTAACTACGTCAACACGTTTATATTGTGTGAAACATTATTAACAAAATCAATACATTTAGATCCATATATGGCTTATAATTTTAAACATTAAATAAACGCGTAGCCATTTACATTTTCCTTCTGGATTTTGATGTTATATAACCAATATTTCTTAAAACCACAACTTTTTAACTTTTTTTCTTATATAAAGCTTATATGTGCATCATTGAATGCTGAATTTAAATCTCTATATAATGAGCTAATTCCGCCACATAAAACGTATAGTAATATAATTTAATAGTTGAACTGGCCAATTTTAACAGTTGAAAATGTTTTTGACATTTTCTGACCATTTTTTCTAAAAATCTCATAAAAGATATCCTAACTGGTCCAAACTTGGTGTCAACAAAATTACAAATGCTGTGTTATCTCTCTTACAGGAAGAAAGAAAAGTTGTTCACATTTTCGCTTACATCACATCAATGTTTCATACGAAACTAATGCTGTGTTGAATCATCTTTAATGTACACATATATTTCAACAATTTAAGATAATAGCATTGAATTTACAGTACGTCAAAGAGAAGAAGTCACAAAGCATATTTTAATGTTCAACATGTAAAGTTTTGTGCGTCCAGCCAGAACGAGCTAGTGTCAAAGAATTAGATCATGCAATACGGTGTGTTGTCTTTAAAGTTACCAGAAGTAAGGCAATAGACAGTAGAGCATTCATTTTCTAAACCCCAAACCATAATGTGGAGATGGCTTATGTATTTTGTATGTAACAATAATTGTATTTGGTGGTCAAATGTTTACAGCAGAGTATCACTTTTCTCAGAGTCCTAAAACTCTGTTGTTTATAATAATTATAAACTATATTTTTCTTTACAATAGCTTGCTTTCACAATTTCTTAAATGCATATATTGTATGAAGGCAACTGTGAATATTAAACCAGACTCAAACAGTGATTATTTAAAAGCAATCCACTTCTACAATAAAAACAAGTTAAACACCTCCTGTATAAAAGTGGACAGCACGAGGCCCCTCAGCCAGTCGTTGAAATATTTTAATCCGATTATATCGATGGCAGCCATTATGGAGAGTTACAAGCGTCCTTTATTAAACCAATACATCATATTTACTTGGGGATACTTCTTTGTACGTTGAAAGCAATATTAATTTATCGATATTGTCTTTTAAATTGCAATATTATTCTAGATATTTTGACGCTTGTGCTCTTATCTTAACATCCCCCAATTCGAAGTATATTTCTTTCTCACTTCTCATAAAATAAACGCTTTACAAAATAAAAGCATTTTAGCTCTGTTAATTCACGAGATATTGAGGTAAATTCTTTTGGTAACTAGATGGATACGAAACGAGTACACTTGCCGAATGTTTGGAAATATTCATGTTTTACCCGTTATATGTTAAAAATCATAAAGGAAAACACTGCTGTACTTTCAACAATATTTATTAAGCCTTGCCTACATAGGTATCCCCAGCTTAAAATATACTAAGGAAACAATATACATACAACACGGGATATCAGATATAACAGTCCGGTTACAAGCTAGTTGGTTAGAATATCGGGGAATGGGGATCAAGGACTTGCTTAAGGGTTGGTGTGGCGAGTTGTTGTGCATGTTGTTTTAATAACTTTAAGAACAGCATGTAGTATAAGTTATAGCCATAGTGCAGAAATATGTATAAAAAACAAACTGTGCAAACGTTGTACAAACGTTTTCAACCTCCATTTACAAGCGAAATACTAACCAAACAACACTCTTAGTCACCAAAATATTAGTTCAGTAGTTGTTAATAAAAAAGTGAAAATGATCAACGAAATAGGTATTTAAAATATAAGTTTAAATAAAACCAAAACTTACTTAGCTTGTGCTATAAACGAGTACTCATAATAAGTCGAATTACATTGAGATTGAGCTTATAATGAAGGTATTTATTTTCTCTAAGTTTAAAAAAATTAATATTTATTTACTTTGAATTTTGCGTACTAACTTGGATTTAAACGTTGTTATTACAATTTTATTTGTTTCATAGTGTTTTATTTATTTATTTTTTTTTTTTTTATACTGTCAACTAAAACTCACATTTATTAGAGATGGCGACCAATACTTTTGATTTTTAAGTTATTTGATAATGATGGATTGTCTTCGGGTTCATAAAGATGTTGGCCTACGATTTCATTGTGCCCCATCTGAATAGAAGAATTGAAGACGTTCCAAATCTTCCACGGGACCTGACAACGGAAATTGGAAAGATCTTAAGAAATCCTCCAGCAGCTCCCGGTGCCCTTAGTGATCTGATGGACAATTGGAAAACCTGTGGTAAATGCCCTTCAGGAAGTGACCGTAAGACACAGCACAAAATGCTTTAGATGCAGCACCCCGAGTTGCGGTCGATGCGAAATAAGGTCATGCTTCAACTGTGATACCGACAACATGTAAACGTGAAGTGGGACAAGGTTTTACACATTTCGTCTGGTTTTTGTCAAATAAAATACGTTTTGTCATAAAAAGTTGTAAAACATCATCTTAATGCCTGTGTGTGCCTAGTAATTCATAATTACAATTTTATAAACACACAAAATAACGATAAAATACTATAACGGTCAAATTGACCGTATTTTTCTCTTTACGTTTTGATAATGATGGATTGCTCATCAAAATCACATATTTCCTATTATTTGTGTATGTAAAATACACGACGTTTCGTCAGTTTTAACTTTTATTCCCTAGATTTAACACTTGATAACGAGAGTTGATTTACATTCTGGAATCTTCGTTTACTAACAAACTCTATTGTAGATATGTTTTTATTTATTTTATGCAACATGTTCAGTTAGTTGGTAGTAAACTTCAACATCTCTAATGTTTTAATAGTTCTAGTAATAGTAATGCATGCGTATTATAATTCCAATAACATGTAATATAATAAGTCATGTATGAAGGATGATGTGATGATGGAATAGAAGTTGATTGTGAAAGTGATTTGGAATTAGGTTCAACTAATAATAATAAGAAAGTCGGTTTTGACGATTCTCAAAGGGTCTTTGATATTGCCTATGTAACTGTAACTGCAAAACATAAACTATAATTGTATATTGATATTGAGGATAACGGATGAGTGTGATAGTTTAGGCGCCATTAATGATTGCTTGTAGAATTTCGAAGAATTAAAGTACTTTGGCTACATGGCTATAATAACCGATATGTATGCTTTATTTTAGTTACATATATAATGATTTTTTTTTAATACAATAGAACTCTCATGACATCCGATTCCTCCACTACATACTATAACCTTCTTCTCCGATATCTTCTCAAGTTTGAGCGCGGGGGGGTGATATCTGGGACTTTAAACTTGGCCTATCGCCAACATATTAATTTCTTGTTAAATAAACATACATAGTATTTGTATTAAGAATAACTCCTAGTTTTATTTGATACCCCACACATAATACTTTAAAAAATTAAAAATTTCAACTAGTTAGTTTGCCCAGAAACAACGATTTTTTTGTTATCGCTATATTTTTCCTATAAGTGGGACAATATAAAGAAGATAATGGCAATGTTAGAAATATATAAGATTTGTCGTCTACTCTGTGTAGATTGGTTGCGACTTACAGACAGACAGAAACATGCACTTGAAATTATAAGGCTCCTTGATTTCATCTGCAAACCACAAAAAAATGCTAAGTAGCAAATATGGCCAGCATAAGTCTTGTATTAATTAAATCGATCCTATCAACCAATATAATATTAAAAGTTTTACTCTTATAAATATAAATACGTGATGAGTTTCAGATTAGAAGCTCGTATATATCTAATGTTTTCAAAGATTTATCGTAATAGATCTAGTTTTGTTATTAATTATGAGTTTTGTGTTTGTAATGAGTCTTGAAATCAATTATGAGAAGATACTGTCGTATAATTGTGAAGATATTATCTAAAGATAGTTGAAATTATTTTTAAATAAAACACTGGAAATTATCTATCGACTTATTACTCTCCATTTTTAGATGTTATAATTTGACAATATAAATTAAGATAAAATACGAGTATAATCTGCTAACTTTCTATTCTATCAAGTTAATTAATTCTGGGTGGATATAATGGTTTCTACTATTTATCACATCTTCATATCACCTTTAGCGAGCTGCTAGTAGCAGTGTGTGTTAATTTATTTATGCGACAACGTTGTGTATAGTGTTTCTTGAACACAATTTTAAAGTAAACATGACGACCAAATCAATGGAGTAACTATTAAGTAACTATTTCATCTGAAGTCTGACGGTAATCTGAAGATAAAATAATCAGCTACAACTGCAATAGATATGCACTGATTGGTGGAATATTTAGCAGGTAAGTTTTCATTATCACGTATACATAATGTTTGTCGTAATGGTTCAATGAAATCATTGTCGAGTTTTTTGCTAAAATATTGTACTCATTTGAGTAAATAAGGTGATTTTTGAGTTATGTTTGGCTGTTGTATTGCTATCTATCTGGATTCTGTCGTCTGTGGAATGATTCATAAATATGCGGGCCGATTTTAATCAAACTTAGCAAGTGGGCATATTTCAGTCGTATCTCTCGACCTTTCTTCATTTTTTTGAAAACTTAAAATTTAGAAATAAAGACAAAATTACAATTTTATCAAATTCTGTCAAATGTAACAATTTTGATCAAACGTTTCTCTAAGTTTTGGAGAACAAAAGTATTCATCTCTATATCTTCAAAAATACAGGTTTTTAAGTTAACGGTATAAAAGTAAAAAATCGACCATGTGGCCATATTTTTATAAATATGAACTCAAAAATATTTGAATAGTACGTAGAGGGATCTTACCTCGACATACGTAGACTAGTGGTGGGCATTAACGCTAACAACGGTCAACGTCAACACCAGTTAACACCTAATGGTGATTTTATTTTATCATGCATTGGAATTCTTGTAATAATTGATTATAATATAACTGATTAATTAACTGATTATTTACAAAGGAATAAGTTTTGGAGTTATTTTTATTACAGTTACTAAAATAAACTATATTCTAATATTTCCGATACAACTATAAATTTAAAATTTAGTGATCGTGGAAAGTTTAACCAGAATAATATTGTAGGCACAAACCTAATCTAAAATCTAAGCACAAACCTACCCTAATTATTTACACAGTTGACAGCTTTTATCAGCTAAAATTAAAGTATTTACACCACACAATTTCCGTAATATCCAATCATCATTGTATACAGTTTTAGATTGAGTAAAAAACTAACAGTAAAATAGTAGGCTACCTCAGAAACATACGTTATTGAATAAACGTTGACGTTGATTGATTCGCTTTAGTTGCTCAACTAAACTAACAGACGACTGAGAGGAATACGTGTAACTGGGTGCTCGCGCATCGAGTTGGGCCGCTGGCGCTAACCGCTGAAGCGTCACCTGCAAGAAGTTGATCAACGTTAGCGGTTAATGCACATCTTCGTCAACTTCGTTGAGTATTAACGATGGTCAACGTTGACGGTTAGCTGTTACCCGTTATTTGGACACATCACTAACGTAGACACTAACTATTTTGTTTGGTTCACGATAAAAATGCGACTTTTTAATATATCGACCAATGATATCTATAAAACCGTAACAGATACGCACTCGGTACTTTCACCATGGTGTTTCCCATGTTCAACATATTCACGAAGGACTTCGTTCGCCCAAATTTGAATATTGTGATAATGTGCATGTCATGAAGTACTGAAAACGACCTCATTACTAAACATAACTGAGTTCAAAAAATGTTCATCACCTTCAATTTTATCAAGAATCTCTACAGCAAAGTCATACCTTTAAGATTATCTCCAACCTTTTTGCATATTGTTGCTTTTAGAAAAATAGTTCCCAAACATATTTCGAACAGATTTGTTTGGACTTTGTAAAAGCTTTTTCGTGTATTTATAACAGTTTCATTGCTCACTGTCTGAACGTTTTTTGTCTAATAAGCTATCAGTAGTATCTAACATCTACTAATATTATTTTCGTATGGTTATTATTATCTTCGTGCAACAAACGCCAAAACAAGGTTTACAGAATTAAATCTTGGGCGCCAAAACACCAATTACATTTTCTTTCGCAATTTTGTCATGTTTGTTATTAAATGAAAATGAACCATATCATTAAACAATGGTTACCCAATTTTGAATAATATTAAATAACAGCTTTTTCAAGCACGTACAATGCTTTTTTATTTGGGAGACAACAGTTTGAAATCCCGCCGTAACTTTATGGATACATTGTACATAAATTATAATTCTCATGATTTACTATAATCTTTAAGACTTAAATTTTACTGTATAGGGATAGAAAATCGTTTGAAAAGATTTTTTACAAGTCACATTTTGTATCCTTTTGCCATCTAATATTCAATAAGTACTTATATTCCCCCCTCGTCTAAGTTGTGGCTACAACACTTTATTGTAAAAAGTTATTACAAATATTGAATTAAGTGTCAAGCAACAATTCTGGCTAATGAATAGAAATAATATATAGAACGAAAGAAGAAACATGTTTTACACTGTGAACAAAGAAAAGAAAGCGTGGTTGTGGACAGTGAAATATGGCAGGTGTCACAGAGTTGTTATTGATGTAGAATTAATGACTCTGTTATGTAGACAATATCATAAGATATACAAGTAGTTTATATTATGTATTATTCTATAGATAATTTTTCTTTTACTTCTCCGTATTACAACTTTCTACAATTTTTTATAAAATACAAAAGATAAAAGAGTACTAGGGAGCTTAATAAATCATTTGATGACGGACGTTCATATCATAAAAAGTTTTGTTTAACTATATGAAATAACTATATGAAATACCTATATGAAATTCTAAATCAGTTTACTAAATATGTACATATTATGATATAAAACTACGATAATAAATTTGTAAAACCAATATGTGTACATTTTATAAGATTGTCTCCATATCAGAGTCATTAATTCTACATCAATAACAACTCTGTGACACCTGCCATATTTCACTGTCCACAACCACGCTTTCTTTTCTTTGTTCAAAGAGTAAAACATGTTTTTCTTTCGTTCTATATATTATTTCTATTCATTAGCCAGAATTGTTGCTTGGCCTTAATTCGATATTTGTAATATTTTTTTACAATAAAGTGTTGTATCCAGAACTTAGACGAGGGGGTATGTAAGTACTTATGGAACATTAGATGGCAAAAGGATACAAAATGTGACTTGTAAACAATCTTTACAAACATTTTTCTATCAGCATATAGTAAAATTTAAGTCTTAAAGATTATAGTTAATTATGAGAATTATATATAAGTTATATACAATGTATCCATAAAGTTATGGGTGGGGTTTCAAACGGTTGTCTCCTAAATGAAAAAGCATTATACATTCTAGAAAAAGTTTTTATTTAATACTATTCAAAATTGGGTAACCATTGTTTAATCATATTGTTCATTTAATAACAAATATGACCAAATTGCGACAGAAAATATAATTTGTTTTTTGGCGCACAAGATTTAATTCTGTAAACCTTGTTTTGGCGTTTGTTGCATGAAGATAATAATAACCACACGAAAATAATATTAGTAGATGTTAGATACTACTGATAGCTTATTAGACAAAAAGCGTTCAGACAGTGAGCAATGAAACTGTTGTAAATACACGAAAAAGCTTTTACGAAGTCCAAACAAATCTGTTCGAAAATGGTTGAGAGCTATATCTTCTAAAAGCAATAATTTACAAAAAGGTTGGAGATAATCTTAAAGGTATAACTTTGCTGTAGAGATTCTTGATAAAATTGAAGGTGATAAACATTTTTTGAACTCAGTTATGTTTAGTAATGAGGTCGTTTTCAGTACTTCAAGACATGTAAATTATTACAATATTCAAATTTGTGGGAACGAAGTCGCTCGTGAACATGTTGAACATGAGCGTGATAGAACAAAAGCCAATGTTTGGTGTGCTTATGCTCTGAATAGAATTATCTGGGTCCTTTTCATTGGCGAAAGCACTGAAAGTATAATAGTCTAACTTGACATGTTGAAGCTAGGATTCTCTTCTCCAAATTGACGATAAAAACTTAATTTTCAAGCACCGCCTCACTGTGACAATGTTATTCGTGATGACCTTGATGAAAAATTTTCTTCAGCGTTGGATTGGAAGATAGTATGGATGGTTTGGCCACCACACGCTTACTCGTGAAGTTCTATTTATGAAAAACAAAATTTCTACTGTGAAATTATTATGAAACATTTGAGACAACGAATTCAAATAGTAGTAACTTCAAAACGTTAGGTTAGGTTCTAAGTCGAGTGTGGGAAGTGTTGAAATATATCTTTAACGTTTACAAGGGTGCACACGGGCCTACATATAACTCAGTTAAACAAGAAAATCATTTTTGGATCTGTTTATTCATTTTTTTCCTTTCTTTCATTTTTTTTTTTTTTTTTTTTTTTTTTTTTTTTTTTTTTTTTTAATGTATTGCATTATAAATATATTTATTCAACAGCCATATTATGACACAAGGAAACATTGTATATATTATTAATGTAACCATTTTTCTCCATTTAATCCTTTTACTTTCAGTTTTTAATCAGCCTAAATGCACACTATTTTCTGTTTATTATGATAATCTTTTTTATAAAAATAAGTTGAAAAAGAATCATTTTGGTATCAGAAGATATTAATCTACCTGTTACTTTTTTAAAAAAATAAAAGGGGTGTTTTTACAAAATATAAAACATCTTGGGATTTTAAAACTAACATAGGCCTATTATATAACCGCACAAGCAAAAGCTCTAGATTTAAAAAATTTTTTTTTATATATATATATATTAAAAAAATCTATTCAACAAATTATTTACAAATGTTTAATGTTTTTAAAGTCATAAATGTTCTTTGGTTCTAAGTTACACAGAGTGTTATATAATTTAAGAAATATAACCCTCAAAACAATGTTCAATTTTATTGCAAATAAAAGAAATATAGATAATCAGATATTGGACGATAGATGTACCTTCGAACTTTGAAATTGGGCTCACGATAAGCTACCTAATACGTTACGAGTTATAAAAGGCCATTTTGCATTGACCGGCTGTCTACGATTCTATTTATTGTTTCAAGATGTTAAATTTGTTCTTTCTTTAACATAGTTCTATTCCTTGAATTGAAGGAAAACAAACTTCTCAACAATAAGACTATTTGTTCCATACTGTACAATTCGATGTTTTAGTGACTAAGTCATCATCCTCAGTTGTCACATGCATACAAACCCTCTTGATACTAAACTACAGCTGGTAAGCCCCGATGATTCATAAGAAGAGATAACCGATATTGTCATCTGTGTGAAGCATTGGTCTTGACAGGAGGGTTTGTGTCACATCTGAGTATGACGTCACTGAATCGTCGTCTTTTACTATATTGAATTAATAAATAAATCGTTTATTGTGGAAAGTTATGTTTTGTTTAAGGTGATGATTGAATTTTCCACGCATTGTTGATTACAGTGAATAAAATTTCTATTAGATTAACACATACCCTCTTTTTCTATACTTAACAAGAACATTGAAAGGAATTAAGCTCCTTCAAATTTCTCTCCCCCCCCCCCACGACTGTGTCATTGAGTTCTATTTTCATGTGTACTACATTACTTCTCCATCAGATCTAACTTCTCTGAAATATCATAGCTCTATTACTCCGACAACAATAACTTTGTAAGATGTCACTCCCACACTTGTACCACTTAGGCCTTATAATTTATCAATACTCGGAAAACTCCAGAAAAAACCTCGTACCTGAGCAAACTTAGAGATTCATTGTGTAATTTACTCCTATAGTTTGTATTATTTTATTTATTTATTTACAAAATGTAAAAATCATTTTGCTTTTAACCATACAAAAAGAAAAACACAAGTAATAAAAATAAATGCATTGCAATGGTACAATATGTAGATTCATCTGAGATATAAAATACAACCAACATAAAATAAATGTAAACTTTAAACTCACACTTAAATATGCAATCTTAAAAAAAATAATAATAAAAAAAAAATCTAAGAAGGAAACATAAATCAGTGTTAAGTTAGTATTATTTTATATATTCATTCTAGATGTCAACAAGAATATTAATTTAATACGTATAAATATCATAAATTAAATTCTATAATGTTTAGCACAGTAATTTCATTGTGTAAAAGCAATGATTTGTTGAGCATTACGTGTTGTGCTGTAAATAAAATGTGTAGACTATAAACAACGAAAAAGAGAAAGCGGGAAAGTTGAAATTGAGAAGCAAAACGAGAAGACATGTTTGGTGTCTGAAAATTATAATTAAATAACAGGAATTATATAGCCTTCTAAACTAAAATTACAATTTCATCAAATATTAACACACGGATTAAAATACACATAAAAATTAAACTCAAACAGAAACAATGCACAAACCGTTTTACACAACCGTTTTCATAACTAAATATAAACTGTTGGTCATGAAAAATTAAAGTTTAGAAGTTGTCGGTCAAAAATTGAAAATGAGCTATGAATGCCGACGATGAAAATATATTGGATATATGGGTATGGGGTTAAAATTCTTTGTATTTGCATAAATTGTATTTGATTGAAAATCGAGCTTTTAATGACGGCGCTTATAGTTTATTTGTATTTTTCTCCAATTATTTTGGACCTCTAGTATTTTTACTTGAACATTTTGCACGCACGTTTGAATCGTTCATATTTCAAGAAAAATAATAAATATTATTTGAGCCGATTTTGAGAAATTACGTCATGTATAACGGCCACATGGTCGATTTTTTACTTTCATATCGTTAACCTAAAAACCTGTGTTTTTGGAGATATAGAAATCAATACTTTTGTTTAGGCCCTTAGAGGGTACATTTAGAAAAAAGCTTTATCAAAATTAATTGTTACATTTGACAAAATTTGATAAAATTGTAATTTTGTCTTTTTTCTAAATTTTGAGTTTTTAAAAACATGAAGAAATCTCGAGAGAAATGACCAGTTGCTAAGTTTGATTAAAATCGGCCCGCATATTTATGAATCATTCCACAGACAACAGAATACAGACTGATAGAGATACAACAGCCAAACATAACTCAAAAATCACTTTATTTACTCAAGTGAGTACAATATTTTAGCAAAAAACTCGACAATGATTTCTTTGAACCATTACGACAAACATTATGTATACGTGATAATGAAAACTTACCTGCTAAATATTCCACCAATCAGTGCATATCTATTGCAGTTGTAGCTGATTATTTTATCTTCAGATTACCGTCAGACTTCAGATGAAATTGTTACTTAATAGTTACTCCATTGATTTGGTCGTCATGTTTACTTTAAAATTGTGTTCAAGAAACACTATACACAATGTTGTCGCATAAATAAATTAACACACACTGCTACTAGCAGCTCGCTAAAGGTGATATGAAGATGTGATAAATAGCAGAAACCATTATATCCAACCAGAATTAATTAACTTGATAGAATAGAGAGTTATCAGATTATACTCGTATTTTATCTTAATTTATATTGCCAAATTATAACATCTAAAAATGGAGAGTAATAAGTCGATAGATAATTTCAAGTGTTTTATTTAAAAATAATTTCAACTATCTTTAGGTAATATCTTCACAATTATACGACAGTATCTTCTCATAATTGATTTCAAGACTCATTACAAACACTTCATAATTAATAACAAAACTAGATCTATTACGATAAATCTTTGAAAAGATTAGATATATACGAGCTTCTAATCTGAAACTCATCACGTATTTATATTTATAAGAGTAAAACTTTTAATATTATATTGGTTGATAGGATCGATTTAATTAATACAAGACTTATGCTGGCCATATTTGCTACTTAGCATTTTTCGGGGTAAGTAGGTGAAACCACAGAGCCTTATAATTTCACCCGCATGTTTCTGTCTGTCTGTAAGTCGCAACCAATCTACAGAGACAAGACGACAAATCCTATATATTTCTAACATCGCATTTATATTCTTTATATTGTCCCACATATGGAAAAAAACATAGTGGTAGCAAAAAAATGATATTTATTTTAGGAGGCTAAACTAACTAGTTCAACATTTTTATATTTTGAAGTATTATGTGTGGGGTTCTTATTACGAATATGTATGTTTATTTGACGAAGAAATTATTTTGGTGGCGATAGGCCAAATTAAAAATCTCTGATATAATGCCCCCCGCTCCAACTCCCCCCGCACGTGACCAAAAAATCTGAAAAAAATAGATATTTATATTTGAAATAAAATTGCAGTAGAATATCGTATATTATATTTATTTATTGATGTCAAATACAATGTTTGCGTGGATGATTTGTCGAGAATTAGAACTAATATAGAGCTGTAATAAATGTGCAAGGAACCAATGATAAAAGTCCACCTTAAAGTAATGTGGTTGAAGTGGCTGCGGTATGTAGAAGGGATGGACGACACACGAGCAGAAACGAAATTATTTACGTGCAAATTTAAAGGAAGTAGATGAGAGAAGATCTCGGAGAAGAAGTTTAGAGTATGTACTGGAGGAATCGATTGCCATGAGAGCTCTTTTGTATATTAAAAAATATATATATTTATGTAAACAAAATAAAGCTCTCATATCGGCCATTATAGCCCCTGTAGCCAAAGTACTTTAATTCTTCGAAATTCTACAAGCAATCATTAATGCCGCCTAAACTATCACACTCATCCGTTTTCCTCAATATCAATATACAATTATAGTTCATGTTTTACAGTTACATAGGCAATATCAAGACCCTTTGAGAATTGTCAAAACCAAACAAATGACTTTCTTATTATTATTAGTTGAACCTAATTCCAAATCACTTTCACAATCAACTTCAATTCCATCATCATTCTTCATACTTGACTTATCCATTCTATTATATACTAAAATAGTTAGGGATATTATATTAAATGTTATTGCAATTATTGCATTACTATTACTAGAACCATTAAAACATTAGAAAAGTTTAACACCAACTGAACATGTTGCATAAAATAATCAAAAACATATCTACAGCAGAGTTTGTTAGTAACAATACCAATGCATCACAAACTAATAGTAAATCAACAAAATAAACAAAAATAACAAGGTTAGGCATATATAAACATTTAATAGATATCTTGGCAGCAGTGCAAGTATCCAGACAGAATTATACTTAGTCGAATTTAATAACCTGTAGATTGTGAGTATAACAAATATTCAGTAAGTTTTTTTAGTTATTAAAGTATTTTATTAGTGAAATATTTTAAAATATTTTACCGAATAAACTTAATAATTTATGACGCGAACATTAGGTTTATTTTAATCTTCGAAATAAAAATATAAAAAGTTCGAATAATGAAATCCCACATGTTCATATTCTTTGCCAAAGTTTTAAAAAACACTCTACATATTACTTAAATTTAATGGACTTTTTTTAATGGACTACTTGTAAAATTGTGTACGACGACTTTATATAAAAGGATTCGAACTTAGTTGTTAAACTCCATCGTCAAATGAGCTTTAAATGTACAACTTGAATTCCTTCTTGTAAATCCACTTACAAAGTTTGATAAATGGACAAACTTAGAGCCATATTTTAACTCTGGCTAGAACACTGGTGATCACGGCACAAAACAAATTAGCCTTCTTTTCCGTAACACAGTACAGCTGTTACATTCAGTTATTATTTTACGCTTTATCTATAAAATAAAATAATAACTTTTAATATACAAAAATATAACACAATATCCATCAGAGCGCAATTGTTTGCAATGCATTTCTGTTTATTGATATTCTTTGAACAATAAATTACATTGAAATTAATTTAAAGCTCCTAACTATATTTAGCACCTTTTAACATCCGATATATTGAATACTATATCACCAATATTATTAATACATTATAGTGATATGTTTGCATATAAATATTGGAGTACACTTACAGCACACCTTTTCTTTTGAGGTTTGAGTTAGTTGAAGGAATAAAATACAGGGTATTTCAAAAAGACGCAACCCTATTTTTCATGACGTGACTTTATTATTTAATATATATATATATATATATATATATATATATATATATATATATATATATATATACAATATTCAAATTACCTTTAATCCTTTCTAATAAATGTTAAAAATGACTTCCTCTATTTGCAATGTAGGTTCGCTAGTCTTTGCTCGGTAATGTTTGAAATCTCATTTTCAATGTTATCCTTCAATTCGTCATGTGTATGAGGATTGTTTTGAAAAACCTTACTTTTTAAATACCCCAAAAGAAAAAATCTGCAGGAATAAGATCTGGGGATCTTGGAGGTCAAAATCCTTTTGATATCACAAGATGGTCAAACACTTTTCCGGTGTTTCATTAGAAGTGCGTTTCGCGTTGCGTTATCCTGCTGGAACCAGCAATATCGTTCGCATAAATCTAACAAGGCTATGAATTGTTCAATTAAGTGGGATAAACCTCACCATCTACAGATTAGTAAAAAAAATGAAGGCCCTATTATACGACGTTGGGAGTTGCACACCAAACACCAATTTTACTTGCGTGTAGTGGTCGTTCGTGAAAGGAGTGAGATATTCAGCGCTTCATATTTGGCAGTTTTGGTTGTTAATGTAACCATCCTAGTGAAACCATGCCTCGTCACTAAAAAAAAAAAACACGATCCAACGTTTCAATACCCTTCTGATTAACAAGAGAACGCTTCCCACGACAATACTGTAAACGTTTCCGTGTTCAATTTCTCTCATTTCATGAATGACACCGATGCGGTAAGCATGCAGTTTAATTTTGTTAATAGCTAAAAAAGCTGTAAATAATGAAAGTTCAACCTGTAAAAATAAATTTCTAAGTGATTTGATGGATGAGCGATTCAAACGTTGTTTCACATCGTCCAGAACTTCCACTGTTAACAGTAATAGTCGACCTGTGATTTTCCAAGAATATACACTGCCAGTCTCACGAAATTAATTAATCTGACACGATATTGTTGACTTATTAGGTACTGAAGTATTGGGAAGTTGTAACTGGAACTCGTCTTTTACTATTTTGTAAGATTTATACACACAATAATTCTCAATAATAAACACACGTTCATCCTTGGGAAAAGACATACTGTAGTGGAAAATGTACATACATTTATAAAGAAAAATGCATACTGGAATATCATTAGTACATTACAAGAACACATGACGAATCAACAATGGAACAGTTTCGCCAACTGATATTTGGGGAAGAAATTACCTAAGCGTAATTTATACATTCTTAAACTTCGAGTTTCGTCCTTTTTAAAACACCCGTTATATTGCAATTATCTATGAATGTGCCTTAGAATTCAAATACCATTAAATATACCACATGTATATAATTTAAATAGTATATGTCTAAGATACAAGAATAATATTCCGTTTCGTCTATTTTATTTTTCTTCTAACGGAAAATGACAGATTCATATCGGTACATCTCTTTGTCGCGAATTTCAAAAATGCAAATGCTAGCCATTGGTAGCACAAACATGGTAACGCCAACACTCCAGATAATTAAATGCTCACAGATACATTGGTGTAATTTGGCATCATTTCCTTTCCTCGTTACGTTTACATTTGTTAGTATACTCGTAGATGGTAATTTTAGTCCGATTTAGTTTAAACTTGGAATGTAATTGTTAAATAATTAGATAAGATTATTAATCAGACAAATTTAATAGGAACTGTTTTTTTTTTTTTTTATTTAACTTTACACCCAAACTTTGTTTACCGATACTGTCCTATAATCGCTTATTTTCTCCAGCTGAATTTGATGATGTCTTGAAGTGTTTTCTACAGGACAAAATAAAAGATTTATTACTAAAAATAACATTATTAAACACACAAACACACACACACACACACACACACACACACACACACATATATATATATATTTGTTTATTTATTTATTTTTACTGCATTAATACTAGTTAGAATTGTAGTCAAAATTATCATGTCAAATGAAGATTTCATTCTTCATTTCAAAATTAAGAAAATTTCAATCGGTTTTCAGTGTTTTCTTCATACCTAATAAAATAAATGTTAATGCCAATTCAGTATAAGAAGGTTTCTTATCAGACCACCACCTCGCTTGAGCTGCTACCAACACCCCCTGACAGTTATGATATTAATAGCTGAAATCTGCCAGGATTGTTAGGAGCGGCCCAGTTCTCCTCTTCCTGCCACCCTCAAAAAGAAGAATTTACCTAACATGATGATTTCTCTTGTCCATTCGGCTGGTAAGATGTTTGTGGAAGAAATCGTTGAAAGATAGATTACAAATATATATATATATATATATATATATATATATATATATTGCTGAACTAAAATACCACTTCCTATATTAGACGATACTGGTCTGGTTATGATGACAAAGAAGTGAATATGGAACTTCGTCATAACTCTACATTGCCACATGGGATTCTATGACTGCTACCAGGCTGAAGTAAAGCGAGATCGAGAAGGACCTTCGTCAAATGTGACGATGACGGAGGTCACTAAGACAGCGGCAGAAAACTCCGGTGGCTCCAGTAACAGATAGTTTTATGTTTTATGTAAATCTAGTAATATTTGTGATGTATTCAATGTTCAATATTTTCAGTTTCTAATATATTTATTCATTAGATTACATGTACATACTCAATTAATTCTTTTAAATTATTATTTTAATGAACATTATTCGTCACCTTTTGATGAACGTAGTTCAAGGCTGTAATGTCACGACCTTTACATTAATGAAATTTCATAAAATTTGTATATTTTGAAAGAAAATTGTTTTCTCTATACCGGGTGAATAAAAAGTCAAGACCCCCCCTCTAATATTTTCTAAGTAAATATACAGAGATATCCTTTTGGTGGTTGTGCAATCTTAGCAGGAAGTTTCATTTTATGATTTTGAAAATTTGGAGTGTCCCCCAAAAATGGGGGATTTTGGGGGCAACTCAAAATTTTTAAATGTAAACCCCCTTCAAGTGACACCTCATTTTGAAGTGTTTACAAAAACTTAAAGAATGTTGAAAACTAGAGTTCGCTATCTCTTCTCTATCAAAAATGGTAGCCCGTCAAATGTTATTGAAGTCTACACAAAATTTCATCCTTATAAAATTCAGCTTGTCCATGAGTTGAATGAAGATGATCCAGACCGTCATCTTCAATTGAATAAACAATGGATGAGCTAAAATTAGAGCTTCTATTTCCTCACAAAATTGAAGACGACGGTCTGGATCATCTTCATTCAACTCATGGACAAGCTAAATTTTATAAGGATGGAATTTTGTGTAGACTTCAATAACATTTGACGGGCTACCATTTTTGATAGAGAAGAGATAGCGAACTCTGGTTTTCACCATTCTTTAAGTTTTTATAAACACTTCAAAATGAGGTGTCACTTGAAGGGGGTTTACATTTAAAAATTTTGAGTTGCCCCCAAAATCCCCCATTTTTGGGGGACACTCAAAATTTTCAAAATCATAAAATGAAACTTCCTGCTAAGATTGCACAACCACCAAAAGGATATCTCTGTATATTTACTTAGAAAATATTAGAGGGGGGGTCTTGACTTTTTATTCACCCGGTATATCATTACAAAGAATATTAAAGTTTCTTAACGCAACTCATGTTTTGTTGATTCAAATTTCGTGAACATTTTCCTCAACTAACGTGGTGATGATAAAGTTATGATATTATATATATATATATATATATATATATATATATATATATATTAAATTAAGGTTTAGACTAATTAAGAGAACTTTCATTAAATGAGGTTCAATGTTTTGCCTTTACTTGTTCTAAGCAATATTTTAATTTATTGACTTTCTACAGCTGGATATCTCATATATTTCTACATCTATATCTCGTATTGGTTTTAATAGCTGTTTTTAACACAATCTTTAGTTTTGTGCTTCCACGTTTCCTCGTACCTAGTAACAGCGACCCCAAAACCTTTTCTGTCCAACGCTTTTCAGACATTCATTAAAGTACTCGAGCAGTATAATCTCTCAATCTCAATTACATCCAGGTCAAAATTCTTTTTTTTCGAATTCGTAACCTTCTATTCCAGTGAGCTAGGACTTATATTTTCAGTAATCTATTTTTTATTATTTCCATAGCTTTTATTTTTGATTTAGCCTTTCTACTTATCTCCCATACTCCACTTCATACAGCCCAGCTTACTATTATGGTTATATTCAGACTTATTATATTTTATTACTTTGTTGTTCCACAGGAAATCATCAGCTCTTTTTTACATCTCTGGTTACATCACTATTTTATTCTAATTCCAAAACTGCTCCACAATATATCCAAGATACGTACTCAAAGAAATCCATATTTGAGAATATTCTCTGTTACATACACAGACTTCAGCTCTAGGGTGTTGGCGTGTCATTTTGTGTATCTGGGAATTGTGGAAACGCAAAATCAGACATTGTAGCAAGAGATGTTACAAGTTGTCAGTCACACAGTATGTTATAGAATCTCACTTTTTGTTAGTAATTAAACATGTAGTTAGTAATTAAACCAGTGGATGAATGAATGGTTGTTGTTTTAAAATGAGGCAAACAAAAGATACTCTTGAAAACATTCGTGACAGTTGTCGAGAGGAAGTGGTGCGATGGTCATTCCATGATTACATGTGGAATCCTATTAAACAAGGGAATCCCCCGCAATGCTCCTTCTAAGCACAGCCTAATCTTTGTTGTTATGAGAAGTGTGTTTAGGATTTTTCCTTAAGCAATTGTTCGGCTGTTCTCCATCTTACGTCTTAACGGTCTTGATAAGCTTCAAAATAATTTTATCGCCCATTTACAGTGTTGTAACATGATTTGTTGTTGTTGATTAAATTATAAACTCTTGTTGTTTAATTCTTCTAAGTAGTTTTAGTTCTACTTTAAGTAGTATTATGTTCTACTGTGTTAATTAAGACGATGATGAATACGATACTTTTTCGTCTTTAACCAAAGAAGAAGCTTTTTTTCGGGTTTTTTTTCTAGATATAATCTCGACCTCAAGTTGGTATAAATTTCATGCCAAAATACTTCGTATTCCTTTTAATGACTCTTGTTCTTATCTGAATATCCTGAATATTTAATTTGTACTATATAAAACGGTAATTATATAAAAAAAAAATTCAGTTATAACTTCAACACTTTCTTTTTTTCGCATTATTTATTAAAAATGCAATAAAGAAATCAATCTCAAATATGCTTTGCAGTGATGTGAATGTTATTGAAAATTTATTGAAGATGGGGAACGTGAGGGAAAATTATGTGATTGATGTTTATACAGAGTGATTCAAAATTATGTAGAGTTATTTCAGGAAGTGATTTTAAGTGCAAAAATAAAGAAGCACAGTTCCTATAAACATATGTCAGAAAAGCTTCGTTTTACATTTATCAGTTCTTTTTGAATGAGTTTCGGGGTGGTTAAAAAAATTATCTCTGAACATTTATGAGATATTAAGTACAAATTCTGTATACATTTGTTACCTATATAGGTACTATTACCAATATACCAAAAACAAATTATATTTAGTACATTTTCAAAATCTGACTGTTGAAATGACGGAATTTTCAAAATGGCAGCAACAAATTTTTAATGACAATATGTTCGGAAAATAAACTCTAAAACAGATTAACATAAAATATTCCCCTTTTAACGCAAATAACAAACCCTTTTTTATTGTAGGTCAAATGATACTAAGGAATAAATGTAAGTGTATGTTGATAATTGACTACAACATTGAAGTTTATAATTAAACTTTTTTTTTTTCGAAATTGAAATTTATTCACCTAATAATAAAATGAAATAACTGATACAAAAAATTACCGAAACATTTTAAAAATACTTCCATTAAAATATCGGTTATCTTTTGATCTACAGTAAAAAATAAGACGTGCTGTAGTTAATAAAAATAATACTTAGTGTGTTATTGTTTGTATAAATAATAACGTTCAAGATATTTCACATTAAACATTTTATATAGCCGCCATTTTGATAATGTACAAAAATATCCTAATTTTTGGTGTACTGATAAATACTTTTACATAATAAATTTGTGTATCAAATCTGAACTTAATATCTCATCCGTAATTTATTTGGAAAATAACACACTAGGTGGAAAACATTGTGTTGTTATAAATATGCTGATATAAAAACAATTCGGTTAAATTTTGATATAGCATGAAGACTCTACATAAATCAACATGGCATTGGGATTTCTATTGTACCAAAAATGTATTTTTAGAAAGACGCTATTTTGGATGTGCGGAGGGATGAATGGACAAATCTATTATATTCTGCTCTGTAATGGGGCGGGCATTACCTTCCCATAGTAAGGGTCATGAAAACTTTCTACTCTCCCACCTCCATCTCATACAGATAACAAATCTTGTCCTTTTACCAAACCTACCTGTTCTTTTGATATACTATAGCTGTTGATGGGGATATATGTTGTTTTTAATATTATTGAATTCTTCCTTTAACTTTACAAAAACGAAGAAATGTCATCTTTAAGTTATATAACAATCATTCATTACATATTCCTTCAATCGTAGGTTTGCCTGTCAGTAAGTTTCATATAACTAGTGAAAATATTGTTAATTTATATGTAGTAAAATTTCTGTTCTCCAATGAAAAATTATGTTTATATAAACAACAGAACATGATCCGTACTGAGTCAAGCAAGACTTACTAATCCCCTGTATTTGAAGAGGTATCAATGGAAAGTGCAATGGCATTGTTCACTTTCATACATAATGAAAAACTAAGACAAATATATTTATGCACAGAATATGCACTGATAGCTATAAGACAACTAAAATTTGGGTGTGTTATTTAAAACAAAATTTCAGCTACCATAATGGTTAAAGTTTTGTAAAGTGTTTTAAAAATAATATTTGTATTTGCCACAATATTGTATTTTTTGAAATTAGTAGGGAAAATAAATTCATCAGTGTTATTAAAAAAATGTTGTGGAGCAGCATGGACTTGATGACAGACAGTTCACATATGTTTTGGGAGAAATGTAATTATTATTGTATAGCTTGAATATAATTCTTGTATTTAATTTGTATGTAATTGTATATGTATTTTTGATCAGCCGGATGGGAAGAGATACATTTGCATTTGCATTATGTACATTCTCTCATTATTTTTATTTTCCTCTCGAGACCCACAACCCTCATATACTCTAATACTAAACCACTATCGTCAGATTCGGAAACGAACAAGAGTTGTACAAGAGAGATATAAAAGATGATGGTTTTTCCGTTGTTGTTCGAAGACAGAAAACCTTTCGGTCATCATTACCTTATAAAAAAGGAAGATAATAACAAAATACTGCTTGCCTTTACATACTTTATTAGCATCAGGATAGGAAACGAACAAGTGTTTGTCAAGTGAAATCTAAAAGTAAAGATGAAATTTCACTCATTTTAATAAAAGCAAGAGACCTTTCAGTCATCATCGCCTTATAAAAAATGGAAGAATATAACATAAAATACTCCTAACCCTGGAATACTTTAATAGCGTTAGGTTACTATACGAAAAACAGTTAGTCATAAAAAATCTAATGGTAAAGATAAATTTTCCTCATTTTAAATAATGGCGAAAAACATTTCAGTCATCATCACCTTATACAAAGGAACGAATATAGCATGAATAAAATACTCCTAGCCCTCAATTACTCTAATAGCGTCAGGTTAGGAAACAAACAAGAGTTGGTCATGAGAACTCTAATAAGAAAGATGAATTTTATCCATTTTAAATAAAGGCAATAAACCTTTCGGTCATCATCGCCTTATAAAAAAAAGGAAGAATATAACATTAAAATACTCCTAGCCCTTAAATACTCTTATAGTGTCAGATTAGGAAACGAACCATGATTCGGTCTACACTTGAGCCACATTTGATTAAAATCGTTAGAGAAAATTATCATTAATTATAATTATTTTGCAGCTACCGCCGAATTTTGATATATAGAAAAGTTGTTAAATAGTCCAGAGATATGATTCAAATATGCCCATAAAGAAATTTCAATAAAATCTTTGCACACTTTTGTACTGTAAAGTACTCAGACGAAAGACAGACCAGAATCATTCTAAAAACAATTTTTGACTCAGAGAACATCAAACACATATACTCACAAAAAACTCAAAATATATTTTTTTTAAATAATACCTTTTCCTACTTAATTTGTGAATAATAGAATTGCATTCATTTATGTTGTCCTCTTGATTTTTTACGATATAGAGGGTTTTTTGAAACATTTTTTGGTTTATTGATTAATATGGTTGTCATGAGTGGAAATACACGCGATTTATTAGAATTGAATTCTATTATATATATATATATATATATATATATATATATATATATATATATATATATAACCAATACCCTCCTTATTCGACCTTTCTTAAAACAATTTAATTAAATGTTTTTATCTCAATTCCGTTTCAAGGAACGAATTTCAAATATATTTATAATTTACTATAGGTCTATAATTCTCAACAAATCTATAACTGTCAGGTTAATAGAATAAATCAGTCACAATTGACGTCAGATATTTCTCGACTGGTTACTTCAGTTCTTATCCATTTCTTTAATCAAATTTTTTTCTACTGATAATAATTCAATTTTACATCTTGGATCCTTCTACATTCAATGTCTTATATATATATAAAAAAAAACTCCAAAAGTTTGTAAATGTGAAAGGATTTCTGAATCAAGAATATTTATCACGTTCCTGTTATTTGTGGATATTATCTTACACGTCTTTAACCAGGAAAATCTCGTTTAATAATATTTCTCAAGCTTCTACCCAGTTCATTTTTATATAAAAAAAGAAGTTTCTTATTTTTATTCTCACTTATAATTAATACGTCTAGTCGTTAATATTATATACTATTAGACAATAGTAAAGTGACTTAACGTTTAGCGTTCTTTTAAAAAAAGACCTTTTAATTAACTTTCAATTTTCCTTTTTAAATTCAATTTTAACCTAAATATAGTTTTTAGTGATTTATTAGTTATCATGGCTTTGATGTAACATCTTTGTAAACGTAACACATTATTTGGAAACCAAGACTTAATTATTAATAAGGTTTAATCATACATCTTCTATCAGTTATACATACAAATTAATACACCACGTTTCTAGAGTATAAATCAACTCTCTCTATCAAGTGTTAAACCTAGAACATAAAAAAGAAGAAAAAAAGCAGCATAACCTAGTAGCCTAGAGCCATGTTGGAAACTAAAATTGAATCTATAATCTAAGAAAAGTATTCAAGCCTAAATATAGACCTGAACAGTCAAAGCTAATAAGGAAAAACAAGGATTCCTAGAACCACAAAAACTGTTTTTAAATAATGACCTAGGACAATAATTACTTTGCTATGTTCGTGTTTTGAATCTAGTTTCACACTTGATAACGAGATATGATTAATACCCTCGAAACTTTGTGTATTACTTTTCATGTACACAGATTATGGCAAATGTCCGATAAAACCGTATTCATAATATGAACAATCCATCATTATCAAGTCTTTAATGTAGCTAACATCCTCAATGTTAAATAATAATAATAATAATAATTACTGAAAGTGATTACTACATAAAAACTGTTTACTGGTTTATTAATTTTTAATGGATATGTACTTATATTTCTTTTTGTTACTTTTGCCAACGTTTCAGTTTTATCGCGTTAAAAAAAAAGCTTTTTTTAACTCTTGTAATGTTGTTCTAAAATTGATGTTTGTTGAGAAACAAATCCTTGAAGATCAGGAGATACCTAAATAATTTGAAAAATTAAGGTCAGATAAAAATTGTTACTAATTAAACTTTCGTAACTTTTTTTAGCAAAGAATACGAAATTACATGTAGGTTTCTCTTTTAAAAAAATGAGTCGACCTTGACGTGATTTTAAACAAAGACAGATTAGGGATATAATATTGCAATTTTATTTCCTCGATACCAACAAATTTTGGTCTAATATATATATTTCTTCAAGTCTTGCAGCTTTTAAAATATTTACTTGCCTCAATTTAAATTAGTCCCCTTATGTACTCACTAATCCGTTGGCCATCATGTTAAAATTTTAAAAATATTAACGCCAGCAAACATTTTTTGTCATTCTCAACTTATATGTATATAGATCAAACGATCTGAATTTTACGAGTGAATTTTGTGATTTTGTTGATTTTTAAAAATTATTACTTTTATTAACAAAAATTCAACTTAAATTACTTTATTTTTAAGTAAGCCGCTTATGTCCATTTTATTGTTTTAAATGGTTAAATCCAGTATCTATTTTATAATTTGGAATCTAGTTTTTGTTTGTTACAAAATATCTCGTTTACCACTCAATTTACTAAAACTAAACATTTAATTAAAAAATAAAATAATATGTCAACTTTAATTCCATTTATCTAATAATTTTAATTATATTTTATTTACCTTTTCTTGATTATATTGAAAGCTTAGTTTTGGTAATCGGCCTATTTTTGCTAGGCAATTTGTTGAGGTACACTTAAATTAATTCCAAAAATAAATGTCAAGAATAAAATTATATGAAAATTCAATTTTACAATAAAATAAACATTTTTTAATTATTGATATGAATAATAATTTAATTGAATAAGAACTTTGCGACTATATTTACAGTTATTTTGTATTTCATGATTTTTAAGCTAGGGAAGAAACCGTACAGTTGTTCTGAGTTATTGCCGGAAATACTGTCTCCTAAACAAGTTAAACTTCCGTTAAGATGACATAAATCTTGAAGACAGGAAACTCCAACACCTTAATAAATTGTTCGTGCTAACCTAATGTACGACAAATATTGAAACTTATATGGTTATACAGTGAAAAGCTGGATTATTGATTTTATTACTGTAGAATTTTATTAAGTTTATTTATGTTAGAAATAAAAAGAGTGTCTACTTATGTAACTTGGGTTTTATTTTTTCACAGCAAAGAAACAGAATAATGTGTATTTCTTTACTGTTCTTGGAAGACAGAATAAAACTTTAATTAAAGGCGTATCAGAGAGTATATTTTGCTGTGTTACTACCAAAAATTGTAAAACTTAAATCATAATCATCAAGACTAATAATGTGAGACGAGATACAGACAAATTAATCAACAACGAATCAAAAATGAGCCATCAGTTTATAAAAAATTAACTTGAACACAATTTTTCACAAACACGTTTTTAGATCCAACGTGTTTCAACGACAGTATCGCTGTTTTCAGTTATGAATCAGATACAATAATAAAACTATAACTGTAATCAAACTATACTTACCTTAACTATATTTTTGCTATAGTTATAGTTTGATTATTGTAGCTCGTGCATCACTGAAGATGACGACATTATTGTTGAAACGAATTCGATATAATAAACGTATTTGTGAAAAAATGTGTTTAAGTTTTAATTTAATTTCAAATATCTCACACAACTACTATTGATATATATTATCTCACGTTATTAGCCTTGATGATTATGATTTAAGATTTTCTATTTTTTGAAGTAACACAGCCAAATATTCTATCTGATAAAGATTAATGATTTATACAGCCTTCAATTCAAGATGTATACTACTATTCTGTCTTCCAAGAACAGTAAAGAAATACACATTATTCCGTTTCTTTGCTAAGAAAAAATAAAACCCAAATTACATAAGTTCACACTCTTTTTATTTAGAACATAAATAAACTTAATAAAATTCGATAGTATTAACACCAATAATCCAGTTTTTTCTGTATAACCATAAAAGTTTCAATATTTGTCGTACATTAGGTTAGCACGGAAAACAATTTACTAAGGGTGTCGGAGTTTCCTGCCTTCAAGATTTATGTCATCTTAACGGAAGTTTTACTTGTTTAGGAGACAGTGTTTCCTGCAATAACTTAGAACATCTGTACCGTTTCATCCCTAGTTCAGAAATCATAAAATACAAAATAACTGTGAATATAGTCTCTAACTCCTTATTTAATTAAATTATTAATCATATCAATATTTTTTTATATTTTTTTTTATTATATTGTAAAATTTAATTTGCACATAATTTTTTCATACCATTTATTTTTGGTATTAATTTAAGTTTGCCTCAACAAATTGCTTAGCAAAATAGGCCGATTACCAAAACTAAGTTTTCAATATAATCAAGAAAAGGTAAATAAAATATAATTAAAATTATAAGATAAATGGAATTAGAGTTGACATTATTATTATTTTTTAAATTAAACGTTTAGTTTTAGTAAATTGAGTGGTAAACGAGATATTTCTAAACAAACGAAAACTAGATTATAAATAGATACTGAATATAACCATTTAAATCAATAAAATAGACATAAGCGTCTTACTTAAAAATAAAGTAAATTAAGTTGAATTTTTGTAAATAATAGTAATAATTTTTAAAAATCAACAAAATCACTCGTAAAATTCAGATCGTTTGATCTATATATTATAAGTTGAGAATGACAAAAAATGTTTGCTGGCGTTAATATTTTTTAATTTTAACACGATGGCCAACGGATTAGTGAGTACATAATACTAATTTAAATTGAGGCGAGTAAATATTTTAAATGCTGCAAGACTTGAAGAAATATATATATTTCGTCAAGTCTTGCAGCATTTAAAATATATATATATATATATATATTAGACCAAATTTGTTGGTATCGAGGAGGAAATAAAATTGCAATATTATATCCCTAAACTGTCTTTGTTTAAAATCACTTCAAGGTCGATTTTAGAACAACATTACACGAGATAAAAATAGCTTTTTTTTTAAAGCGATAAAACTGAAACGTTGGCAAAAGTTACAAAAAGAAATATAAGTACATATGCATTAAAAATTAATAAATCAGTAACCTGTTTTTATGTAGTAATCACTTTCACTAATTATTTATTTTTTAAACATTGAGGATGTTAGCTAAATTAAAGACTTGATAATGATGGATTGTTCACATTATTAATACGGTTTTATCGGACATTTGCTATTATCTGTGTACATGAAAACTAATACACAAAGTTTCGAGGGTATAAATCATAACTCGTTCAAGTGTGAAACTAGATTCAAAACTCTCGTTACAAATGAGAAAAAAAAGGGGGGGGGAAACACGAACATAGCATAGTAATTATTATCCTAGGTCATTATTTAAAAACAGTTTTTGTGGTTCAAGGAATCCTTGTTTTTCCTTATTAGCTTTGACTGTTCAGGTCTATATTTAGGCTTGAGTACTTTTCTTAGATTATAGATTCAGTTTTAGTTTCCAACATGGCTCTAGGCTACTAGGTTATGCTGCTTTTTTTTCTTCTTTTTTATGTTCTAGGTTTAACACTTGATAGAGAGAGTTGATTTATACTCTAGTAACGTGGTGTATTAATTTATATGTATAACTGATAGAAGATGTATGATTAAACCTTATCAATAATTAAGTCTTGGATTCCAAATAATGTGTTACGTTTACAAAGATGTTACATCACAGCCATGATAACTAATAAATCACTAAAAACTATATTTAGGTTAAAATTGAATTTAAAAAAGGAAAATTGAAAGCTAAACGTTGCCACTTCATTGTCTAATAGTATATATTATTAACGACTAGACGTATTAATTATAAGAGTAGAATATAAAGAAGAAACTTTTTTTAAAAATAAAAATGAACTGGATAGAAGCTTGAGAAATATTATTAAACGAGATTTTCCTGGTTAAAGACGTGTAAGATAATATCCACATTTACAATCTTTTGGAGTTGTTTTATGTTTATTTTTTTATAAGACATTGAATGTAGAAGGATCCAAGATGTAAAATTGAATTATTATCAGTAGAAAAAGATTTGATTAAAGAAATGGATAAGAACTGAAGTAACCAGTTGAGAAATATCTGACGTCAATTAATTGTGACTGATTTATTCTATTAACCTGACAGTTGTAGATTTGTTGAGAATTATAGGCCTATAGTAAATTATAAATATATTTATACTGAAATGAGATAAAAACATTAAATTTAATTGTTTTAAGAAAGGTCAAGTAAGAAAGATATAATAAGGAGGGTGTTGGTTATTATACAGTATATAATAGAATTTAATTCTAACAAATCGCGTGTATATCCACTCATGACAACCATATTAAATCAATAAGTAAAATATTTTTATCTATTTTTATTAATATTGCTATCTTTGTGATAACATCAAAATATCGATGTTAAAACTAGATAACTTCAGATGTCAAATTTTCATTTCATAAAATATGTATATTTTTTTAGAATAGTCGAATATTTAGTTTGAGCGTATATAATTATGCATTTAATGATTACGTGCACCGTGCTTTTTATTTCTATGAAAAATAATTTAGTGTCATAATAAAGTATATTTCAAAATTAAGTTTCAATTTAAAATTGTCAAAGTTAATTTATTTAACCGGGAAAAAAGGTCCCTTTGCGACACAACCATTTCGAATATTTTCTGTGTGTGTATTTTTACGACCAAAAGCATCTACCACTAGGGTCTTTGCAACTAGGACAAACGATAAGATTTTAAAATCGTATTTTCGTTTTAAAATGGCGACCAAGCGAAACATTAACGCCAATCAATATGCTTTTTTCATACCTTTATATTTAATACCTTGGAGTATACGTCTAATAAGCACCCCTGTCCTTGTGTTGGAACAATGCAGTATGACCGCTGTTTTAAAATAGGTAGTAAAATGTATACAATATATTGTACATACATCCTTTGACCTTGTATCAAACAAGTTTATTCCGAAATATCGACATGATTGGTAGACGAGTTTAACAGTAACTGGGTTAAACACACACACATGCACGGAGATGAAATGCGAAATTATGAGTTTAAAAGAATATTTCTGAAAATCGTTTTCTTTTCGTCAAAAAATGAAGTGTATTATTTTTTACTTAACTGCTACCTTGTTTTGTTTCCTTCAGTTTCCTCTAATTTTCATGTAACTTAAAATATAAAAAAAATGTAACTCTTATATATATATATATATATATATATATATATATATATATATATATATATATATATGTGTGTGTTTCATTGTTTTTTCCATGTTGTTTAAAGGCAAAAACCCTTTTGGTCTTCATCCGTGTTATAAAAAAAAAAATTAAAAAAAAAAAAAATTAAAAAAAAATTAAAAGAACATAAAAATATAGAACACTTGTTCTCAAATATTCTAATACCGTCATTGTGAGAGGAGAATTATATTAGGTTAAGAGGGACCTGATAGGAAAGAAGGAAGAAAGGAATAATCAAAGTTTACGTAAATAAAGTTTAAATCCAGATGGGTTCCTAGGGATTGTTACACTCGTACTCACTATAGTTATTTTCTGAAACGTATGCATCATTGAGAATTACAGTAAAATATAAACAGTTTATATGGGTTTAAGTACTTAACTATTAAAAATAAAAACAAAACCTCTAATAGCTATTACCGCCGATGTACCTCTTTTATAAACAGCGAAATAGATACCGCGATTGGTGTTTCGAATAGATTCGACCGTTGTTAAAAGTTGTTAGAGATCCATTATTTCAAGCTATCTATCGTTTTCAAGTTATGTATTTTATCTTTAAATGATTCCAATACCGTAATTTCATAGTATTTCATTCTAGAATCTTGTAGACTACAGTACCTTCGGATTACTCAGTTTAAAAAATTCTATACTAAAACTATTTTACAGGACGAACATTATGTTGCATTTCAGGTCAATATTTAGGCAGTAATAATATTGGGTTTAAAATAATGATTTATTGAAGGTATTATAAAAATATGGAGAATCACAGAAACACCAATACGAAGATAAATATACCCATCTTTGTGTTTGTAGACGTGTGCTATTTCTTTCAGTCAAGTATTTCCTCTCTCACGTTGAATCTATTACAAGATAGGAAGGGTGTGACTGATTAGAATTCATATTTATATTATACTGATGAGTTATATATATTATAAGTTGTATGAAAATTAGAGGAAACGGAACGGAACAAAACAGTGAAGTAAAAAATAATACAATACATTTTTGGACGAAAAGAACACGTGTGTTTGAGAAATAATGTTTTAAATTCGAACATTTCGGATTTCATTTGTACAGTTTGTGTGTATGTGTGTGTGTTTTTTTTTACGCAGTTACGTATACGAATCATGTCGATATTTCGGAATAAACTTGTTTTATACAAGATCAAATGATGTATGTACAATATATTTTATACATTTTACTATCTATTTTAAAACAGTGGTCATACTGCATTGTTCCAACACAAGGACAGGGGTTCTTATTAGACGTATACTCCAAGGTATTAATTATACAGGTATGAAAAAAGCATATTGATTGGCGTTTCGCTTTTTCGCTATTTCAAAATCTATAGCGTTTGACCTAGGTGCAATATTTAAAAAAAAAATTTTTAGTAAGTATGTTTATGTTTTAATAAAATAGCAAATAAAACTTATATAAACCTACTAAAAACTGATGACATATGTTATTGAATATTCATTGTGATTAAGTTATGTTTCAGTTTTCCATTGTTTTAGAAGTTTTCAAAATGCTTTAAACAGATAAATATGCATCTTAGTTTTGCTTATTATTAGATAGCTATAATAAGAACATTACGTAACTATGAATCAAAATTATCTATTATTTTTTGGGGGTAAATAAAGTCACGACAAAAATAATTGGAATAATATAGTTAGTATGATAAAGAAGAGTAGCGGCAGACACGGACCATTGTAGACTGGTTGAATATATACATATAAATGACATTATCTTGAAACCTTCACCAAAGTACGATATTTTCTATAGTATCTGGTACTCAAAGACAAAATATTACACATGAAATATGTTGACAGTATGTCAATTAATTTATTTATCGCATCTCGAGTTTCGGTAAAGATTAACTCTTTGGAAGTTAGTCAGTGATATTATAAATTTTCTTAATGAATAGATGGAAAATTACAAGCTCCATCAATGTGACAGGCTCTTTAGGTTCCTTCATTGAGAATCATTACGCTGCTAAATAATTTTCAACCAAACATATTCTCTAAATATAGCAATTAATGAATCTGGTAACTGAGCTACTGGTTTACTGTAAATTCATTAATGGGACTTTATGAGAATATTTGTAATAAATTAAGACTTCTTCGTTTATTTTGAGGACGCTTGATTGCAAGCAATATGTTGAAAGTGATAGAATATAAATCACCTGTTATAAATAGTGAATAATTAATTATTGTTGTATCATGGGTATAGTCTTTAACATAATAATGTTCCCGTTTAATAACGTATGAATACAAGGGATCTCAGAGATATCTAGTAATTTGTATTTTGTATTTAGGAGATACATAATAAATGGCGACATGGATATGATACGAACTCACGTGTGCAAACACTCTGGATTAGTAGCATAATATTGACTTAGATATTTAAAATGTATTAAAACAATGTTCAATACTGAAGTGTTAGTAATTAACCTACAAATAGCTTTAGGAATATCCGTCAACACATGGAAAGAACCTTTCTACGGATATTACACCTTAATATTAACGTTTATAGTAAAGGGGCAGAGTTAAAAACATTACCCTTTAATTTGTAGAAGCCATTAATGCTCTTCTCATATTCTTTTGTATATTTTAAAAACCAGTATTCTGGTTTCTAGTTACGAAAGCTATTAAACTTTTACCAAGAACAGTACTATGAACACAGAAGACCTTCATGTCATTTTGCTACGAATAGTCAGGTTTAGTGAGATGTCCAGGAAATCGGAGCGATGTAATTTGAGAAATCAATTACTGCATTATACATTACAGCGCTATTTATTGGCCAACAGTTGATCATCAGATGGTATTGCTGTACAGTCTCCACCATATGTATTTATTGATGGTCCAATTGGTTCAGATCTCAAAATTATATTTCCTAATCTAATGAAATGAATTCCAAAATAGAATCAGGATATATTTCCGATCAGCAATGAAACTGTTTTTAAAAAAATTTAAAACCGAAGGAACTATAATTGATAACAATACTACAGATATTAAAATAACACGATTACATAAACGAAATGAGAAATATTTGACCATCACTTCCAATATCTTATATGAAGAATCTATAGCTTAATCTGGCAAAGAGGAAACAAGCTCAAGACTTTTTGTTCTAGAAAATAGTTGAATAAGAGGCTGATGTAATTTTGGTGAGCGGACAGCCTAAGAAACCAGGCACAGCTCATAGATAGCACACGACGGGCAGGGATTATTTTGAATAAACAAAGCCTACTATTGAAGAAGTACCAGGAAACAAATCATAGATATGTGTGGGTAGTTCCTGGGCTGAGGATCTGCAGTTTGGATTTTTCTAAGCGACCCAATAGAGATTTAGGGAGGCTATGATTACCGGCACTCCAATTTAGATATAGGGGTGTATAAGTGGATAGATAATCGTACTGTACACTTTGTGTCCAATTTCCATGGGACTGAAAGAACTGCAGTTCAACGAACTAACAAAGAAGGTAGAAAAACAGATGCCCTTTAATTGTAAAAGACTACAACAGCCACATGGGTGGTGTTGATCTTGGAGATCAATTACGACAATTATATTGTGTAAATCGCAAGTCTCGAAAATGGTGGCATTGAATTTTCTGGGGTATAATTGACATTGCTTTTGTAAACTCGTATATTATTTATAACTCATTATACCCAGAAAATAAGTTAACTGTTTTACAGTATAGAAGATGTGTGTGTCAGGGCCTAATGGCCAAAGTCGGGAAACCAACAAATAAAAGATCTGTCTCAAAAGTAGAAAGAACACCTTCTACTTCTCAGCCTAAGAGAGGAAATACATGCTCATGGTCTGTTTCTAATGATGTGAGGCTAGGTTATAGGGGAGTTCATTATGTTGAATTTGTTACTAAGCGGGGCAGATGTGAAGTATGTGGGAAAAGAATTATTGAGTCTCTACCACATTCTATATGTAACATGTGCAAAGTGTACTTGTGCGTTAACGAAAAATAAAAATAGCTTCAAAGAATTCCATGATTTCTAATCAGTTATAATTATCTAGGTACTTATTGTTCTTACAAATTTGTAATTGTTTTTGTTTACATTTGTTATATTCATTACATTTTCTTGTACCTTAATTTGTTTGTAATTTTTTATTTACAATATTATTGTAAAATGTACTTAAATGATAAACAGTATTATATATTTATAGGCTACAGTATTTTTTGAGAATAATTGTAATTTAATAGCTATTTTACATTTATTAAAATCATTTTAATATTCTTCACCTTACTCGAGAGCTTTTAAATAATAATATATTTGTTGTACTTACGTCTGCTCATCCAAAATTGTTTCAAAACATTACGGCCGTTTCGACTATTTATTCAGCCATGGTCACATGCGTTATTTTCGGTACTATATAAAATATAGCATATATATATACCTCGTCAACATTATTATAAAATCATTTAAAACATTAGTACGTATTTGACACACCTTTATTACAATAACAGATTTATTTATACACTTTTAATTTCTTTTAAAAACACAATTTTTTAGTTTATACGGAAATAACTTTACATAATCGACCGTATCCGGCTGTGATTAGAACTGTACTGACCCGGTTTTTTATCAATCAGCCTTTGCTTCTAATCTCGACAGGAGATCGAATAATACATTCGACTGGAAGTTTTGTTTATCATTTAGTATATCTGTCGGTACAATGGTTATGACGCTGAACTAATTGACAAAATAATTCGAAAACAAGAGAAAAAGAAATCCACAACAATAAAAAAAAACTAACAAATACACAGTAATACCATTTAATCAACATATTGATAAAATAGCCCTAAATATTTTGCTTGAGCATAGAATAAACTTAGCTTATAGGACAGACAATAGCCTAAACAAATTACTGAAGCCGAAACTAAAAAACTCCAACAATTACACGAAAAGCGGAATTTACAAACTAAATTGTAGTGATTGTACCAAATTTTATATTGGCCAAACGGGAAGAACTTTCCAAAAGAGATTTAAAAAACACATTCCCAATTATAAAAAAACAAATACAACTATAAAATCAACTTTTGCAGAACACTTGGTAGATTATGACCACACTTATAAAGACGTATACAGACGAATATGGAAATATTGCAATTCTGTCATAAAGGCAAATATATGGACGTACAAGAACAATATGAAATCTACACCCACGGAAAGAATGCACCGGCAGATATACTAAATGATAAACAAAATTTCCAGTCGAATGTATTATTCGATCTCCTGTCGAGATTAGAAGCAAAGGCTGATTGATAAAAAACCGGGTAGTACAGTTCTAATCACAGCCGGATACAGTCGATTATGTAAAGTTATTTCCGTATAAACTAAAAAATTGTGTTTTTAATCAAAATTAAAAGTGTGTAAATAAATGTGTTAGTGTAATAAATGTGTGTCAAATACGTACTAATGTTTTAAATGATTTTATAATAATGTTGACGAGGTATATATATATATATATATATATATATATATATGCTATATATAGTACCGAAAATAATGCATGTGACCATGGCTGAATAAATAGTCGAAACGGCCGTAATGCTTTGAAACAATTTTGGATGAGCAGATGTAAGTACAACAAATAAATATATTATTATTAAAATCAATATTTCTAGAACACATGTTTATTAAAAAAATATATAATGCATTTTCAATCAATATGTTTAGACTTATTTCAAATGTCGTTCCTCGACCAAATGGACTTTAAAGTCCCGTTAACCATTTTTTGAAATTCAGAATAAGAAAAAATGTTTGGGTAAAAACTTGGTACATACCTTTAATATTAAAGAGTTTTAAGTTGATTTTTGTTGAAATTAATAATTTTTAATTCATAATTTTATATGTGGTCTAGAAAGGGTTTTAGGAAAAGTCGAGTAAGAGAGATATAATAAGGAGGGTATTGGTTATTACATATAATAGAATTTAATTCTAACAAATCGCGTGTATATCCACTCATGACAACCATTAAACCATCATTACAACCATTATTAAATCAATAAGCAAAACAAATTTTCATTTCATGAAATATGTATATTTTTTTAGAACAGTCGAATTTTTAGTTTTAGCAAACATAATTACGCGATTAATGATTACGTGCACCGTGCTCTTTATTTCTAAGAAATATAATTTAGAGGCAAAATAAAGGATACTTCAAAATTAAGTTTCAATTTAAAGTTGTCAAAGTTAATTTATTGAACGGGGAAAAAAGGTCCCTTTCAAAACACAACCATGTCGGATAGATTCTGTGTGTGTATTTTTTACGACCAAAAGCATCTACCACTTGTTATGAAACTTAGAAATAAGGGTCTCTGCAACCAAGCCAAACGGAATAGATTTTTAAATCTTATTTTCGTTTAGAAATAGCGACCAGGCGAAACGCCAATCAATATGCTTTTTTCTTACCTATATATTTAATACCTTGGAGTATACGTCTAATAAGCACCCCTGACCTTGTGTTGGAACAATGCAGTATTCTTCGTGTGACCGCTATTTTAAATTAGATAATAAAATGTATAAAAAGCATTGTACATACATCATTTACCTTGTATCAAACACGTTTATTCCGAAATATCGACATGATCTTGTGTGTGCTATTTCTTTCAGTCAAGTATTTCTTCTCTCACGTTGAATCTATTACAAGATAGGAAGGGTGTGACTGATTAGAATTCATATATATATTATACTGATGAGTTATATATATTATAAGTTGCATGAAAATTAGAGGAAACGGAACGGAACAAAACAAGGTAGCAGTTAAGTAAAAAATAATACAATACATTTTTGGACGAAAAGAAGACGTGTGTTTGAGAAATAATGTTTTAAATTCGAACATTTCGGATTTCATTTGTACAGTTTGTGTGTATGTGTGTGTGTGTGTTTTTTACGCAGTTACGTATACGAATCATGTCGATATTTCGGAATAAACTTGTTTGATACAAGATCAAATGATGTATGTACAATATATTTTATACATTTTACTATCTATTTTAAAACAGTGGTCATACTGCATTGTTCCAACACAAGGACAGGGGTTCTTATTAGACGTATACTCCAAGGTATTAATTATATAGGTATGAAAAAAGCATATTGATTGGCGTTTCGCTTGGTCGCTATTTCAAAATCTATAGCGTTTGACCTAGGTGCAATATTTTAAAAAATTTTTTTTACGTAAGTATGTTTATGTTTTAATAAAATAGCAAATAAAACTTATATAAACCTACTAAAAACTGATGACATATGTTATTGAATATTATTTGTGATTAAGTTATGTTTCAGTTTTCCATTGTTTTAGAAGTTTTCAAAATGCTTTAAACAGATAAATATGCATCTTAGTTTTGCTTATTATTAGATAGCTATAATAAGAACATTACGTAACTATGAATCAAAATTATCTATTATTTTTTGGGGGTAAATAAAGTCACGACAAAAATAATTGGAATAATATAGTTAGTATGATAAAGAAGAGTAGCGGCAGACACGGACCATTGTAGACTGGTTGAATATATACATATAAATGACATTATCTTGAAACCTTCACCAAAGTACGATATTTTCTATAGTATCTGGTACTCAAAGACAAAATATTACACATGAAATATGTTGACAGTATGTCAATTAATTTATTTATCGCATCTCGAGTTTCGGTAAAGATTAACTCTTTGGAAGTTAGTCAGTGATATTATAAATTTTCTTAATGAATAGATGGAAAATTACAAGCTCCATCAATGTGACAGGCTCTTTAGGTTCCTTCATTGAGAATCATTACGCTGCTAAATAATTTTCAACCAAACATATTCTCTAAATATAGCAATTAATGAATCTGGTAACTGAGCTACTGGTTTACTGTAAATTCATTAATGGGACTTTATGAGAATATTTGTAATAAATTAAGACTTCTTCGTTTATTTTGAGGACGCTTGATTGCAAGCAATATGTTGAAAGTGATAGAATATAAATCACCTGTTATAAATAGTGAATAATTAATTATTGTTGTATCATGGGTATAGTCTTTAACATAATAATGTTCCCGTTTAATAACGTATGAATACAAGGGATCTCAGAGATATCTAGTAATTTGTATTTTGTATTTAGGAGATACATAATAAATGGCGACATGGATATGATACGAACTCACGTGTGCAAACACTCTGGATTAGTAGCATAATATTGACTTAGATATTTAAAATGTATTAAAACAATGTTCAATACTGAAGTGTTAGTAATTAACCTACAAATAGCTTTAGGAATATCCGTCAACACATGGAAAGAACCTTTCTACGGATATTACACCTTAATATTAACGTTTATAGTAAAGGGGCAGAGTTAAAAACATTACCCTTTAATTTGTAGAAGCCATTAATGCTCTTCTCATATTCTTTTGTATATTTTAGAAACCAGTATTCTGGTTTCTAGTTACGAAAGCTATTAAACTTTTACCAAGAAGAGTACTATGAACACAGAAGACCTTCATGTCATTTTGCTACGAATGGTCAGGTTTAGTGAGATGTCCAGGAAATCGGAGCGATGTAATTTGAGAAATCAATTACTGCATTATACATTATTTATTGGCCAACAGTTGATCATCAGATGGTATTGCTGTACAGTCTCCACCATATGTATTTATTGACGGTCCAATTGGTTCAGATCTCAAAATTATATTTCCTAATCTAATGAAATGAATTCCAAAATAGAATCAGGATATATTTCCGATCAGCAATGAAACTGTTTTAAAAAAAATTTAAAACCGAAGGAACTATAATTGATAACAATACTACAGATATTAAAATAACACGATTACATAAACGAAATGAGAAATATTTGACCATCACTTCCAATATCTTATATGAAGAATCTATAGCTTAATCTGGCAAAGAGGAAACAAGCTCAAGACTTTTTGTTCTAGAAAATAGTTGAATAAGAGGCTGATGTAATTTTGGTGAGCGGACAGCCTAAGAAACCAGGCACAGCTCATAGATAGCACACGACGGGCAGGAATTACTTTGAATAAACAAAGCCTACTAGTGAAGAAGTACCAGGATACAAATCATAGATATGTGTGGGTAGTTCCTGGGCTGAGGATCTGCAGTGTGGATTTTTCTAAGCGACCCAGTAGAGATTTAGGAAGGCTATGATTACCGGCACTCCAATTTAGATATAGAGGTGTATAAGTTGATAGATAATCGTACTGTACACTTTGTGTCCAATTTCCATGGGACTGAAAGAACTGCAGTTCAACGAACTAACAAAGAAGGTAGAAAAACAGATGCCCTTTAATTTTATTGTAAAAGACTACAACAGCCACATGGGTGGTGTTGATCTTGGAGATCAATTACGACAATCATATTGTGTAAATCGCAAGTCTCGAAAATGGTGGCATCGAATTTTCTGGGGTATAATTGACATTGCTTTTGTAAACTCGTATATTATTTATAACTCATTATACCCAGAAAATAAGTTAACTGTTTTACAGTATAGAAGATGTGTGTGTCAGGGCCTAATGGCCAAAGTCGGGAAACCAACAAATAAAAGATCTGTCTCAAAAGTAGAAAGAACACCTTCTACTTCTCAGCCTAAGAGAGGAAATACATGCTCATGGTCTGTTTCTAATGATGTGAGGCTAGGTTATAGGGGAGTTCATTATGTTGAATTTGTTACTAAGCGGGGCAGATGTGAAGTATGTGGGAAAAGAATTATTGAGTCTCTACCACATTCTATATGTAACATGTGCAAAGTGTACTTGTGCGTTAACGAAAAATAAAAATAGCTTCAAAGAATTCCATGATTTCTAATCAGTTTTAATTATCTAGGTACTTATTGTTCTTACAAATTTGTAATTGTTTTTGTTTACATTTGTTATATTCATTACATTTTCTTGTACCTTAATTTGTTTGTAATTTTTTATTTACAATATTATTGTAAAATGTACTTAAATGATAAACAGTATTATATATTTATAGGCTACAGTATTTTTTGAGAATAATTGTAATTTAATAGCTATTTTACATTTATTAAAATCATTTTAATATTCTTCACCTTACTCGAGAGCTTTTAAATAATAATATATTTGTTGTACTTATACTAAATGATAAACAAAATTTCCAGTCGAATGTATTATTCGATCTCCTGTCGAGATTAGAAGCAAAGGCTGGTTGATAAAAAACCGGGTCAGTACAGTTCTAATCACAGCCGGATACAGTCGATTATGTAAAGTTATTTCCGTATAAACTAAAAAATTGTGTTTTTAATCAAAATTAAAAGTGTGTAAATAAATGTGTTAGTGTAATAAATGTGTGTCAAATACGTACTAATGTTTTAAATGATTTTATAATAATGTTGACGAGGTATATATATATATGCTATATATAGTACCGAAAATAACGCATGTGACCATGGCTGAATAAATAGTCGAAACGGCCGTAATGCTTTGAAAAAATTTTGGATGAGCAGACGTAAGTACAACAAATATATTATTATTAAAATCAATATTTCTAGAACACATGTTTATTAAAAAAATATATAATACATTTTCAATCAATATGTTTAGACTTATTTCAAATGTCGTTCCTCGACCAAATGGACTTTTAAGTCCCGTTAACCATTTTTTGAAATTCAGAATAAGAAAAAAATGTTTGGGTAAAAACTTGGTACATACCTTTAATATTAAAGAGTTTTAAGTTGATTTTTGTTGAAATTAATAATTTTTAATTCATAATTTTATATGTGGTCTAGAAAGGGTTTTAGGAAAAGTCGAGTAAGAGAGATAAATATAATAAGGAGGGTATTGGTTATTACATATAATAGAATTTAATTCTAACAAATCGCGTGTATATCCACTAATGACAACCATTAAACCATCATTACAACCATTATTAAATCAATAAGCAAAACAAATTTTCATTTCATGAAATATGTATATTTTTTTAGAACAGTCGAATTTTTAGTTTTAGCAAACATAATTACGCGATTAATGATTACGTGCACCGTGCTCTTTATTTCTAAGAAATATAATTTAGAGGCAAAATAAAGGATACTTCAAAATTAAGTTTCAATTTAAAGTTGTCAAAGTTAATTTATTGAACGGGGAAAAAAGGTCCCTTTCAAAACACAACCATGTCGGATAGATTCTGTGTGTGTATTTTTTACGACCAAAAGCATCTACCACTTGTTATGAAACTTAGAAATAAGGGTCTCTGCAACCAAGCCAAACGGAATAGATTTTTAAATCTTATTTTCGTTTAGAAATAGCGACCAGGCGAAACGCCAATCAATATGCTTTTTTCATACCTATATATTTAATACCTTGGAGTATACGTCTAATAAGCACCCCTGACCTTGTGTTGGAACAATGCAGTATTCTTCGTGTGACCGCTATTTTAAATTAGATAATAAAATGTATAAAAAGCATTGTACATACATCATTTGACCCTGTATCAAACACGTTTATTCCGAAATATCAACATGATCGGTAGACGAGTTTAACCGTAACTGCGTAAATCACACACATACATACACACACACACACACACACACACACACACACATACACACACACACACACACACACACACACACACACACACACACACACACACACACAAACACACACCCCCACACACAGATGAAATACGAAATGTTCGAGCTTAAAAGAATATTTCTCAAAAACACGTTTAGTTTTCTTCAAAACATGAAAGGTAATATTTTTTACTTAACTACTACCCTGTTTTGTTCCCTTCCTTTTCCTCTAATTTTCATGTAACTTATAACATATGTAACTCATCAATATATATATATATATATATATATATATATATATATATATTTCATTGATATTTCTATGTCGTTTAAAGGCGAAAACCCTTTTTTCATCATCCGCCTATTACAAAAAATGAAAAAAACATAAAAATATAGACCCCTTGTTTTCTAATATTCTAATACCGTCGATGTGAGAGGAGAATTATATTAGGTTAAGAGGGACCTGATAGGAAAGAAGGAAGAAAGGAATAATCAAAGTTTACGTAAATAAAGTTTAAATCCAGATGGGTTCCTAGGAATTGTTACACTCGTACTCACTATAGTTATTTTCTGAAACGTATGCATCATTGAGAATTACAGTAAAATATAAACAGTTTATATGGGTTTAAGTACCTTGCTATTAAAAATAAAAACAAAACCTCTAATAGCTATTACCGCCGATGTACCTCTTTTATAAATAGCGACCTAGATACTGTGAGTGGTGTTTCGGATAAATTCGACTGTCATTAAAAGTTAGAGATCCATTATTTCAAGCTATCTATCGTTTTCAAGTCATGCCTTTTATCTTTAAATAATTCCAATACCGTAATTTCATAGTATTTCATTCTAGAATCTTGTAGGCTACGGTACCTTGTGATTATTCAGTTTATAAAACTCCATACTAACACTATTTTACGGAACGAACATTATGTTGTTTTTCATGTCAATATTTAGGCAGTAGATTTATTAGGTATAAAATAATGATTTATCGAAGGTATTAAAGAAACAAGGAGCATTATGTTCTCTTCACAAAAACACCAATATGACGATAAATACAATCATCTGTGTGTTTGTAGACGTGGGTTATTCATTCAGTCAAAGTATTTTCTGACGTTGAATCTATTACAAGATAGAAAAGGTGTGACTGATTAGTATTCAAGTGGTGGTCTCTATAGTATTTCAACCCTTCCAACACGATAATGTCTTTTAGTTCTATGAATTCAGATAATAACCATTAATTAGGTAAATTTGTAACACTAATAATCCTCTACTGATTTTACTTTTGCTAACTAAGTGTTAACAAAAGTAACACGCAACTTTTGTTTTCAAAGTTTAAGCTGCTTATAATATATTTTAAAATTGTGAAGAGAAGCACAAACCATCTCAAACATCGATACGTAAAGGCAATTGTCAATCAAGCTTTACATATATTATCATACTACCAAATGTTTATTTAAGGTTTTGACAAATGTTTATCAAACTTGTCAAAAACGTTTGGGCAACTCAAGAAGGACAATGCCCAATCAGTGGTCCTTAGCATCATCCTCCATAATTGATTGAATATAATTGAGTAGAAGAACGATCCTACTTACACTCTACAGTTGTTTAACATTTTTTTAAACAAACTTTCCTTACCGGATGAATCACTTTATCACTATTTTCATTTTTAAGTTATAACAATAGTAAAGGAATTTTCGTATAGAATTAGGCATTTATTTCTTGTAAATACAAAGATGGCAAATTCATATGTGTTTCTACATCAATGAGGAAATATTTTTATTACTTCTCATATCCATACGGAGTGCTCTTATTTAATTAACTTGAGAATATGTATTCATTTTTAGTAACCACCTTACGCAAATAAATTTATAAATTTACCTAATTAATGGTTATTGTCTGAATTGATAGACCTAAAAGAGAATTATAATGTAAGAAGGGTTGAAGTACTATAGAGACTACCACTTGAATTCTAATCAGTCACACCCTTCCTATCTTGTAATAGATTCAACGTGAGAGAGGAAATACTTGACTGAAAGAAATAGCACAAGTCTACAAACACAAATATGTGTATATTTATCTTCGTATTGGTGTTTCTGTGAAGAGAAGATAATGCTCCTTGTTTTATGTAATACCTTCGATAAATGATTATTTGAAACCCAATGAAACTACTGAATAAATATTGACATGAAATACAACGTAATATACGTTCTGTAAAACAATTTTAGTATGGAATTTTTTAAACTGAGTAATCCGAAGGTGCCTTAGCCTACAAGATTCTAGAATAAAATACTGTGAACTTAGTACTGGAATCATTTAAAGATAAAATACATGACTTGAAAACGATAGATGGCTTGAAATATTGGATCTCTAACAACTTTTAACAACGGTCGAATCTATCCGAAACACCACTCACAGTATCTAGGTCGCTGTTTATAAAAGAGGTACATCGGCGGTAATAGCTATTAGAGGTTTTGTTTTTATTTTTAATAGTAAGGTACTTAAACCCATATAAACTGTTTATATTTTACTGTAATTCTCAATGATGCTTACGTTTCAGAAAATAACTATAGTGAGTACGAGTGTAACAATAATTCCTAGGAACCCATCTCAATATAAACTTTATTTACGTAAACTTTGGTTATTCCTTTCTTCCTTCTTTAATATCAGGTCCCTCTTAACCAAATATAATTCTCCTCTCACAATGACGGTATTAGAATATTCGAAAACAAGGGGGTCTCTATTTTTATGTTCTTTTAATTTTTAAAATTTTTTAATTTTTAATTTTTATATATATATATATATTATTTTTTTTTAGTTAAGGCAGATGATGACAAAAAGGGTTTTCGCCTTTAAACAACATGGAAAAATCAATGAAACATAAGTATATATATATATATATATATATATATATATATATATATGAGTTACATATATTATAAGGTACATGAAAATTAGAGGAAACGGAAGGGAAAAAAACAATGTAGTAGTTAAGTAAAAAATAATACCTTTCATGTTTTGACGAAAAGAACACGTGTGTTTGAGAAATATTCTTTTAAACTCGAAAATTTCGCATTTCATTTGTGTGTGTGTGTGTGTGTGTGTGTGTGTGTGTGTGTGTGTGTGTGTGTGTTTGTGTGCTTAACAAAGTTACGGTCAAACTCGTCTACCAATCATGTCGATATTTCGGAATAAAGTTGTTTGATGTATGTACATTATTTCTTATACATTTTATTATCCCTTTTAAAACAGCGGTCACAAGAAGAATACTGCATTGTTCCGACACAAGACCAGAGGTGCTTATTAGACATATACTCCAAGGTATTAAATATAAAGGTATGAAAGAAGCATAATGAGTAGCGTTATGTTTAGCTTGGTCACAATTTTAAAACGAAAATACGATTTTAAAATCTTATCGTTTGTCCTAGTTGCAAAGACCCTTAATCCTAAGTTTCATAACAAGCTATAGATGCTTTTGGTCTTAAAAAATACACACACAGAAAATATCCGAAATGGTTCTGCTTGGAAAGGGACTATTTTCCCCCGTTCAATAAATTAACTTTGACTATTTTAAAATGAAACTTAATTTTGAAGCATCCTTTATTATGACACTAAATTATTTTTCTTAGAAATAAAAAGCATGGTGCACGAAATCATTAATAATTGGATAATTATATACGCTCAAACTAAAAATTCGACTATTCTAAAAATGCACATATTTTATGAAATGAAAATTTGACATCTGTAACTAGCTAGTTTTAACATCAAACATGAGTTATCACAAATATCGAATAAAATAGATAACAATAATTTGCAAATTATATATACAATATAGATCTAATCCGAATGTGCAAGTCACTGAATTCAACACATAAGGATTGATGTTTCGCTAATTCCATAGGAGAGTCGATAGATTAAATTAGAAATTCAACATATAGCCCAAGTACTTTCGAAAAATAATAAATCGTGTTTTGGTGAATTTTTCAAAATTCTACTTTTTTTGATATGCTGGCTATCTAACACTATAGTTAGATACCACATACCATACTATAGATACTATACAAGTGTTGGAATCAGCAAAAACATAACACAAATCTGGACACCTGTGTAAAGGTGGAAGCGATGAAGAGAAAACTGAAATAAATTTAAATAATCGCAACAATTAGGGTAACGTCGGCATACCGAACTCTGTCTGAAGGTGCACTGATATTGGCAAGGAATCCACAAATTGATCTGCTATCGGAGGAAAAGAGGGAATTTTAAATGGAACTTTTCCAAAAGGCTATAGAGGAGACAAGAACGTAAAAACTAAAGCAATGTTTGCTGCTAGGGAGCGGCTTAATAATAAGTGGCTGGAGCAGTTGATTATTAATAGCTAATGAAGATGGACCTTTCAGCTGGTTCCAAATATTAGGCCCTGGTTAAAGTGGAAGTATGAGGAAGTGAATTTTTATCTTACCCAGGCATTTCAGGGGCAAACCTGGAAAGATTTAAAGTACTGCACACACCATCATGCATATACTGCAGTCAAGAAATGGAGGATATTTACCAGACAATATCTAGCTGCTATAGGTGAGTGCAAGAGAGGAAAGTATTAAACTCAATGAGTGGTCCTGAGATACAAAGCAGAAATCTAGTCCAGAATATGCTAGAATCTAGGAAGACACAAATAAAATTATTTTTTTATGAAAAAATTGGTGTAATATTTTTCCAGCGTTTGCTATTTATCTCTACAAATATATATACATATTGCCTTATCGGTAACACTTCAAAATCACTTCTGTTTTTATAAATCTACATAAACTAGTAGTCTTAATTCGTGTACGAGGTGGGGGGGGCACTAGGCAGATGCTTAAGCCTGTTTTTACAAATTTTGAAGAAATTGCAGACCGAGCTATAACAAACATTGTTGTACAGTGCAGCTAATACTTTGACTTAAAAGAATACGAATTTAATTTGTTGTGTTTGTATATGATTCACTCTTTCCTTGATTTTGACTTTAGCAATAACTCGTCTTGGACGACAATGATTATAACAGTTTCTAATAGGGGCGTAATTATGTATTGACTGTTATAAGAAAAAAAGTATTTCTACGTAATTTAATTTTTTGAATAAATGTTTCTAAAAATAATTAAAAACTCCATCAAACTAAAAAACAAAATACATTTTTTTCATAGCGTATAGATTTTTTTTTAAATCAGTGATTACTTCCTCCATTAGTTATTCTTCATATTGATTTTAATACTTAAAAATAATACAAACGCACATCATCCTTAAGTTATTCACCTCAGTGCCAATATACATTTCCAAGTTTATGTTTCAAAGTCACATGGTCAATATATCCTAGCATAACCTATCCTTTTTCCGTTGAGAGTTATCAAATCAAATGACCCTCGCATTAGTCAAAACTAATTACAAATCAACCTCCATTTCACCATCGTCAGGATATTGAATTATCAACTCGATTATATTCTCAAATAATAAGAATTATTTAAATCAAATTCGAGATTTAAAATCTGAGTTTTCTGTCAGTCATCCCCAACTTTTACAGTGGTTTAATTCGTGTATGTATGTGTAAGAAAGTTTGTGAATTTTTTTCTGCCTTTATTTTTTAAGTTTAATACCTGTGGATGTGTGTGTCAGTTTTTTTAATATCACATGTACACTTTGTCGATTGTGAATTTATCGGTGAATTTATCGAGACACTCGTTAAATATTTAGAACTAAGTTAACTTGGTTTTATATTTATATTAAAACAACACTATTAGATAAGATTTTACTGTTTTACAAAAAGAAAACAACAAATCGTAATGCGATTAACCTAAGCGGGTTTGTTTCCTCACTCAATTCAATTATGAAGAAGACAAATTAGGTCACATATGCAGTTCCTAAAATTAAATATCGTTATTATTTTAATTTTTCTCACTTTCAGAAACTTAGACCAAATACGAATAATAACTAAATATTCAACAAACTTGGAATCATCGGAAACCTAATTTTAATCAAATGTATTGATTAAAACATTCATTACTACATTTTTCATTGACTGAAATAGAAATTTCATTGAATTTAGAAGAAAAATTCTTTAAATTTGTTGAACTAAAAGAAATATTTTTATATAGTTAATAAAAAAGTAAGTGCATTTCTTCGAAGAAGGCGATATTCCGTTCACCTTTTTTTTGTCAACATCATTGTAATTATATCTATGAACATTATTATTTTCTATGTCGGTATTGACTGACTTAAAACCGACAATATTTGTGTTAAAGTCGATTGAATTTAACAACAGTTTGTATTGAAATAAACGTAAAAGTTTAATCCTGTCACATCTATAATTTAGCTATGACTTATTATGTTGAGTGGTAACTGTTATCACTATTTGTGAGGCTATTTCCTCCTTTTTATTTCCAGTTATTGATTTGTCTAACGTGAAGTTTAATTCGACATAATTTTGTTCTTGTTGTTTAAAAACGAAAATCATCTCGGTTGTCATGACTTTATAAAAATAAATATAAACGACGTTGTTATGGTGACTTAATTTTATTTTATGAGTTGATTTTGTTTTTGTATGTGTGTGTTTTTGTTCTCGTTTATTGATGGAACTAATTTATATCTATATTTTGTCTTATTTTATTCAAGTTTTAAAAATCACACATTTTGTAAAGATCTTAAGCTATTTTAGTTTGGAGCAGAATATACAATGTTTCAATATGTAAAATAAAACTAACTAACGGTAATAAAATCAAATTAATACTAACGTTTATTGGTAACTTCATACTAGATCAAGTAAACTAAAATATACATGAGCAGTTCTCGCCTGGACTTAAAAGATTTGCAGTATCACTCTCCCATGAACAACAAATATTTTTTTAAACATTTCATTTATTGGAAATATTTTAATGCGAATTCTACGTTTTTATAATGACGATATTACAGGAACTGAAGTTATTTTTAAAGGGGTTAGGTCAGCCCATATGTATAGGCAGGCTAACGGGTGTTATGATAAGGATGTGCAACAAGTATTAGGCCCCGCCCTCTTGGGAGTTGTTGATGCTTGGGGTTCTATTGTGTCTAATAAAAGTGAACCCTTATTCAGTAGGCAAGTTCAAGAGTTTAATCATCCATCTAGTCATATAGATTAGAGGTTTGTAATATATCTATACCTGAAAGTATAATTATCCGTGCTTGGGGCAATCTTGTTTATTATATATTAAATAATTATATATATAAATGCAAGTTAGATTTGAAAAAAAAAAAATTCCAAAAATTTCAAATAACAATACTATGAGAAGGAAAGAAATTTCATATTCAGTACCTTTTTCTACGTGATGACATTTTCTTTTTACTAGTATATAAGAAAATCTACAACAAATGGATGCAAATTGTAACGTAACTTACATTTGTAGAGAGAAAACTCATAAAATCACAATCACAATATTCATTCAATTCACGATAACATAATTAACAAACGCTAAACACACACTGACTGAATGTCAATCATCTAAATTACTTTTAGAGAAATGTTATTTATCGGAATGAACTGTAACTAGTAATATCACAAAATGTGCTAGAGAATGGCGTCACAGTTCAAGCCAGCGATGGAGTCTCAGATCACTGTTTATCACTTACGGTGTAACCAGTTACACAAATAAACAAAAACAAATGGAGAGAATCACAGGTTAGAGAATCACTGACAATCACTGATATTACATATGGCTGTAAATGTAATAAATGTAAGGTCAAATTAACAAACTAACGATTATACGACTATGTAAAAACGTTCATTTTATTTTTTTACCATTATTCCAGAGCAGTAATATTTTTTTTATATACTATTATACAGACAGGTTTGTATCATTAAATCTTTCTTGTGACATTTACCCCTAAATTTTAGGTTATCAAAAATTGAAAAAATGTACCGAGATAATGCCACAATATTCCGACATATCAAATTTCATTTAAATACGTCTTCAGGTTTGTGCTTGCATACGACAAACGACAGACGCTAGACATCGTCCCAAACACTTATTTGTACTCAGGGAACCTCAACCGAATATTTCTTAAACAAGTCAACATACACGTTTTGACACATCACATAAGCGCTTTTGACATTTTCTCTATAGGCGTACGTGAGAAAATCAAAAACACCAAAATAAACCCTCATGCTTTCAAATCACGTTTGTTTATTTCACCCAGGATAGGAGGTGTGTTTACAGATTAGGATGTTACAAAACTTGTCAGTATAAAGCCTCGCAGATTTTAGCTTAATTACTGTCCTTAAGCTTTCGCTGAAGTTTCTTCAATCATTGGAGAGAGAAAAAAACAGACTTAAGACCTGGTGCATCACCTCTCTCTTTGCAAAAAACGCGTTAGACTAACTTATGTAGATTTAGGAAACAGAAATGAATGTCAAGTAGTACTGATATGGCAATATTTTATGTAGAAATAAATGAAACAATAAGTAAGTATAAGATATTTATTCATGGTCTCAATTTATATATACACAGGGTTTCCAGTAATTACACAAACAGACAGACAGACGAAAAACTAAGCGATATAGGACTATGCTTTATTAGAAATTTCTTGTATATTTTGACTTGAAAAATCACCTGGTGAAGTTTGATCCGGTAATTACTATACACCATGTATAAATGACTGTGTGTATGTGTGTGTGTTTTAAACCGGCATTGGATGTTAGAAAGGGTGAAAAATAAAATTCTAAAATGATCGAGATATTAAGTTCCAGAATAACTTTAGAACGCCTGGAGCATTTTCAATTTCGGTCATTTGAAACATTTTTTCGTAGTCACACACACTATGTCTGATGTCTGTTCTTTTATAAGACAAAATCAGTCCCATTTCGTGCAACTTACGAGCTGTATATAATAATAGCAAAGAAAAACGAGCGGATATACAAACAACATCGGTAGAAATTCCCATCAATTCATTTCATTGTTTTTTTTTTGTTTTTCGTTTTTTTTTCAGATTACGAGAAATTGTGTTTATTATGATGTTATAAGACTTTTTCAGTGCAAAGCCTTCACGTTTACCTTAATTAATGTTTTAAATCTTGCACTTGAGTATTATAATTAAATACATATACATCAAACAAATTTTGATGTATATATTTTTTTACATCAAAATAATTATATAAAATAGAAATAGTAATAATAAATTTTAATAATATTAATAATATTTTTATAAATATTATAATATCATCTGCTTCATCCCAACTCTGACTCTTGGAGACATGTTTTATAACGAGCTTATGTGGATTTATGAAAACAGAAGTAAAATTCAAATATTACAAATAAATTAAAAAGTTTTTCTTTTAATTTCTTATGATAGATAAGTTGGTATAGAATCAATTTAGTAATTAAAATAACAAAGTTATGAAAAATATTTATATGTTTAAAAGGAAACCAAATTTTTCTTCTCTTTTCCAATAGCTCGTCCTAAGTTTAAATCGTGTATCATGAAATCAAGTTTTATTAACTGTCCTCAAAATCAATTTTTGGTTTTCCGTCCTAAATATTAATTAAACGATTATTTACTTCATTTTGCGATTATTCGCATTTAGTTTTATAAAAAACATACAGGAAAGAAAACCACAAACACAATTTTAAGAAAAATTCTACTTTTTATTGAGTCTTGCCGACCATGGTTGCGCCAGTGACAGCATTAACGAGGCATCTTTAGACAGACTGTTAAGTCTAAAGAACCCTAACTTACTGTATTAATGTTTAAACTTACTTTTGAATGATACGGTATATATTTAAAAAATGTCACATCAAATAATACTTAATTCTATAAGAAATACATAGAGAAAACATAAGAAGTAATAGTAATGTTTACATTTCCATAGCATAGAGAAAGTTTTGTGATGAGGAAAATTACAATACATATTGAGGTTTCTTTGCTATATCAGTTTATAGGTTCCCTGGTTGGTTTAGTGGTTAGAGTTCGTGTCTTGAGTGATAGAGGTTAGAGGTTTCAGGGAAAAACGAATATTTAGGAACTACATTTTAAAATCATGTTCACGAAAACTAGAGTTACGAACAATTACCAGATAAATAGTCATGTATCAGACATAAGCCTACAACGGGCTGTTGAGCTAAGAATATCTCCTTAGACCACTGCTTGTAGAGCAGAACGGGTCATTTTAAAGATCCAGATCATTTGAATCGCAAAATTGTACAAGGACATTCTTAGGGTCCCTGGTTAACACATAGGTATATTTTTATTTATAAATTCCATCAGGGCATGGCCCCACTGTCCTTGAAAACTCCCTTAACACTCAATTATCTATACTCCATCATATACTTGGCTTAATCAGCAGATAGTAAATGTGTTTTTAGTCACCTGTAAAAGTCACTTTTAAACACATTTAAACAGGTACCTGGTTAACACGTAGGGATATTTTTATTTAGAAATTCCATCAGGGCACCGACCCACTGGTTTTGAAAACTCCCTTAACATTAAATATCTATACTCCATTATATACTTGGCTTAATCAGCAGATCGTAAATGTATGTTGTTATTCATATTTCAAGGTTAGTTATACTTTACAAATGTCATCCATCTCTTTAAAATGGGTGAGTAAGTACAGATTTTCACCTTTGTTTAATATATGAGCGCATAGTATAACTTATTTTTTAATTGTTTTGGTATATACATAAATTTATGTTTATTTATTGTTTTGTTAATTTATGTATATACATAAATAAAATAACTTAAGTGTACTTGAAAATATTTTATATAATTTTGGAAAGCACACTGAATCAATCTGAAGGTGTCTAGTCAAATATGGATGTTTTAATTTAGCGAAACAATGGTTATGGTAAATGAAACATATAAGTCTTAACAATAAAAGATCAATATCATTGAACAAGCTGTTTTCAGGATAATAATGGTTTCTTTTAAAGCCGTTTTAATGACAGTCTTCTTCGTCGTTATTAAAGGTTTCAGTTTAGACACATAACACCCACCCCATGCAATTATAACTTCTTTATGTAACATTTAATGATGAAGTATAATGTCAACGCATATCATTTATATTGTCATGTAATAAAAGTATTTTATTGCCAATAAAACGTTTTCAATCTGTGCCTAAAATCCAAAGTTTAATCGACCAATTTTTTTTTTTTTTTATTATTATTTTTTTTTATTCACAACTATTTAGGAATAAATTAAACAGTCGATATTCTAACCATTCTATATTTGAAACTACAATAGATGGTTATTTTCTATCAAAACTTTTGTTTTTATGTTTAGGTAATAACTCAATTTTACAATAAAAATTTTTTTAACAAAATTTTTTTGATTAAATTGTATTTCAAATGCCTATTTTGTTGAATTGTACCGAAGCTTTCTTGAAAGAGGGTGGAAATCTAAATGTAACAAATACTATAACTTGGAAATTATTTAACGGAACATATCAATTTTCTTTAAATAATTAGACTTTGTTTTATTTTGAATAATTTTATTTTTATCTGAATCAAAAATTAAAAATATCGAATACACTAAACATAGAGAAAGTTACAAATCAGCTTCTTGAGAGTTTGAATCATATCAACATTAGTTATCACAAAAACTAATTTTAAAAAATAATAAAAACTTATTCATTAGAATAATCATAAAATAATTATAGATTAGGTTAACCTCTCCAAGGAAGTTATTTTAATATTCTAGAAAAGTTATAATAATTTTTATTTATAATTTACGGTATTATTATATATAGTCATCAAAAACTTTTTAAATTATTTTTATTGAAAATTATCTTTAAAGCAGGTAAAACTTATTATATAGATATGTGTATAAATCGCAAAAAACAAAATGTATCAAACATTTTAAAACTATTTTTGAACACATTTTTAATGAAAAAATTATACGAAAAAATATAGATTCCTATAGTAAAATGATTATATATAAAATAATATTTTAATAAGAATAACAAATTATGTAATATTTACGTAGAAGCTCTACTTAGTACAGTTTAGGCCTGTTGTTTTAACGTGTGAAACAACTTCATACATTTCGGACAGAAACGAATGTTACAATTACACCGTGTACGCCTTTGGCAATTTGTGTCTCTGGATCTATTTGGTATGCAAGCCTTTTAAGAAAAATGTGTTAAACTTCGTCATATCTAAAATTAACAATGACTCCTAGGCTTGCTCTTTTTGTAGAGAAGGACTGGTAATGTGTAGTTTCGATGGTCAGCCTTCTATTTTTTTGAACCTGATACTTCAGCAATATTAGCTTTATACCTAACCAGTCCCATTTTTGAATCGATTACTTTTAAACCCTTAAAATAATCCACGAATTTATCGTAGCAACATTCAATAATTGAAAAACATTCACAAATATAATTTTTTTTTTCATTGGGGCGGATAATGAACAACCATGTGATCTACAAGTTGTTATAAATGTGTACATAAAATGGCCTATTTACGTAAATATTTTGCTGTATTACATTATCCTACCTTTTTACTCTATCGTTTGGATTAATACCTGACAAAGAAGATACCAAATTAACTATTGATTAACACCCATCTTACGAAAAAAATATTATGTTGTGAGATAAGTAGTTTTGGTTTTATATTTTAGACCACAGAAAACTTTGTCGCCAATGACACATAACTCAATTGACAGATGCTTTTCTTTACATGGCACATTTAAAATTTTGATATGTAATCAGCGAAGGCCTTAGAGCCCATTTCTTTGGCTTCAATTGTAAATATTATTTAGCTCTGGTCTTACCTTTAATTGTGATAATCATCTCGTCCACATGTATATACTTCGAAAGAGAGAGACACACATTTGAAAACATTATTTATTTCTTCAATAATAAGGTCGCAATGTTATAAAAAATATTTTTATTATCAGGATGGATGGTGGCATTATCAATGAAATGCAGGAATTGTTTGATCTGCTCATTTTTTAAACACATTGCGTCTGCTACCATGTCATGGGTAGTATTCCCACAGAAAACCACTAAATGTAGTAGTTATCTGATATGTGTTATGATAATATTAATAGCCAGAAACACTTTCATATTATCTTTAGTAAGTTTAAATTTGTATTCCTTTGAGTAAAATATAATTGTTGTGTTGTGATCATGTCAATAATACCATCAGGGAACCAGTTAAAAATAGGGTGTACTTTACCCGTGGGTTGGTTAAGTCAAAGTGCAAATTATAGTGCCCTTAAATTTTGGAACATTACTAATAGTCATTGTCCTTTGGTAGCAATTTAGCGTTTATTGTTTGAAAGACTTTTGTTTTTCTGTTTGCGTTTGGGTAGTAGATTTAACACCATATTTAGATTGCGGGTTTTTCTACAGCGACTTTGAGAACGTTTTCCATATTCCTTTCGAGGTATTGGTAAGATAGTAAAAAGATCTATCTAAAAATATGGGGTGCTTGGAATTGTATTTTCTTCTTCAGTTTCTTGGAAATTTTCTGGTTTCATTTGATTGATTCAATTTATTATTTTACTGTCTTGTTCTTCAAAATTTAATTCTTCCAAGTATGCTTGTACAAACGTCACATCAACATCTGTCAAACTATTTTCTAGTCCAAATGTAGCCCCAATATATGATACATCATAAGGATTACTTATTTCTTCGTCACCGGTGATAAATTCTAAATCCGAAGTATTAGAGTCACTCAGTCACTTTAGTATCAATCCCTTCCCTTGATCAATCCTGGCCTACTGATCAATCCTGACCAAGTTTCCTCACACTCAAGAGTTTATATATCATTGTAGCATCAATTGCGTTTGCCTTGCTTGCAAGGGTAAGCAATTTCGTCAGTTTTCCAAGTATGTTACAATAAGTGTTGTCATTCTGGCTTCTTAAAAGGAACTTACATTATATTTCTAACTAAAACTATCCTAATTCCTAATAACAATAGCCTCAAAACATAATCCCGATGTTTACAAAAAACAAAAACACATCACTTAATTTGTACAAATATAAACAAACAAAACAGGTACTCAATGATACAAAACAAAATAAATAAATTTAAATTTAAAATATATACACCACCATTATACCTAATATTCCATCAAACCTGACATTATAACCAACACAATATTCCACAATAATATATTTAAAATACATGTCACACATACACTTTATACAAATAATCGTAAAAAATATAAACAAAATTTGCAATTAGAAACAACTTTCAAAAATCAAAAACAACATGTCACATTTGTTTAATATTATATTTCTGATGTTCTGAATCTTTATTTAAGTTTAACATTATAATTGCATTAATAATACATAAGTCTGTCACAATAATTCTTGTCATTCTGGCTTCTTAAAAGGAACTTACATTATATTTCTAACTGAAACTATCCTAATTCCTAACACAACCCTAGAATACAAAAAGGTAAGTATTAAATTAACTTATTGCCAAATGAACTTGTAACACTTAATCTAATTATTGTACGAAACCCAATAATAAACAAGCAACAAAATCAGTGTAGAAAATCAGACTATCCGAAACAACTAAATTAATTAAAAAATTGTATTTATAAATTAAGCTGTGCTCGTGTATTTTTGTGTTATGTTATTCAAATCTATCATTTCTTACCAAAATTAAAAGATTATATATATATATATATATGTGTGTGTGTGTGTGTGTGTTTTAAAAAATATTCACTCTGAAGACATCAGACTCAGCATATAATCATCATAAATCATATGATCACATATATAATCACCGTATAAATCACCATATAATCACAAATAATCATAATTTTAGTGATTTAAAGAACTTATTGTCCCCTAACAAGTGCACATTACCAGGTAATACATTACTTTTAGGAATAATATATAGGTATGATCTTACTTTTTTTTAAATTTGATTATTATTTTTTACTACAGTAACTCGTAAATCTGACGAGAGGTAAATAAAATAAGTTATCAAACATAATAATTATTGGGTTCTTATAACCATTTATAAAATAATATTTTACTATTAAACGTAAATCTCTAGAATAAAATTAAAACTTTTTAAACATATAAGGTATTTATAGAAACATTTAAGTTAGTCTTAAATTTCTATTGGAGCATAGCAAATATATCAATTGTTCACATTCGAAAGTTTAAACAAATAAATATTCAGCGTCCATACAAACTTCTCTTTTACATGTTCGTTTAGGTTTTCATAGAATTGTCAAACGAGTAGGCAATACCAACCTACGCAAGAAACCCAACCGTAGGACATCAGCAGTCTAAATATTAACGAACTTAATCAGAAAAAGACATAATTCTCACAACTACACAACACAAGGAAACTGACTCTAATTAATTAGGCTAGGTTGGTGTTTTCACTATTGTATGTTCTAAATTTTATCACTTGATAATGGAAGTTGATTTATATTTTTTAAACGTCGTGTGTAAGTCGACAAATGATGACATATCCGATTAAACTACAACAATAATATACATATTTTTTCATAAAAGTCGTCAGTAAAAGCGTTAATCAAAATTAACAACCTTCGTGAATAAATAAAAAAAATACAAGTAAATATGTGTTTCGTCTATTATAACAGAGGACTGGAAGGTACGACAAGTTCGTGATCAACTCATGCATCATTTTAAGTGGCTCCAATTTCATGCACGCTAAAAATGATTGAGTTGAAATGGACTACTAATATTCTATTTATTATTTTGTCTAGTTTTTAGTTTGTATTATCTACAATTTTTTTTTGTTAGTTTGACTCAAAATTAAAGGATACATTTCATTATAATGCGTAACATCTAACAACTACTGAATTATTGTACATGATTTACTTGAATAATATAATTTTATTTTGTAAGTCCTCAATTTATTTTAATAATTATTTTTTTCCTAAAAACATTGTCAAAAATAACTCTCAAATACGTAGCAGAATTTATTCAAGCATATATATAGTAATACATTTATCACATAGCACTGTCAGCTGGAACAAAATGAAATAAAATTCTGCGTGGCAATAATCTAGCACAACTGTTACCAAACCAGTAGCACGCGGACGGAAACAGCAATTAAATAAACAAATAAACCTTTCATTACTTTCATACCAACAGCATTTGGTCTTGTTTTTTGTATAAAGTAATTGTCACTACACGCATTAAATTTATTCAGTATAAATAAAGTAAGGTATAATTTAGTTTTAAGGGTCACATAGGATAGAAAGCCTACTCTAAGTGATAAATTAACTTAAAAGGACATACTGTTAATATACATGCATATTTATTTTATATTGGAGAGATTCCGTAAATTTTAATTTGTAAAATTATCTATTTTCATAACGAGATATTTAATCTAATTTATTCAAATTGTACACTTCTTTCAAATATTATAACTACAATTTTTTGTAATAAGCTAACGATGTGTACAAATTTTGCATTGTTTGATTAATACTTCATTTTGACAAAGTTACATAAAATTTGATAAATAACTTTGAATACTTAATTTATTCAAATTTGTGTAGAGATATATCTAATTACTTTATAAATGAAGTTGTTTAAACTTTGTACGAACAGACTTTTTATACTATTTCTTGTTTTTGATAAGATAATTCAAATTTAAACCCTTCAATACGGGATTTAGCCTATATTTTTCTTTTTTTAATCTTCAGTTATATCTTGACTATGACTGTCATGTATTTAGATGAACGTCATGTATTTATATTTGTGTGGTTTTGTGAAAGTTATTGACGCGCGTCAAGTGGAAGAAATATTAACGTTTGATAATGCCTGAAGGAAGAGACGAAACGATCGTCATATTTGGGGAAAACTAAATACAGGGCTGTGAGCAGTTGAAACAAGGTAATGTATTTATTTGCACCAGTTCAGTAATAAAACACGATATAAGAAATTTTATGGAACTCATGTTGAATAATATATTGCAATGGGTGCTCCCATTGAGTAATAACTACGACAAAGAGGTAGTGTCTGTACATGAGGCAATCCTACGGCAGCAGAAAATCTTACTCTCTACCAAATGTATTCCTGAACAACAGGCAAACTGCTAATAAAGCCGGCTAACACTGCAACATTACTGTTGACGTACGGAGTGTAAAACCCTAATTGATCTCTAGTCATTTTGCCTTCGAAGGGAATGAAAAGACACATGCATTGGCAAAATGTAGCACTCTTTAGTAACTTACAACTGTACTTCTTCTCTGCAATCGGCAAAGACATTTATTATTATAGCCATCAGGGGCTCCACAAAAGCTACATGTCATGACATGTAATATTTAAAGAACTTGTTGATTATGCATAAAAAACCAATTGTTCACCTCGATAAGTTTGTGAAGTCGCGTTCAGAACCACATATCACAACTACCTACAGACCTTGCTGCAATATATTACTGTACTGCAGTTCTATGAGGATTTGCGACCATGAAAATGTACGGTTAATTAACTACGCCGGTAATTGGGATGTTAAAACGGGTTTTCCAAAATCTAAAGATCAACGCGACGAGAAATTCCCAAAATGACAAAGAAGAACGATGGCTAATAAGTAATTTTGAATGTTTTATTACTAAAAAAAAACTTTAATATCGTCCAAAATATCTTTTAATTACATTTTTGAATACTATGATTTTAATACTCTGTATAAGTTGTCTTATTTCTTTACTTACACAAAGCAATTATTATCTTTTTATAAATATGAACAATAACCAACAATCTTGAACTTATTTATTATTTAATATGAATTCTATAAGGCGATACTTTAGTTTCTGTAGGTGGTATACTACTCTTAACGTTAGAAAAACTTAACTATTGGAGCTATATTTTCGAGTTTATAAAATAATGTTATGTCATCAGCAAAATATATAACCTATTCTTTAAAATGAATCTAATTACACATAAAATATTAACATAGTGTAAAAGAATTGTGTTACCATTACATAACTTTTAAGAAAAAAGTTTTTTCTGGCGTAAAACAGATGTTTTTTATTATTTGAAGTAAATTCACCTTTCCCTTGACAATGATTTGGGTGGTGGAGGCAAACTTTTCAAACATTATCAAGTGATAAATAATTTTAAATATAACTAATAATTTTTCAAACTACTATAAAACAAATACGCAAACTGAATGTCGTTCTCCGGCTCTAATCCACAAATGCAGCTTATCGAATATTCAAAACGGCAAATTTACTATAAGAAATAACAAATGCAGCAATTTTTTAAAATTTTGTTGAATTTTGACCAGGATGTATTTAAGTGGTTGATTTTAGACACAAAATAAGACAAAAATGTGTAAAATTAGCTTTTATTTTTACTTTACGGTGTATTATGTATGATTATGTTGGATGACAATTTAATTTTTTTAATTAAATTACTTTCTTTAACATATGATTTTTTTTTTACGTTTAAAATGTTTCTTTATTATACTGTAACATATTCCACAGTATACTAAATAAAAATATATGACATATATTACTACTAAATATATGAAATCTCTTACCAACAAAAGTCTCATATACGCTATGTATAATAAAAATAAAATTGCACCTAAACCACTCCGTTACAGAAACCCACCCATTTTTATAGTCACCAAAGCTAAATAGCTCATTATTGACTTGAACACGTTGCCACCGACTTTGCATATAGCTTCTAAATTATTCATTAACAAATCTCTCCTACACCTCCCTCCCCACAACACAGCACCCAATTTTAATAATAATATACTGTTATCAACACGTCAAAAGCTTTCCTCTACAGTTCATACCATCATTATTCCCAATTACAATATTGTTATAAAGCTACTTCAGTACAAATATCTTGCCTACACATTGCTTACAACTAAACTAATTATCAGTAATTAAAATTAAGCCGTAATTTTGATAACAAGAAAACACATCAATAAGATTATTATATTACAAACGTCGTCTTGTGGCGCAATCTGATTTATCAAACAGGATTATATATATATATATATACAAAGTTTCAACCATTTCGGAACATAACACATATTTTGTGGAATAATAAAGAGAGAAAACAAGGGTTTGGCCAAATTTTCAAGTTAGGAACTACCAATGATTAGAAACTATCGAGAATAGATTTGAAATACCTTACGGTTAATATTGTATTCATTGTGGTGTAAAAGAAAATGGAGGTTTAAAAAACTGCCTCATAAATCTTTTTTTGTGGATAAATTCAAAAACTTTTTGAATTTATTATACTCTTTTTATGGATGATTTGATTGGTTCTAAACGAAATAAATACTACATTAATGGAGTAAAAACTTGCGACAGTAATAGTTTTTTAAATCAATAACTTTTGTCTTTTAACAAGATGTCCTTACTATACAAAGAATAATTTATATATAAATATATATTTATAGTAGAAAAGAAGACAATATTATTTTAAATTGTGAAATCCGACAGTTAAGTAGTATTCTGGACAAGAAAAATTAATCAAGAGATAGACATTAATACAGTAGACAGTTATTATGTGGTCTCTTGCTTTTCTAGAAATATTAAGGTGGGGGTCTTGATCCTGGTGAGAAACGGAATTTCCATCTAACCTATTGATACTATAATGTTCACTGCATTGAATCAAATTGTGAATTCTCATCAGTTGAAATAAACCTTGACGATTACTCGACTGTATAATTTGTTTTACAGATTAAATTAAAACATTTCTAATGACAATTGATGAAATTCTTTACATTTTCGTAAAGAAAAGTTGAACTAGTTCTTGCATGCGTCTAAATATTCACCTCGTAAGAAATAGTAGTGAAAAAGGCGCACTACGTTTATATTATAAAAACTTATATTTCCACTAATTATGATGTGCCTACGAAAATCAGTACCGGATCGGCTTCCCCGAGTATTGTAAATATTTGTTTTTATTATATTGTTTGTAAGTTTAGAGTTCTGATTGTACTCTTAATTGTATTTTTCTATTTTATTACCTCAAATAAATCTAATTATTGACAACTCAAATGTACTGCAAATATGCATACCGAAGTAAAGGTTAATAAAGAATAAAAATAGAAATACTAAATGTGTTAGAAATTAGTTGAAGAGAGAGAGTTCAGTGAGATTCGGTTTAACTAAATGTGTGGTTCTATAGAATGAAATTGTTTTTTTATTTATTTTTTGACAGTATATATTTTTTAGGAGTTGTAAAAGAACGAGACCCACCTTTTCATCAACTTTTTTACAAATTTCGAAACTGGAATATTATAAAAGATATTACAACGATTTCATTTCAGCAAACCTTACAAAAATTTACCTTTCTGTTTAACAGTCAAGAATATTAATGAGACTACTGCTGGGCTATGAGTGACAGACGACGAGGGCCATAATAGAGACTACGCATGCACGCGGCTCATTTAAAGTCATCATAACAAACAATAACAAAACTCCCAATGTTTAAAAACTGTTTGTAATTTAAATCAAGATGATAGGTAAAATATAAGTCATCCTATTTATACTTTAAATGTTAGACACTTTTTTCGTTTACCCTATTATAAAAAAAAATAATTAACCTAATAATTATTTAAATTTACCTAAAATTAAATTTTAAAAAACTCTTATTTATTTCAGAAAGTGTAATTTAATTTCAACAAAGCTGCATAACTCATTATTTACTTTAACATATTGCAACTGACCTTGCAAATAGTCTCTCCCTCTCCCCTCCCCACCACGACACCCCCCAGTATTGGTAATAATATACGAATAATATTTTTCCTCTTCGCTTCGCCATCATTAGGATATTGTCACAAAAGTATCTCAGCACAATGTCTTCCCTAGATACATATCATCTACAGCTACAATTACTATTAAAAATTATTGAAAAACACTAACTTCAATTATTGTGTAAATTATTCAAAAAATTGAGTAAGGGGGAGAACTCAAAATTGTCTCTAACAAAAAAATTAACAAAAACTTAATTAAAGATTAGTAAACTCAATTGTGTCAGTTTAATTAAGTCACAGCGACGTATTTCCTTATAACTCCATTTTAGATCCCACCTCCCCGCCTTTTCCAAATCGTTATTTCACAATAACAGTTGCGGCCTTCAATAAGGTTTTGTTGAGGAAGCTTACACTGTAATTATTTACTTTAATTTAGCTGCCTTCATTGTAATCGAACTTCTGTCAAGTTTAAGTAAAAATACGGGTATAGAGGTTCATTCTATTGAAAGTTGTGGAACTTTCAATAACTAAATGAAAAACGCACAACTTCGACAAAGAGAAGTTATTGGCAACAAGACGACGTTTCAGTGACTGTTGTTATATGTATACAAGAAAGTTACATGTTCCAGTAAATATTAAGAACGTTTATGTATATGTAAAAATTGTGAATGATAGTTTTAAACTTTAAATCGTTGCAAATATATTTTTTTAATGGATTTGTTTTATTTCACTACATTGTTATTGTAGGTAGAAGCAACATAAAGCCAACAAGTAAGGTTTTCCTTTTTTATTTATTTCCTTTAAAATAGTGTATCATTTGATAAGGGATATAATATAAAATTTATCTCTCAAACACTCTATTTGAAGGGTAGGGACAAATTACACTATAAACCTAAAAGTGAAGTTCTTAAGCAATTACAAAAGCTTCCCACATACTATAGAGAAAGTTACGTGATGGGTCTAGAAATCGATGTACGAGTTTTTTGTGGATATGTCCATTTTGAGGAACCTTGTGTTAAAATAACTGGATTTATTGATGATGTTTGTCTGGGGTGTAACATTTATACATTGCTGTACATCACTATCGAGTTTAGCAATCTATATGTGGGTCTTATTTGGCCAGTTTAGAATTTCGATTAGAGTTTTTTTTTACCTTCATTGGGGATAAAGGTAGATTTAATACTGGCTCAGGAATCATTTGTTTCTGATGAACATATTCAATAACTTCGCAGCAAATATTAGGAGGAATGGTGGGTGCTGGAGGATTATTCTACTGGTTTGAAAAATTTAAAATTTATTTTAATGAGGCAATAAAATAGAAGCGGATAGTTTATATCATAGCAAAACGTTGTTGTAAATGTATTTATTAAGAATTTTCAATACGAGTTTTTAAAATAACACAGAGTTTTAATTGATGAAATAACACAGCACAAACCTTTACTCACACACCCTCCAAACCAAATTAAAACCCACCAAAACCAATCGTCACCAAAAATGTCAGTTCTATTGTTGTCAATATAAAGGTAAAAATGAAGCGTGGACATCGTCTTCGGCGTAAACCGTATTTTATTAAAATCGAACTTCATACGAATTTATTTTTCTTGTGATTTTGCACAAGTGTTTGGGTCGTTAATCCTCATATTTCAATAACATTTGAACGAAATCGGTGAGCCATTTTAGATTTCGTATTTTATTCAAAATTCATAGCCAATTTTTGTTTTTTTTACTGATTATTCTAGAGCCATAATTTTGGAAGATATGGCGATAAATACGTATTATTCTGGTTTTTAGAGCATAAAATAGAGCGAAATGTTTTCTTTACAGATACTCTGCAAACACTGTAATACCGAAATAAAATGGAAAATGGCAAATTCTAAACTGGCCAAATAAGACCCTCATAAAGTTGCTAAACTCGATCTTGATGTACAGCAATGTATGATTATCACACACCTGACGAACATCATCCATAAATCCAGTTATTTTATCTCAAGGGTTCTCTCAATGGACATATCAACAAAAAACTCGACATCAATTTCTAGACCCATCACCTAACTTTCTCTATACTATGTGTCAAGCTTTTGGAATTGCTTAAGAATTTCACATTTAGGTATATAGTGTAATTTGACTATACCCTTTGTAATTTGAGAGATACATTTTATATTATAACCCTTATCAAATGATACATTACTTTAAAGGAAATAAATAAAAGGGAAAACATTACTGGTGGGCTTTATGTTGCTTCTACCTACAATAACAATGTAGTGAAATAAAACAAATCCGATAAAAAAAATTATTTGCAACGATTTAATGTTTCAAATTATCATTCACAAATTTTACACGTACATAAACTTTCTTAATATTTACTGGAACATGTAGCTTTCTTGTGTAAAGTTAATTACTAAAGATGAACACTTGAAAATTGAAAATTCGTCTTGTTGCTAATAAATTATTGTTTGTCGACAAAATTTGTGGTTTTATCATTTAGTTACTGAAAGTTCCTCAACTAATGTTCTATTCAAAATTACCCGTATTTTTCCAAGAACTTGAAAGGAGTTTGATGTCGAAGAAGGGAGCTAAGTTAATGTAAGATAAGTTTTTTCTCAAATGACTCTTTGTGACTACTATTAGTAGAAACGCTTTCAAGATTTATAACGAGTTAATTGGGTGATCAACATTTCAATCTCTTCTTTCTATATATTATGTTCTACATATATCTTTTTACTGCTCTGCCTTATTGTTATTTTTACTCTTTTCCAGATGGGTTTTCACTTCACTTAATTTAAATGTTGTATTGTTTTTGCCCACTAATGTTAGTGGGTTAAGTTTGGATGATAAGAGGAAAACGCATTATTATTCAGCAAATTTCTTTCCAAAATTCATCAAATTTATTCTTGTCGTAAATATATTTAATTTTGTTCACTTGCTCTAATAATTCAACAACCGATGTCCCAGGATTAAACTTTGTAACTACTTTATAATTGATGTTTTGTTTAAAAAATATTTGATATTTTTATATTTTAACACTATGGTAATGTGGGTAACGATGAGGAAAACACATCCCTGTTTAATGAAAGACAACCAACATTCAAACGCACATACTCCTTCTCATCGTTTCTATCATTTTATGAAATGGTACTTTCTAACTTTCTTGTTACCCATTGGTATGAAGGACAGGAAACAGACATCGGGTACTACAAAATTACAGATTAATTCTCTTTCTGTAATATTTTGTAACTGGTGACTGGGTATCTAAGTTAATTGAATAGACCAGGGACAAAAGTAAAGTGAGTAACCTACTAAACACGAGATCACATATTAAATAGGTATATTACGACTCTCGATAATTTAAAGCTCAAGAGACCAAAGAAAAAAATTAACTTACAGAGACTTCAAAATACAAAATATTTCAAATAATCGAGAGGAAGAAAAAAATCAAATAAACCAGAGTTTGAATGAAATTACACATATTGTAAATTAGCTTTTTGTTTTTATTTACGTTATTATTAATTCATATTAGAACATACAGTATATAATAATGTTTTATATTAATTACATATTATGTATGTAAGTAGAAAATTTAAGCATACTCAATGAAAATAGTAGTCGGTGATTTTCTTTTTAGTTGGCGACTTTTGTCCTTTCTCTAGTCACCTCTTGTGTTCAATCAACTGAGATACTCAGTCACCAACTACAAAATATTACAGAAGAAGAATTAATTTTGTAATTTTGTAGTACCAGATGTCTGTTTCCTGTCCGTCAAACGACTGGGTTACAACAAAGGTAGAAAGTACCATTGCATAAAGTGATAGAAACGAAGAGAAGAAGGACGCGCGTTTGAATGTTGGTTGTCTCTCATTAAACAGAAATCTGTTATCCTCATGGTTACCCACATTACCATAGTATTACAATATTATAATATCTCAAATAGTTCTTAAAAAAAAAAAGAAAGAAAGAAACCCTACTAATAATAAACTAGTTACAAAGAAGAGAGAATCCTGCGACATCGGTTGTTTAATTAGAGAGCAAGTGAAAAAAATTAAAAATATTTACAACAAGTATAAAGTTGATGAATTTTGGAAAGAAATTTGCTGAATAATAATGCGTTTTCCTCTTATCATTCAAACTTAACCCTCTAGCATTAGTGTGGGCAAAAACAATACAACATATAATTTAAGCGAAGTGAAAACCCATCTGGAAAAGAATGAAAAAAACAATAAGGCAGAGCAGAAAACAAAAAGTAGAGTATATGTAGAAAGAAGAGATTGAAATGTGGATAATTGACTTATTTAACTTGTGATAAATTTTAAAACTGTTTTTACCAATAGTATTCACGAAGATTTATGTAAGATCGAAGATAAATCAACAGGTCTTCGTAAAGGTAACTTTAAATAAATAATAATAAGGTTGATTTATAATATAATTAATTATTACAGTTCTATGAATAATTAATTAATTCATTTTATTATTATTATTATTATTATTATTTTACATTAAATAATGTGTTTATCATTTAATGTAAATAATACGAGAGCGAAAATATTTGAACAAATAAAAAAAGTACGTAAAATGTCACAAATGTTAGGTATGCACTCCGTTAAGTTTATAAGCCAGTTATAAGTTTTGAAGTAATGTTTAAAAAAATGGAATGGATTGTAGTTGTTAACACGACGTTATCTTGTTGTAAATAAATTCTTTGTTTTAGAAAGTTATGTGTTTTCTTTCATTTAGCGATCAAAGTTCCACAACTGATGCTAATTTGAAGAGAATGAACCTCTACACCCGTATTTTTACTTAAATTCCAAAGGAGTTTCATTACAAAGAAGGGAGCTAAATTAAAGACAATCATTACAATGTAATCTTTCTCGGCAAAGCCTTATTGAAGTGCACAACCCATAGTGAAATAACGATTTGTAAAAGGTCAGGAGGAGGGAGCTCAAATGAAATTTTAGGGAAATACGTCGTAAAGCACCTCATTGTAAAGCTGATTTAAAGAAGAAAATAGTATTTCACCCCGATTTAGTTTATTTGGTTTATTCGAAGTGGCTACTTATAATATGAAATTAACGGTTCTAAACCTGACCCAAGTGAGTTGGATTTTACTAATCGTTAATCATGTTTTTTTGTTAAAAATGCTGTTAGAACCAATTTTGTGATTTTCCCCTTATGTTCTATTTCTGAAACCTTACCCAATTGAGTTTGAATTTACTAATCGTTAAGAGAGATATTGAAAAATTGTAAGACAAATTTTAAAATTGCTGCCGTTTAAAACGATTTTTCGATAGTACCTCTTTAACTGGATCCTACATGAGCATGCAAATATCTCATTCAGTACAACTCTGAGATTTATGTATTTAACATAAAAATCTATGTTAACAATACAGCTGATATACACAAACTAAAAAGAAGATTCACACCCGTTCATATCAGTTGCAAGGAGAGTAACTAACAATTGTATATGAATAAAAGTATTTGAACAAATCATCCATTTTACAAGTAAAGAAACACGCCTAGCTTAATTATATACGATTTATGCCCATGACGCATTTACCACAAGCAAAGTAATTTTAGGGCCAATTTAAATATAATATATTTAATAATTTTTTTAAAGGCCTCCTTAGTTATTGTTACTTTTAAAAAAATTCCTAACTGACTTTTTTTTTGCAAAATATTATTGTTTGGTTAGAATTTCAAATGTGATTGTGTGTGTGATTTAGTCCGTGACATGTTTTTACACCGTTTACTTTTAGCGTTAAGATTGTAGACACAAATAAACATTAATAAACTGTATTTTTCTAAGGTGTGGACCAGGGTGTTTCGATTATTATATCATATGTATGAACTAGCCATAAAGAGAAGCGTAAATTAAAAAAAAAAAAACAGATACTTCTACCTCCCCATGACGAAAACTTGTTACGACAGACAGTCTGGCTGGCGGTTAAAACTTTTTTTTATTCATTGAACCTAACAGTACTTTTTTTATTACCTTTTTAAAAAAAAATTTTTAACAAGTTATAACTTTCTCTATTCTACGTACAACTAATGTAGTAAAAGGAATTCTCTTAAATTAAACTGTTAAATAAAACAAAGTTATCAGATATTGATAATGTGTTGAAGTAAAGGCATTTGTTCGGTTCTATAAATATTTTATATTTGGGAATATTTTAGAAGGTTCTCTGGACTTTTTTCATTTTTTTATAAATCCTAATTTTCAGAAATCTCGTAAGGGGAAAAACTCAAAATTGGCTATAACATTTTTTTTTTCTTAAAAAAACATAATTACCGATTAGTAAACTCAATTGTGTCATTTTCATTACCTCACAGGGACGTATTTACTTAAAACTCCATTTTAGATCCCACCTCCCCGCCTTTTCCAAATCGTTATTTCACAATAACAGTTGCGGCCTTCAATAAGGTTTTGTTGAGGAAGCTTACACTGTAATTATTTACTTTAATTTAGCTGCCTTCATTGTAATCGAACTTCTGTCAAGTTTAAGTAAAAATACGGGTATAGAGGTTCATTCTATTGAAAGTTGTGGAACTTTCAATAACTAAATGAAAAACGCACAACTTCGACAAAGAGAAGTTATTGGCAACAAGACGACGTTTCAGTGACTGTTGTTATATGTATACAAGTAAGTTACATGTTCCAGTAAATATTAAGAACGTTTATGTATATGTAAAAATTGTGAATGATAGTTTTAAACTTTAAATCGTTGCAAATATATTTTTTTAATGGATTTGTTTTATTTCACTACATTGTTATTGTAGGTAGAAGCAACATAAAGCCAACCAGTAAGGTTTTCCTTTTTTATTTATTTCCTTTAAAATAGTGTATCATTTGATAAGGGATATAATATAAAATTTATCTCTCAAACACTCTATTTGAAGGGTAGGGACAAATTACACTATAAACCTAAAAGTGAAGTTCTTAAGCAATTACAAAAGCTTCCCACATACTATAGAGAAAGTTACGTGATGGGTCTAGAAATCGATGTACGAGTTTTTTGTGGATATGTCCATTTTGAGGAACCTTGTGTTAAAATATCTGGATTTATTGATGATGTTTGTCTGGGGTGTAACATTTATACATTGCTGTACATCACTATCGAGTTTAGCAATCTATATGTGGGTCTTATTTGGCCAGTTTAGAATTTCGATTAGAGTTTTTTTTTACCTTCATTGGGGATAAAGGTAGATTTAATACTGGCTCAGGAATCATTTGTTTCTGATGAACATATTCAATAACTTCGCAGCAAATATTAGGAGGAATGGTGGGTGCTGGAGGATCATTCTACTGGTTTGAAAAATTTAAAATTTATTTTAATGAGGCAATAAAATAGAAGCGGATAGTTTATATCATAGCAAAACGTTGTTGTAAATGTATTTATTAAGAATTTTCAATACGAGTTTTTAAAATAACACAGAGTTTTAATTGATGAAATAACACAGCACAAACCTTTACTCACACACCCTCCAAACCAAATTAAAACCCACCAAAACCAATCGTCACCAAAAATGTCAGTTCTATTGTTGTCAATATAAAGGTAAAAATGAAGCGTGGACATCGTCTTCGGCGTAAACCGTATTTTATTAAAATCGAACTTCATACGAATTTATTTTTCTTGTGATTTTGCACAAGTGTTTGGGTCGTTAATCCTCATATTTCAATAACATTTGAACGAAATCGGTGAGCCATTTTAGATTTCGTATTTTATTCAAAATTCATAGCCAATTTTAGTTTTTTTACTGATTATTCTAGAGCCATAATTTTGGAAGATATGGCGATAAATACGTATTATTCTGGTTTTTAGAGCATAAAATAGAGCGAAATGTTTTCTTTACAGATACTCTGCAAACACTGTAATACCGAAATAAAATGGAAAATGGCAAATTCTAAACTGGCCAAATAAGACCCTCATAAAGTTGCTAAACTCGATCTTGATGTACAGCAATGTATGATTATCACACACCTGACGAACATCATCCATAAATCCAGTTATTTTATCTCAAGGGTTCTCTCAATGGACATATCAACAAAAAACTCGACATCAATTTCTAGACCCATCACCTAACTTTCTCTATACTATGTGTCAAGCTTTTGGAATTGCTTAAGAATTTCACATTTAGGTATATAGTGTAATTTGACTATACCCTTTGTAATTTGAGAGATACATTTTATATTATAACCCTTATCAAATGATACATTACTTTAAAGGAAATAAATAAAAGGGAAAACATTACTGGTGGGCTTTATGTTGCTTCTACCTACAATAACAATGTAGTGAAATAAAACAAATCCGATAAAAAAAATTATTTGCAACGATTTAATGTTTCAAATTATCATTCACAAATTTTACACGTACATAAACTTTCTTAATATTTACTGGAACATGTAGCTTTCTTGTGTAAAGTTAATTACTGAAGATGAACACTTGAAAATTGAAAATTCGTCTTGTTGCTAATAAATTATTGTTTGTCGACAAAATTTGTGGTTTTATCATTTAGTTACTGAAAGTTCCTCAACTAATGTTCTATTCAAAATTACCCGTATTTTTCCAAGAACTTGAAAGGAGTTTGATGTCGAAGAAGGGAGCTAAGTTAATGTAAGATAAGTTTTTTCTCAAATGACTCTTTGTGACTACTATTAGTAGAAACGCTTTCAAGATTTATAACGAGTTAATTGGGTGATCAACATTTCAATCTCTTCTTTCTATATATTATGTTCTACATATATCTTTTTACTGCTCTGCCTTATTGTTATTTTTACTCTTTTCCAGATGGGTTTTCACTTCACTTAATTTAAATGTTGTATTGTTTTTGCCCACTAATGTTAGTGGGTTAAGTTTGGATGATAAGAGGAAAACGCATTATTATTCAGCAAATTTCTTTCCAAAATTCATCAAATTTATTCTTGTCGTAAATATATTTAATTTTGTTCACTTGCTCTAATAATTCAACAACCGATGTCCCAGGATTAAACTTTGTAACTACTTTATAATTGATGTTTTGTTTGAAAAATATTTGATATTTTTATATTTTAACACTATGGTAATGTGGGTAACGATGAGGAAAACACATCCCTGTTTAATGAAAGACAACCAACATTCAAACGCACATACTCCTTCTCATCGTTTCTATCATTTTATGAAATGGTACTTTCTAACTTTCTTGTTACCCATTGGTATGAAGGACAGGAAACAGACATCGGGTACTACAAAATTACAGATTAATTCTCTTTCTGTAATATTTTGTAACTGGTGACTGGGTATCTAAGTTAATTGAATAGACCAGGGACAAAAGTAAAGGGAGTAACCTACTAAACACGAGATCACATATTAAATAGGTATATTACGACTCTCGATAATTTAAAGCTCAAGAGACCAAAGAAAAAAATTAACTTACAGAGACTTCAAAATACAAAATATTTCAAATAATCGAGAGGAAGAAAAAAATCAAATAAACCAGAGTTTGAATGAAATTACACATATTGTAAATTAGCTTTTTGTTTTTATTTACGTTATTATTAATTCATATTAGAACATACAGTATATAATAATGTTTTATATTAATTACATATTATGTATGTAAGTAGAAAATTTAAGCATACTCAATGAAAATAGTAGTCGGTGATTTTCTTTTTAGTTGGCGACTTTTGTCCTTTCTCTAGTCACCTCTTGTGTTCAATCAACTGAGATACTCAGTCACCAACTACAAAATATTACAGAAGAAGAATTAATTTTGTAATTTTGTAGTACCAGATGTCTGTTTCCTGTCCGTCAAACGACTGGGTTACAACAAAGGTAGAAAGTACCATTGCATAAAGTGATAGAAACGAAGAGAAGAAGGACGCGCGTTTGAATGTTGGTTGTCTCTCATTAAACAGAAATCTGTTATCCTCATGGTTACCCACATTACCATAGTATTACTATATTATAATATCTCAAATAGTTCTTTAAAAAAAAGAAAGAAAGAAAGAAACCCTACTAATAATAAACTAGTTACAAAGAAGAGAGAATCCTGCGACATCGGTTGTTTAATTAGAGAGCAAGTGAAAAAAATTAAAAATATTTACAACAAGTATAAAGTTGATGAATTTTGGAAAGAAATTTGCTGAATAATAATGCGTTTTCCTCTTATCATTCAAACTTAACCCTCTAGCATTAGTGTGGGCAAAAACAATACAACATATAATTTAAGCGAAGTGAAAACCCATCTGGAAAAGAATGAAAAAAACAATAAGGCAGAGCAGAAAACAAAAAGTAGAGTATATGTAGAAAGAAGAGATTGAAATGTGGATAATTGACTTATTTAACTTGTGATAAATTTTAAAACTGTTTCTACCAATAGTATTCACGAAGATTTATGTAAGATCGAAGATAAATCAACAGGTCTTCGTAAAGGTAACTTTAAATAAATAATAATAAGGTTGATTTATAATATAATTAATTATTACAGTTCTATGAATAATTAATTAATTCATTTTATTATTATTATTATTATTATTATTTTACATTAAATAATGTGTTTATCATTTAATGTAAATAATACGAGAGCGAAAATATTTGAACAAATAAAAAAAGTACGTAAAATGTCACAAATGTTAGGTATGCACTCCGGGAAGTTTATAAGCCAGTTATAAGTTTTGAAGTAATGTTTAAAAAAATGGAATGGATTGTAGTTGTTAACACGACGTTATCTTGTTGTAAATAAATTCTTTGTTTTAGAAAGTTATGTGTTTTCTTTCATTTAGCGATCAAAGTTCCACAACTGATGCTAATTTGAAGAGAATGAACCTCTACACCCGTATTTTTACTTACATTTCAAAGGAGTTTCATTACAAAGAAGGGAGCTAAATTAAAGACAATCATTACAATGTAATCTTTCTCGGCAAAGCCTTATTGAAGTGCACAACCTATATTGAAATAACGATTTGTAAAAGGTCAGGAGGAGGGAGCTCAAATAAAATTTTAAGGGAAATACGTCGTAAAGCACCTCATTGTAAAGCTGATTTAAAGAAGAAAATAGTATTTCACCCCGATTTAGTTTATTTGGTTTATTCAAAGTGGCTGCTTATAATATGAAATTAACGGTTCTAAACCTGACCCAAGTGAGTTGGATTTTAATAATCGTTAATCACGTTTTTTGTTAAAAATGCTGTTAGAACCAATTTTGTGATTTTTCCCTTATAGTCTATTTCTGAAACCCAAATATAAGAATGGACCTGATACGGACGCGAGTACTGTTCTTACTTTCTCATATATTGTTTAAAGAATAGAGAGAATTATGTGATGGGTAAAAAATCATTGTTATGTTTTATAAAAGCTCTATTATAATTATATACGATTTATGCCCATGACGCATTTACCACAAGCAAAGTAATTTTAGGGCCAATTGAAAAATAATATATTTAATAATTTTTTTAAAGGCGTCCGTAGTCATTTAAAATATATTTTTTTTAAATGTATGTCATTACTTTAAAAAAATTCCTAACTGACATTTTTGCAAAATATTATTGTTTGGTTAGAATTTCGATTGTGATTGAGTGTGTGATTTAGATTGTGACGTGTTTTTACATTGTTTACTTTTTGCGTTAGGATTGTAGACACAAATAAACATTAATAAACTGCACTTTTTTAAGGTATGGACCAGGGTGTTTCGAATATTATATCATATGTATGAACTAGCCATAAAGAGAAGAATAAACTAATAGCCTTTTTTTCTTTTTTTTTAATTAATTGAAAAAAAAATTGATACATGACGAAAACTTGTTACGACAGACAGTCTGGCGGTTGTTCTTATTCATTGAACCAACAGTGTTTTTATTATTTTATTTTTATTTACTTTTTTTAAAACAAGTTACTTAACTTTCTCTATACTTAAAACTGTTTTAGTGTTAAATGAACCAAAGTTATCAGATATTGATAATGTGTTGAAGTGGAGGCATTTGTTCGGCTGTACGCCCTTCAGTAAACGTTTCGTCCTGTTACTCGTATATCCTGTTTGTTTAAAACCACTGACGTCACAGTCGGCACATCTGTGAGTTACAACAAATCGTTTGATCTGTGACCAATTTATACTTTACATATTTTCCGCAGAAATAAGCTAGTGGTAATTAATGGATATCAAAACGTGTTGAAAAATAAAATATAGACCAGAAAAATGCACTAATGGATGGATCAAAATTCAGTTTTAACTCGATCAATTAACAATTGAATTCTATGTTTGTGTTATTATTTTGATGTAGTTGCATCGAATAAAAGTCTACAGATTGTTATGATATTATGAATAATGTTCTTTAAATATATGTTCAAGATTTTTTTATTTTATTTTCCAATTTGAAATAGCTGTCATTCGTACATCACTGTCACAAAGGATGGAACTTCAACTAGAAAGACCGTGTCGGCACCGATGTATTGTCAACATGTTTTGAAAGATGCTTAAAAGACACTCCACTCAAAAACTCTTTAAAGGAAGAAGAAAATAATACATTTTGTTTACGTCGTTAAAGACTAAAAATTACCATAAATTGATCAAAATCGTTATAACCGATTTTGAGACATTTTTGTTGTTGTTATTTACTTATGACAGTTACCTTAAATTTTAAGTTACCGAAAAAATGAGAAAAGACATTAGTGACATGTTCAAAATATTTCCACATACCATCGTTGATTGAAATGAACCCACAACCTTTGAATTTAACAGTTAGGTTAGGTTAGGTTAGGTAACGATGGACAGACGAAAGACGTTAGACAGACAGACATCTGCCAAAAAGATTATGTTTTTGGAATCATGGCATTGGCAAACGAAATACCTAAAAAAACTCTACCTCCAATTTGTGAACATCACTTAACATTCATTTTGCTACATAGTCGACAAAAAAATACTTCTAGAGAAAGTAATATTCGTTTACATTTCTTGTTAGGCTAAAGTACAAAGAACATACCTACAAATAACATACATACAAACGAAGTACAAAAAACCTTAGTCCTAAATTTCTTAACACCAGGTCGTAACTGTCTAACAAACATTCATTAACAAACATAATGCCAAATGGACGAGATAAAACAGATCCAAATTTAAACTTAACTTTGTCAGTTAGGAGTTAGGTTTCGTAAACTTCTTACAATATTTCATTCTAAGCCTTGAATAACTCTTTCTCTCACACCTTATTTTCTTCAACATGTTATCTATTCAGTCCTTCATTTTTCATTCCCTCTTTTCGGCAAACGTAACAGTCTTTATTTTCCTTGACATCAATTTATCTTCTCTCCTTTAATACTCGTGGTTAAGAGGAAGAAAACCAACGATAAAAATCAGTAAAGCTCAAAATCAGCCTTACTAAAAATGAATATTAACAACGAGCACTGTTTTAATATTTAAATTATTTTGATGTTAAAACTAATTAATATTAGTTAAATATTAATATGTTAAAATAAAAGTAATTGGGGTAATGTAAGATGGAGCAACAATACAATTACGAGCATTAGGAGGATATCTAGTGATATCACAAAAATGTTGGTATCCCAAGAAAAGTAATCGTTTCCATGAAAGCTGGTCATGGTGAGTGTTTGTGAGTTCACTTTATTTCACTGAAGAAAATAGTTCTCTTTTATTTGCCACATTTTTTGTTATGAATATTATTATTTTGCCAAAATATCTAGTGTTGAATTTTATTTATTTTCTGTTATTACTTGGCCAATAGATCATTTTCATTTTTTCATCAATAACTCCAGAAGTTTTTTTTAAGGAAATGGCAAAAGATTCTAATATATAATAAACAAATGGTTACAGTCGATTTTCAGAATTTTAAATTTTATATTATGAGAGAGATGGGAAAACTTACAAGTGACATACGTGAGTGGAGGAAGGTCTTCAATCCCCGAAGTCATTCACATAAGGGATTGTATAATAAGTGGAAGATATTTTAATCTAATGTTAAATACCAATGAATTTTGAATTTCCATTCTTATTTTTAACGCCTGAATATTTAGTCAAATTGTATGCACGCTGAATTTCAAGATGTGTTAACCAACGTATTTTTGTTTTCTCCGATTTAATTTGAGCAAAAATCTAAGAAAATTCATATAGCTGATTTTTTGAAACTTTAATATTTATATTTTGTACTTATAACAGATAACCAAGAATTTTGAAAAGGAAAAAAAATGTATGCAGAATTATCTAAAATACACCTTTTAACGAATTTGTGAATGATGACAAGTTAAGTTTATTTTTTTCAAAAATATATAAATTTATTTTGCATTGCCAAAGATTATAATAAATTTCAAAATCCCGGATTTTTAACCACAAGCTAAAGTTGATAAAAATGGGTCTCTAGGTCACTGTTCTGACTCCAGACAGACAACATAACAAACAGAGTTTTTCGAACTCGAAAAAACTCAAAACCACGCAACACATGGATTAATTAACTAACCACATATATGCATATATGCAGTGCTTTACAGACCAAATGCGCGACCTGATTTTAAGAATATTTTATATTTGGGAATATTTTAGCCGGTTCTCGGGACTTTTTTCATTTTTTTAGAAATCTACGTAAGGGGAAAAACTCAAAATGGTCTCTAACATTTTTTTTTTTCTTCAAAAAACATAATTAACGATTAGTAAACTCAATTGTGTCATTTTTATTGTCACAGGGACGTATTTCCCTAAAACTCCATTTGAGCTCCCACCTCCCCGCCTTTTCCAAATCGTTATTTCACAATGGGTTGCAACCTTCAATACAGTTTTGCTGAGGAAGCTTACACTGTAATTATTTACTTTAATTTAGCTGCCTTCATTGTAATCGAACTGCTGTCAAGTTTAAGTAAAAATACGGGTATAGAGGTTCATTCTATTGAAAGTTGTGGAACTTTCAATAAATAAATTAAAAACGCACAACTTCGACAAAGAGAAGTTATTGGCAACAAGACGACGTTTCAGTGACTGTTGTTATATGTATACAAGAAAGCTACATGTTCCAGTAAATATTAAGAACGTTTATGTATATGTAAAAATTGTGAATGATAATTTTAAACATTAAAACGTTGCAAATAAATTTTTTTTTGATGGATTTGTTTTATTTCACTACAATTTTATTGTAGGTAGAAGCAACATAAAGCACACCAGTAAGGTTTTCCTTTTTATTTATTTCCTTTAAAATGGTGTATCATTTGATAACGGATATAATATAAAATTTATCTCTCAAACACTCTATTTGAAGAGTAGGGACAAATTACAGTATATACCTAAAAGTGAAGTTCTTAAGCAATTCCAAAAGCTTCACATATAGTATAGAGAAAGTTACGTGATGAGTCTAGAAATTGATTTTAGAGTTTTTTGTGGATATGTCCATTTTAAGGACCCTTGAGTTAAAATAACTGGATTTATGGATGATGTTTTTTCCGGGGTGACATTTATGTATTGCTGTACATCACGATCGAGTTTAGCAACTATATGTGGGTCTTATTTGGCCTGTTTATAATTTGCAATTTTTTCTTTTATTTCTGTATTACAATGTTTGCGGAGTACCTGTAAAGAAACCATTTTGTTCTATTTTATGCTCTAAAAACCAGAATAATACGTGTTTATAGCCATATCTTCCAAAATTCCGGCTCTAGAAATATCAGTAAATAAACAAAAATTGGCTAATGATTTTGAATAAAATACGAAATCTAAAATGGCTCAACGAATTTGTTCAAATATTAGTGAAATATGGGGATTAACGATCCAAACACTTGTGCAAAATCACAAGAAGAAAAAAAATGCATGTAGTTCTATTTTAATAAAATACGGTTAACGCCGAAGTCGTGTTTATGTTTCTTATTTAAATGTATAAACATAATTTTTGAAGACGACGTCCACGCTTCATTTTTACCTTTAGAATGATAACAATAGAACTAACATTTTTGGTGACGATTGGTTTTGGTAGGTTTTAATTTGGTTTGGATTATGTGTGAATATAAAGGTTTGTGCTGTGTTATTTCATCAATTATTTATTAATATTTTAAAAACTCGTATAGAAAATACTTAATATATACATTTACAACAACTTCTTGCTATGATATAAACTATGCGATTCTATTTTTTGTCTCAATAAAATAAATTTTTAATATTTTTTCAAACCAGTCAAATGATCCTCCAACCACCCACCATTCCTCTTAATATTTGCTGCAAAGTTATTGAATATATTCATCAGAAATAAATATTCCTGACTCAATATAAAATCTTCCTTTATCCCCAATGAAGGTAAAAAAAAAATTTAATCGAAAGTTCTCCTAGTATCATTGATTCCTAAACGATAGTTTCAAAATAAAACCTTGTTTTCATTCTTCATTCTTACACAACGTATACTCTACACTTGTAAATTATTGACACATTGTACAAACAAATTGATTATGAAGCATTGCGAGGAATGTGTCGATTCATTTGGTCGAATTTTACTTCAGATCAACAATCCATTATAAAATAGGAATTATCTGAAAGAATAATCTGAAGGTGTCTCTAATCCCTTCAGTCTTTAGAAACAAATATAGCAACTTTCTCATTAAATAAACTATATCCAAAACTTCCAGTTTGGCCAAAAAACTAAAGATGAATTATAAAATGATTGTTTGGTTAAATAAATTAATATATTTAAATAGGCCCTAAACCTGCTCCGATTAAACGCGTGTTCAGCAATAATCGTATTTTAATAAACTTTAAATTGGAAGTGGTCTAGTTTCATTTTTATTTTTTTGCAAGTTATTCCTCCTAATATTTCGTTATTTGTAATTTTTCACACAAATTTAGGTCAATAATCACTACAATTTTTAATTTTTTTAAAGACAATTTTGAGAAAGTAAATTATTTATAAAGATTTGGGTAATTAATCACTATAATTTTTAATATTGTTAAAGCCTATTTTGAGAAAGTAAATTATTTATAAAATTCTCATGGCCATATTTTAGTGTTCGAGTTCAAGTCTATCTTATACGTTGTTTAATGATATATTAATTAGGGTGATAATAAAAATTGTATCACCCCAAATATCTAGAGAAAAGTTGTGGCGTAGAGAAAGTTACATGATGGGCTGAAAATCTATGCTTAGTTTTTTTTGCGGTTATGTTATTTTTTGATTCCTTTTGTTCAAAAATTTGGTTTTGATTATGTCTGTCGAGCATCTGTTGTTTGTACAGTGCAGTGCATCACAACCGCGTTGACCTATATCATAAACATTGCTAACAACTGGCTATTTCTGTAGATTTATTGCCCATTTTTAAATACAGAATTTAGAGAGTAGCTATCAAAATAATGCGATTTTATGACAGTCGACTATAGCCATCAAATTCTTCTCTAATTTATCATCTAAGGACCCAAAAGGCAAAAAATACTGGTCCCCCATGAACAAAAAGTGCCTAATCGTGGGTATTATTAAAAACAAAAAATTGGCCATGAGACGTTTATAAATAATTTACTTTCTCAAAATCGGCTACAACAATATCAAAAATTATACTGATAATTGACCTTAATCTGTGTGAAACAATTACAAGCAACAATAAATTACGATGAATAAAATGCAAGAAAAATAAAAATAAAATTAGACCACCACCATTTAAAGCTTAATAAAAACGATTTATGCTGAGCACGCGTTTAAGCGAAGCAGGTTTAGAGTTTATTTTATAATTCATCTTTAGTTTTAGGGTCCAAACTGGAAGTTTTGGATAGGTTTGGTTATAGTTTATTTAATGAGAAAGTTGCTATATTTGTTCTAAAGACTGAAGGGATTAGAGACACTTTCAGATTATTCTTTCAGATAATTCCTATTTTAGAACGAATTGTTGATCTGAAGTAAGAATCGACACGGTCACTCGCAATGCTTCATAATCAATTTGTTTGTACAATGTGTCAATAATTTACAAGTGTAGAGTATACGTTGTGTAAGAATGAAGAATGAAAACAAGGTTTTAGTTTGAAACTATCGTTTAGGAATCAATGATACTAGGAGAACTTTCGATTAAAATATTATTTTTTACCTTCATTGGGGATAAAGAAAGATTTAATATTGACCCAGGAATATTTATTTCTGAAGAATATATTCAATAACTTCTCAGCAAATATTAAGAAAGAAAGGTGGGTGGGTGGAAGATCATTCTACTGGTGTGAAAATATTTAAAAATTATTTTAATAAGGCAATAAAATAGAAGCGGATATTTTATATCATAGCAAGAAGTTGTTGTAAATGTATTTATTAAGAATTTTCTAACGAGTTTTTAAAATATTAATAAACAATTGATAAATTAACACAGCACAAACCTTTACGCTCACACATCCTCCAAACCAAATTAAAACCTACCAAAACCAATCGTCACCAAATATGTCAGTTCTATTGTTGTCAATCTAAAGGTAAAAATGAAGCGTGGACGTCGTTTTCGAAAATTATGTTATTTTATTGAAATTAAACTTCATACGTAATTTTTTTCTTGCGATTTTGCACAAGTGTTTGGGTCGTTAATCCTCATATTTTACTAATATTTGAACGAAATCGGTGAGCCCTTTTAGATTTCTTATTTTATTCAAAATCATTAGCCAATTTTTGTTTTTTTACTGATTATTCTAGAGCCAGAATTTTGGAAGATATAGCGAGAAACACGTATTATTCTGGTTTTTAGAGCATAAAATAGAGCGAAATTTTATCTTTACAGGTACTCCGTAAACACTGTAATACAGAAATAAAAGGGAAAATAGCAAATAAATAACTGGCCAAATAAGACCCACATATAGTTGCTCAACTCGATCTTGATGTACAGCAATGTATGATTATCACACACCTAACTAACATCATCCATAAATCCAGCTATTTTAACTCAACGGTTCTCTCAATGGACATATCAACAAAAAACTCCACATCAATTTCTAGACCCATCACATAACTTTCTCTATACTATGTGAGAAGCTGTTGTAATTGCTTAAAGAATTTCCATTCAAAAAATTATTTGCAACGATTTAATATTTCAAATTATCATTCACAAATTTTACACGTACATAAGCTTTCTTAATATTTACTTTAACATGTAGCTTTCTTGTGTAAAGTTAATTACTGAAGATGAACACTTAGTCATTGAAAATTCGTCTTGTTGCTAATAAATTGTTTGTCGTCGAAATTTGTGGGTTTATCATTAAAGTTACTGAAAGTTCCTCCACTAATGTTCTATTCAAAATTATCCGTATTTTTCCTTGAACTTGAAAGGAGTTTAATGTCGAAGAAGAGAGCTAAGTTAATGTAAGATAAGTTCTTTCTCAAATGACTCTTTCTGACTACTATTAGTAGAAACGGTTTCAAGATTTATAACGAGTTAATTGAGTGATCCACATTTCAATCTCTTCTTTCTATATATTATGTTCTACATATATCTTTTTACTGCTCTGCCTTATTGTCATTTTTACTCTTTTCCAGATGGGTTTTCACTTCACTTAATTTAAATGTTGTATTGTTTTTGCCACACTAATGCTATAGTGGGTTAAGTTTGGGTGATAAGAGGAAAATGCATTATTATTCAGCAAATTTCTTTCCAAAATTCATCAAATTTATTCTTGTCGTAAATATATTTAATTTTGTTCACTTGCTCTAATAATTAAACAACCGATGTCCCAGGATTAAACTTTGTAACTACTTTATAATTGATGTTTTGTTTGAAAAATATTTGATATTTTTATATTTTAACACTATGGTAATGTGGGTAACGATGAGGAAAACACATCCCTGTTTAATGAAAGACAACCAACATTCAAACGCACATATTCCTTCTCATCGTTTCTGTCATTTTATGAAATGGTACTTTCTAACTTTCTTGTTACCCATTGGTATGAAGGACAGGAAACAGACATCGGGTACTACAACATTACAGATTAATTCTCTTTCTGTAATATTTTGTAACTGGTGACTGGGTATCAAAGTTAATTGAATAGAACAGGGACAAAAGTAAAGTGAGTAACCTACTAAACACGAGATCACATATTAAATAGGTATATTACGACTCTCGATAATTTAAAGCTCAAGAGACCAAAGAAAAAAATTAACTTACAGAGACTTCAAAATACAAAAGATTTCAAATAATCGAGAGGAAGAAAAAAATCAAATAAACCAGAATTTGAATGAAATTACACATATTGTAAATTAGCTTTTTGTTTTTATTTACGTTATTATTTATTCATATTAGTACATACAGTATATAATAATGTTTTATATTAATTACATATTATGTATGTAAGTAGAAAATGTAAAGCATACTCAATGAAAATAGTAGTCGGTGATTTTCTTTTTAGTTGGCGACTTTTGTCCTTTCTCTAGTCACCTCTTGTGTTCAATCAACTGAGATACTCAGTCACCAACTACAAAATATTACAGAAGAAGAATTAATTTTGTAATTTTGTAGTACCAGATGTCTGTTTCCTGTCCGTCAAACGACTGGGTTACAACAAAGGTAGAAAGTACCATTGCATAAAGTGATAGAAACGATGAGAAGGAGGATGTGCGTTTGAATGTTGGTTGTCTCTCATTAAATAGAAATCTGTTATCCTCATGGTTACCCACATTACCATAATATTACAATATTATAATATCTCAAATAGTTCTTAAAAAAAAAAAAAAAAAAACCAAACCTACTAATAATAAAATAGTTACAAAGAAAAGAGAATCCTGCGACATCGGTTGTTTAATTAGAGAGCAAGTGAAAAAAATTAAAAATATTTACAACAAGTATAAAGTTGATGAATTTTGGAAAGAAATTTGCTGAATAATAATGCGTTTTCCTCTTACCATTCAAACTTAACCCTCTAGCATTAGTGTGGGCAAAAACAATACAACGTATAATTTAAGCGAAGTGAAAACCCATCTGGAAAAGAGTAAAAAAAACAATAAGGCAGAGCAGAAAAAAAAAGTAGAGTATATGTAGAAAGAAGAGATTGAAATGTGGATAAATGACTTATTTAACTTGTGATAAATTTTAAAACTGTTTTTACCAATAGTATTCACGAAGATTTATGTGAGATCGAAGATAAATCAACAGGTCTCGACGCTAAAATATTATTTAACTTTATGGTATTTTTAAATAAATAATAATAAGGTTGATTTATATATAATTAATTATTACAGTTCTATGAATAATTAATTATTTCATATTATTATTATTATTATTATTATTTTACATTACATAATGTGTTTATCATTTAATGTAAATAATACGAGAGCGAAAATATTTGAGCAAATAAAAAAAGTACGTAAAATATCACAAATGTTAGGTATGCACTCCGTTAAGTTTATAAGCCAGTTATAAGTTTTGAAGTAATGTTTAAAAAAATGGAATAGATTGTAGTTGGTAACACGATGTTATCTTGTTGTAAATAAATTCTTTGTTTTAGAAAGTTATGTGTTTTCTTTCATTTAGCAATCAAAGTTCCACAATTGTTGCTAATTTGAAGAGAATGAACCTCTACACCCGTATTTTTACTTAAATTTCAAAGGAGTTTCATTACAAAGAAGGGAGCTAAATTAAAGACAATCATTACAATGTAATCTTTCTCGGCAAAGCCTTATTGAAATGCACAACCCATAGTGAAATAACGATTTGTAAAAGGTGAGGAGGAGGGAGCTCAAATGAAATTTTAGGGAAATACGTCGTAAAGCACCTCATTGTAAAGCTGATTTAAAGAAGAAAATAGTATTTCACCCCGATTTAGTTTATTTGGTTTATTCAAAGTGGCTGCTTATAATATGAAATTAACGGTTCTAGACCTGACCCAAGTGAGTTGGATTTTAATAATCGTTAATCATGTTTTTTGTTAAAAATGCTGTTAGAACCAATTTTGTGATTTTTCCCTTATAGTCTATTTCTGAAACCCAAATATAAGAATGTACCTGATACGGACGCGAGTACTGTTCTTACTTTCTCATATATTTTTTAAAGAATAGAGAGAATTATGTGATGGGTAAAAAATCATTGTTATGTTTTATAAAAGCTCTATTATAATTATATACGATTTATGCCCATGACGCATTTACCACAAGCAAAGTAATTTTAGGGCCAATTGAAAAATAATATATACTTTAATTTTTTTTAAAGGCGTCCGTAGTCATTTAAAATTTTTATTTTTTTTTAAATGTATGTCATTACTTTAAAAAAAATTGGTAACTGACATTTTTGCAAAATATTATTGTTTGGTTAGAATTTCGATTGTGATTGAGTGTGTGATTTAGATTGTGACGTGTTTTTACATTGTTTACTTTTTGCGTTAGGATTGTAGACACAAATAAACATTAATAAACTGCACTTTTTTAAGGTATGGACCAGGGTGTTTCGAATATTATATCATATATTTGAACTAGCCATAAAGAAAAGAATAAACTAATAACCATTTTTTAAAAATTAATTGAAAAAAACTGATACATGACGAAAACGTGTTACGACAGACAGTCTGGCGGTTGTTCTTATTCATTGAACCAACAGTGTTTTTATTATTTTATTTTTATTTACTTTTTTTAAAACAAGTTACTTAACTTTCTCTATACTTAAAACTGTTTTAGTGTTAAATGAACCAAAGTTATCAGATATTGATAATGTGTTGAAGTGGAGGCATTTGTTCGGCTGTACGCCCTTCAGTAAACGTTTCGTCCTGTTACTCGTATATCCTGTTTGTTTAAAACCACTGACGTCACAGTCGGCACATCTGTGAGTTACAACAAATCGTTTGATCTGTGACCAATTTATACTTTACATATTTTCCGCAGAAATAAGCTAGTGGTAATTAATGGATATCAAAACGTGTTGAAAAATAAAATATAGACCAGAAAAGTGCACTAATGGATGGATCAAAATTCAGTTTTAACTCGATCAATTAACAATTGAATTCTATGTTTGTGTGTATTATTTTAATGTAGTTGCATCGAAGAAAAGTCTACAGATTGTTATGATATTATGAATAAGGTTCTTTAAATATATGTTCAAGATTTTTTATTTTATTTTCCAATTTGAAATAGCTGTCATTCGTACATCACTGTTACAAAGGATAGAACTCCAACTAGAAAGACCGTGTCGGCACCGATGTATTGTCAACATGTTTTGAAAGATGCTTAAAAGTCACTCCACTCAAAAAATCTTTAAAGGAAGAAGAAAATAATACATTTTGTTTACGTCGTTAAAGACTAAAAATTACCATAAATTGATCAAAATCGTTATAACCGATTTTGAGACATTTTTGTTGTTGTTATTTTCTTATGACAGTTACCTTAAATTTTAAGTTACCGAAAAAATGAGAAAATACATTAGTGACATGTTCAAAATATTTCCACATACCAACGTTGATTGAAATGAACCCACAACCTTTGAATGGAACAGTTAGGTTAGGTTAGGTTAGGTAACGATGGACAGACGAAAGACGTTAGACAGACAGACATCTGCCAAAAAGATTATTTTTTGGAATCATGGGATTGGCAAACGAAATACCCAAAAAACTCTACTTCCAATTTGTGAACATCACTTAACATTCATTTTGCTACATAGTTGACAAAAAATTACTTCTAGAGAAAGTAATATTCATTTACATTTCTTGTTCGGCTAAAGTACAAAGAACCTTACATCTAAATTTTATAACGATTGGTAGATCTCTAATAGCCGCCATAACGTAAAAAACAATCCTACAAATAACATACATACAAACGACGTACAAAAACCTTAGTCCTAAATTTCTTAACACCAGGTCGTAACTGTCTAACAAACATTCATTAACAAACATAATGCCAAATGGACGAGATAAAACAGATCCAAATTTAAACTTAACTTTGTCAGTTAGGCGCTAGGTTTCGTAAACTTCTTACAATATTTCATTCTAAGCCTTGAATAACTCTTTCTCTCACACCTTATTTTCTTCAACATGTTATCTATTCAGTCCTTCATTTTTCATTCCCTCTTTTCGGCAAACGTAACAGTCTTTATTTTCCTTGACATCAATTTATCTTCTCTCCTTTAATACTCGTGGTTAAGAGGAAGAAAACCAACGATAAAAATCAGTAAAGCTCAAAATCAGTCTTACTAAAAATGAACATTAACAACTAGCACTGTTTAAATACTTAAATTATTTTGATGTTAAAACTAATTACTCTGATTTAAACGTTTACGAAATTATCTTTATTAAATCATAAACTAATTAGTATATAGCCCAAAGTGAGTGATTTTAACGCCACTCTAAAATCTAATTAAACTGGCTTGTGTTAGTTACCTAAAGTAACTCATATAATGTCATACCTTCTTTCCTTCTTGATTTAACTGAATAACCTTTCGTTCATCATCATCTTCTGAAGAAAAAGAAATATGATCACATAAAAATACCCCAAACCCTGAACTACCCTAATAGCGTCAAAATCGGAACTTAACAAGAATTGGTCAAAACATCTGATAGGAAATATGAAAGATAATGATGAAAAGATCACATGGCCATATAGTAACTCTCGTGATTGCCAGTTGATTGTTATAACTATTGTAAAATAATTTAAAATTATTCACTTAGTCACCTTTTCAATACATTTAATGTGAAATAGTTAGTTGTTTCAGATACAGTATTGATAATTTCGTAAAATTGTTTAGAACATAATTTATTAAATTGGATTAAATGACATTTCTAACATTAAATCACAATAAAACAAGCCATGGCCTTTCTTACCAGATATTTATAATAATTCTATATTCTATTTCCAGTTATTTTTCGTAGTATCCAGTAGTAGAGAGACTTTATATTACGCCACTAATTTAGGTATATTTAAACACAACAAGAGAAAATTTCATAGGATATGGGGCAAATTACGATATTATCTGAAGTAAATTAAAATAATGAATATTAGAGGCAAAACAAATATGAACACCGACAAATTCAAAAGAAAGAGGCACCTACAGACATAAACATGACCATTAGAGGTAATAAAACAAACTAGAGTGGTAGAAAAAACATCATGACACCAACAAGAATGTTAAACAAAATGCAACTACCAACACAAAAAGCAGATAGGACACTACAAGAAGGGCAACTCCTATAAGCTAGAGTGCTAGGAGCAAAACACTCAAAAGTATAAACAGTAATGGTAAGAACAAAGTAACTATTAACAGCAACAAGAGTGGAGGAAATTCAATAAGGACACACACAGTGCATTACTGTTTAAATAACATTTTTGTTATTGTTGCTTAAAGGTAAAATATTTTTCAATCATAATCGTTTAATAAATTAAAAAATACAAGATGATATGAATACCACTAGTCGTCGAATACTCCAATAGCGAAAGAACAATTGTTGGTCAAGAGAAACCCCTAGGAAAGATGAAAGAGGGGGATCTAACCTCATACTAACTATAGTGAGCTCCTGATTATTGGTAAAGTATCAAACAGGAGCAGAAAAAAATATAAAAAGGCAAATTGTTAAGGCATATGTATTTAAATATACGAACAGCAATGGTATAGCAGTGCAATTAAAGGAAAAGGATACAGACAATGGATGTAAAAAAAAAAACATTCATATATATATATAAGGAAAAAATAGTAATGAAAACAGATAAGACGTAGAGGAAAAAGAAACTAGAGACACAAACAGGAGGAGTATTATGGGTAAAGTTACTACGGAGATAAATAAAAGTAATTGGGGTAATGTAAGATGGAGCAACAATACAATTACGAGCATTAGGAGGATATCTAGTGATATCACAAAAATGTTGGTATCCCAAGAAAAGTAATCGTTTCCATGAAAGCTGGTCAGAGTTCACTTTATTTCACAGAAGAAAATAGTTCTCTTTTATTTGCCACATTTTTTGTTATAAATATTATTATTTTGCCAAAATATCTAGTGTTGAATTTTATTTATTTTCTGTTATTACTTTGTTACCAGGGGACTTAAATTTAAGAAAAGGCGGAACCAAAATGGTAACAATGTTTGAAAAAGAAAAGTAAAAAAAAGACAAAGACAAATTTAGTAATTAACAAGGCTCAAGTTTATTGAAAGCAGAAGGAAATTTCGGCGCTTCAGACTTTGTCATTTACAACAAAAGACATCCTGACACAAATCATCAATAAAAAAAACTTATGATTAACAATATCATAAATTGTAAAAGTTATAAGCCCTTAATTGTAACATATAATAATTTAGAAAAAAAAAATTTTAATCAACAGATCCTAAAAATTTATCCCCCCTTTTAATATGTATATTTATAGTTACAAAAATTTAACAAAAAAAACAATGAGCACAGCTTAATAATTCACAGAATTATAATTAATCAAAAAAAAAAAAAAATTATACGCCCTTAATGTAAAAGTATAATAATAAAAAAAAAATTTAATCAAAAGATTCAAAAAAAGAAAAAAACTTATCCCCCCCTTTTTAGTTTATAAGATGATAGTTTCTTTTTAAACAATTACAGAATTTAACAAAATATAAAAGAGTTTGATATTTTAAGTTCAAAAATCATATCTATAGTTAACATGTTTATCACTAAACTAAAGATACATAATATAACTGGTTTGAAAAATTTCTTAAAAACTATATTGGCCAAATAAATTTATATATTTTAAACAAACAAAAAAAGGAATTTAGAATTTTGAAATTTTGTTAATTGACGTCAATTATTTTAATTTGGAAATTAACCTCTTGGAGGTTGTTAGGACCGAAAATTGCATGCAGGCTCCACCCAATAATTGTTTTTTATATATACTTTATAATTAACTACACAGGTCTACATTTAGAAAATAGTCTTAAGGAACACATATTTGTGAAAGTAAATTTAGGCACATATACAAAATGAGTTAGTTAAAGTTCTGTAAAGTCAGCTGTAGAAAAAGACATCACTTTTATGCACTTGAAAATGTGAAGTTACGTTATACAAAAAAAAACGTGTTTTGCCAACAGGACGAAACTTGTTAGGATGTTTCGTTGGTTTGCGCAATGTGAGACAAGAATTTCTTTATTTCTCCAATTTCTCCTATTTGTCCTACCAGCATATTAGCTGTGAGCAAAAAACATGTTCTTTTAGTGTCTGTACAAAATCAGACATGTTTTAGCATTAATGTTCATCATTAAAGAAATATCTGATTATTTGCCAAAATTAAAGAAAATTGATTGTATAACAGAAATTCGTTAAGATGGTACTTAAAAGCTTCTTAGATTATTATAAATCTATTTATATATATTTTAATTTTGTTTAAAAGAAAGCTTGTATAAGACTTGTAAGATTTTGCAAAAGCTTGTAAAACGAAATTTTCTGATTTAGAAGAAATTTCCTCAATTGTTTTATATTTGACATGTTCATATTCTGATCATTTAATGTTCAACACTAGTTTGCACTTATTTCACAAAAATGTTCAAAACGTAAAATGTGCCTTTGCAAGATTTTGTAAATGATGTTTTAAGAAAAGAAAATTTTTTATAATCATTTAGTTTCAAAAGGAAATAGAATATTGAATAAAACATGAAATACATATTTTAAAGAATACATGATAATTAACAAATTATTTTAAAAATTAACAAAATTTATAATATGACAAAATCTGTAAGGTTGAAGTACCTGGTAAATCCTGTCGCAGATCACGTGAGGTAGTACCGAGAAAATGATGGTTAATTTTAACATTTTTGAACCAGATTATTAGACCAAGGCGCACAATTAGTAATTTAACATGATGTTTTAGAAAGACGGTAATTTTGAGAGAAGAAAGAAAAACTTTTAGCTAACGGAGTTATGAAGAGTGTAGACCATGTTGTTATCGCATGTAGACTGTGGACCGGTAATCGAGAAGCTAGCTTGACCGGCGAAAATGTACTTTGGTTTCAAGTATCAGGTGATGCTTGGTTTAGGAGCGGGCCGCTAGATGCCAGCATCTGTCAAGCGACGGAAAGTGGAATGTATATTTACGAAATGAGTTAAGTTATTGCGGAAGTGCTTTTTTGGATTTAAATGCTACAGCTCTCCCCCCCCGAAAGACGGAGTTAGGGTGGAGTCAGAAAAGAGGCCAGAAGTGCCTCCCACAAAATTTAGAAAAAAGGGACAAGGGCCAGAAGGGCCTCCAAAAAAGATAGAAGAAAGGGGCCAGAAGGGCCTCCTACAAGCTTCTGAAGAAAGGGGCCAGAAGGGCCTCCTACAAAATTTTGAAACGGGGCACCTGATAGAAACAACGCTTCATAATGCTTTTATAATCACCACTCTAGGGTGTAGCCTCCTTCGGCACTTACTTATTAAATTTTGAAATTTCTATAGCGTCTCAGCTCTTCCCACCTATGATTGGGATAAGCCCAGGACAGAAAGAGCTGAAGGGTGACGCAAAGGTCGACATTGCTGTGCATGAACTGACTTTGTACTCTAAGGTACGTGGGGAAAGGGGTGGAGTGGCACCTCGGGAAGCCAAGAGGAGGTGACCACTCCGGGGACCAGGGGAGGGAATGTGCATAGCACATGGCATTGCAGGAAAGGTCGGACTCAGACGGGGGGAGTATCCTCTGAGCCGACCTTAACATTAAATTATAAAAATAAATAAAAATAAATGAAAAACTCCTGAAGCCAATTAGGTCAGATCATGCTCAGCGTCGTTATTTTTTAAATTCCTCTTCTCCCATACGAAGAGAAATTTAAACTATTCACGGCTCTTAACAATTTCCGTGAGAAAAAAGAATTTTGAAGGGTCTAAACAAATAATACATTTTGAAAATAAACAAAGAAGCAGTATGAAACGTTGGGGAGTCAAAATGGTTTTACTGCGCAAGGCAGGGCATGTGATGTTTGACTTAAGGTCTTATGTATGTATTATGTGCCCCCAAAAAAAAAAGGAATTTAAATTAATCAAAAAAAATTATGTAAAAAAAATTTCATCAAAAAAAAAAAAAAAAAAAATTTTAAGTGTTCAAAAAAGGTACAAAAGAAAGATGTGTTTAAAAAAAAGGTGTAGCAAAGTAAATATGTAAATAAAAGGTGACCCATGGTGAGGAAAACCCAACTCCGGTTTTCTCAACCCTAAACAAAAAAATTAGGAACAAACATGTTGACCTGCCAATAATTAAACAACCGAATAATTTAAAGAAAGGAACAAACAGGCCAACCATGTCGTCCTATATACAAAAACTGGGCCCCTATAATTTGGAAAAGAAAAAAAAAAAAAAAAATTTTCAGCACAAAAGATATATTATTAAAAGTGTTCAACATTTCAATTTACTATCAAACAAATGCCACCATCTGCATCAACCAGTCCACCGCCATGATGAT